>CM031241.1:457424446-457546337 GCA_018340775.1 Taxus wallichiana var. yunnanensis
GTCATTACGTATTACATGATGTGTTAGAGACATCGACATGAAATACTTAAAGGGCTCGTCCACGAAGGAAAGCACAAAAATAGTGTAGTAGTTATTTCCTTCAAATTATCAAACTGCTTGATGATGCGTGTCACTCCTAAAATGAAACTTTCCTTAAATTTTCAAAATACTTCCAATGGTGAATAAATATTTACATAGCCTTTAATGAACTTTCTATAATATCCTATATGTCCTGTTAAGAATCCACACTTCACTTCCTCGTTAAGAGATTCTTTTCTAAAACCAACATCACAATTACCTGGGTCAGTCTACCAAAATCCTTCTCGGGAAATGATGTACCCAAGAAGAGTTCCAAAGGGTATAAATAAAGATACACTTTTAATGTTGATATATATTCTCATCTTCCTACACCAATTCAAACATAAGCCTTTGATATTTTAACAATGATCCTCATGAATAAGCCCTATACACATATCCAATTATCCAAATATACTTGTAAGAATTTTTGAATAAAGTCTCTCAAAGGCATATAGAAAAATGTGTGAGAACACTATTGATGCATTTTTCACCCTAAAGGGCATATTTATATATGCACAGCGTCCATTCGGTGGTGATGACATTTTTCTTCTCCCGATCATTTGTTTTGCGATGCTGTACCTTTCAAGTGATGTTCTTGAAAAACCATGTTCTAAAGGAATATATCTCTACTTCCCGAGGAAACTCCTTCCAGGGATTTATTCAGTGAAGGGGGTGGGAAAAGGATCAATTACACATATAGCATTGAGTTACCTATAATCAACAAAAATCCTTATGCTCCCATCTTTCTTAATTCTTATAACCATGGGGTTAACCTATTCAAATTATTCAATAGGCTCAATAATCCCCTATGGTCCGATCATTCTTTAATCTCCTCTTTTGAATTTCACACAGAAAGTGAAGAATTCATCTTAGAAGGCTCCTTTCTACACTAAATAAAGCGCACCCCCTATACTTTCGATTCAATTTTCATCTCTCCTGCGGCGATGTGGTGCAATCCTTCGAACAAATAATAGCCACGTGTAGAACAAAGACCTAGAATTCACATAATAGCTCAATGATCTTGGCCACTTCTTTTCGACCAGCCAACAATCCCCAGTAATTTCTCTTCCTCAAATTAAATCCCTCTTGTGCCGATTTTAACCTTTTTAGTCTTCGTAGGAGCACATGGTGTGTACATGTGCCTTCTCAATCTAAGCGAGATCCATCACCTCACATGCACCTTCGGCAGTGTAAGCTAACATCCAAGATCTCAACCTCTTCATCATCAATTAAATATGCCATTTTATCTTTCTCTTTTTCCTTCTAGGTCTGATAATCCATACTCATACCTCCTTATGTTTCTTGAATATTCCAAGCACTCCTCTAGATCGAAGCTCACCCAGTAGTTTTAACATGAGCTCTTCTTCCTTCACAATATCTCCCAAGGTGATGCACTTCATAATCTATAATACTTCATGGACTTGAGGCTTAGTAGAAAAGTAATAAATTTTTTGAAGTAAACTTGCATAGTCATCTCATGCTAGTTTGTTTTTTCTCTTTTTAGTTCATCATGGATGTACCATGCTCGTACGCATCCATGAAGTGTGGAGTATACCTTATGTGTACCAAAGGGATACAGTAGTAAGGCCTCTTAGCCCTACACCCCATAATCTCTCCTGAATGCACATGTGCAGTGAGCATGATTCTTCCCATGATATTAGCATATGTGTGTAGGTACGGCTTGATTTGTTCAAACCTAGTAGAAAATGTGATTCTAACTTCTTTCCATTCAAACAAGTTATCTCTATGTGTTTCCCACTAGCGCACTCTTCTCCTGCCAGATAAGATATAGAAGAACATGTTTCTTTTATGCCCTTCATTTTGCCACTAGTTTTCGATGGTGTACGAGAATGTATCAGGAGTCTCCCTTGACTAGTATAACACTTTGTGCCCATTTTTATCCTAAAATCCTCACCATGTGTGGCCTAATTATTTAGGTAAACTCTATTTTTCATATCATTCCCAACAATTTCCTATGTGCCATGTGCCTAGTTATCAAAATAAATACTTGTGGTATTACTGATTCAATGTGAATCTTTCCAATGTATAACTCCTTCCTTAAACAACTCTATTATCTCGTGATCTCGTGATGCTATGTACACGCAAATTTCTATTGAGATATTGTTCAATCAAAGGCTCAACATATGGTGCATCATTTTCCTTAACTGGAGGTATAATAACGCACTCACTTTTTTTTTCTCAAAACTAATGTATCCTTTATTTAAGCACAAATATACATTGTTTATATAGCTGTTGCAATGTGGATTTCCTAAGTAATTTTGGAAAGTTATTTGCTTTAACAAGCCATAATCTTTAGTAAAATTGCTCAATTGAATCGTAATGGATGCATCCTTCGGTACTCTAAATAAGCATAGCCCTTGTTTTTTACCATATATTTCAAATTTGAATATGGTTGCGATGTGGGTGTACCCATTTGATTCCATGCATCCAAAGTAAAAAAATTTACCTCAGAACCTATGTTTATCAGAGTATTTCTTACCATCTAGCCATCAATAATTTCATCAAGTATGATGTCCTTGTCCAATTCATGATTTTGAGGTGGTAGATTTGTGTGAGAAATTACCTCTCACATTCAGCCCAGCGTGTGGTAGCTTTTCATGTAGCCATTCCCCTAGTAGTGGGATGATATTCTCTTCGATCAATATCCTACAAACCACTTTCAAATCATCCACATCCTTTTGTGGGAGATAATTATTCTTCACACGTTAACTCACTCACCTTCTCCTTTAAATACTATATTTCACCCTATAGATCCTAATGACTCCCACGTGCTCTTAGTAAACCTCTTTTTGATGTGTATAATCTAAATACTTGGCATATAGCACATCTTCTCTCATAATGAGTGGCTTGCCTTAAGAGGTTCACGTTTGTGTGCTTGGCCTCAATGTATGTAGTGTAACTAATATAGTCTCAGTAACTAAGGTTCAAACATATTATTATGCATCCACTAATTAACAATTTTGACCAATGAACCTTTATCATCCCCCGCACCTTTTTTATTTTTGTTTTTACGCATGTGGTCATATAGGTCTAGTGTAATCCCTCTAAATTATGCTACTTCCCACACCATGATCGGACTATCTTTTGAGGGAAATTACATTGATAATGATGAGGACCCGCAGTGGTAAGCAAGTTCCTCAGAAACCTGCCTCCACCAACAATACTGACCTCGGCCTCGATATCCTCCCCTCGTAAGACCCTATTCATATTTATCATTTCGATCTTTCAATCTACTCACCACACTAGTCTAGCACACTCCCCGTTTGTAATGGCTTCGTGGATGTGATGAATCGGTCTCTGAATAAAATATGTGATGGGCATGGGAATGAAAATAATTATAATATATGGATACATTATTTTGAATCATGCATTGTAAGAGAGGATAAGTGTAGACATCATGGTCCTTTGTGAAAAATTTCACAAAATCTAAGAAGCAAATGACCATACTAAATTGCATGGGTAATTATCCCATGTGGCGTATGCCATTCAACCTCACAATCAATACACCATATACCAATGCACTTATCATGTAATAAGTTATCATAGAGCTTCTCCAATTAATTTTTCATGGCTGTGATTTGTGCCTCTAAGAATGGGCTCACTCTAGTATCAACACTTCCAACCACCTTCGTTTGCAGAATGCAAAGCTACTTCTAACACCTCACACAGATCCACATAGAGATAATTGGCAAAACAATGTCTTAAAACATGTTTAATACTCCCTCACACTTTCGAGATAAACCTTGTTTTATGTCCTTTGAGTGTGCCCATAAGCTTTTTGATTAAAATTTGGAACATGAAATTAAACCAAAAAAACATAGTGCACAAATCATCAGTAGTCCACCAAAGATTGATGCGAGTCATACTTTCTATACTAGCTATTTATGCACCCTTAAAGAGTAGTTACAAATTGACTTTCCTTCCTATCTCAAGCCATAATTCCCTTAGCATATAGTAATTAAAATTTATGCACATGTTCTTCTACATCCTCAATACCTCTATACTTTAGAAAGTGGAGAAAAATATCATACTAAACTTGATGTATCTATTACGGTTGAAGAGGTTGATGTGGATAATGGAACCTCATCCTCTAGATTCAAAACCAAAAATGCCACCAATATTTTCTGCGGCGTGCTAATCTTGACACGATCCTCTCATGCCCCCTACTATAGAATGAAGACTCTAGTTAATGAAATCCCTCATGTCCTAGTTTTGTAGTGAATAAACTAGACACCCACGATTTCATGGTCACACACCCACATAAGAGCTCCCAATGGTATTGTGCTAATAATCTACCATGAAAATTATCCCAAAAACTAATCCTGAAAACTATGATCCCAAATAATGGCACTTTTCGTTGCATTGCCATAGGTATATTTATTGTATGATATGATTATTATTTCAACACAAAATGATATCTACCCATATTTGCTTGCTTATCCGTAATATACTGCTGTTCAATGAATACTTCTAGATCTGGAACACCATGCGCAAGGGATAGGTTGATAGGTTAGATGAGATGTGTACACATCGTCCTCATTATTTCCGATGGTGTGCTCTGGCATTTGAATTTGAAGGGTACTCTCTATTGTGCTTGCCTAAAGTTGGGAGAGCTTGATGTCAGAGTGACTCCACACTCATTTTCTACGAGATTCTTTAAAACCTTCGTGAGCCCATCATCCTCCTCAATTATAGTGAATCCTTAATGTCCACACCCATGCCATTTTTATCTCTCGTGTTTCACTATACTTGAATCATATTTCCTCTCTATATCTATCTTATGACCGAGTTACACCATCTTTCACCAAACTTGTTCCTTCCCCAATGCGGTGGGGTTCCATAGCCATAGAATTATCTCTAAAACTACTTATATCATCAATATATTTATTTCCAAAGTGATAATGTGAAGATAAGATCCTCTAGGTTCCCGTAAAAACTAAAACTCAACTTCCTCTAGACACAAATACATAGAAATAATATATGCCAATGTATAATTGTAACACACTAGCCCACTGAGATCTACAACCCTAGTCCACTCCTCATCCACATCAAACAAAGTTTTCTAATATTTCTCCATCCAAAGCCTTGGTCTAGGTCCCCAACACTACTTTAATGCATACCCCTGCAACCACTCATACAATTCTACCCAGAAAGAAGATGAATGTCCTTATAGATCTCATGATAAATATTATCTTCCACTCACTTATGTGCATTGAACGGTCCATACTATACATATATGAAAACTTATCATGTATATCTTATAACCAACTTTCAATTCTCTCCAAATTTAGTAGATACTCCATCCTGGGGTAAGAAACCTCCTATGCAGTAAAATTTTAAAATAGGTCCCAATGAAAAAACTAAAATGTAGTCTCTTTATTTACATTGACTCAATGTTATGTGCACTAGAACCTCATTCAGAGAGATCTGAATGCTCACCCGAAGCACACAAAGATACCAAATCCATCCTTTGTATTTTCTTGTTAATATGTTAGCATACATATCCATAATAACCATTATCCAAGTAGTCATTCAAGTATAAATCATTGCATACATCTTATCATGAAAGCACATATAACAAAGAAAGAATAACATATCGAGATAATAAACAATATCAATTATACCATACATTATTCATAATCAAAATGTCAATGATAATAATCCATCCTACATAATCCATTATATTAAAGTCTTAAATAACATAAGATGGATACATTATCGTGAAATGCGAGGTGTTGACCATGTACAAGTATCAAACCCTAGATCATAACTTTACTACATAACATAGACTCTCAAAACTCAGATGTGGTACCAAAACAATGATATACAATATATATAGGGGAGGGTACTTTCCCTTCACCACCCATGTACTCTCCTAATAATAGGCATGCCAAAAATAGACTTCATGCATGGTTTCTTACAACATCTAATAATTTATTATCCTATAAATAAATATACTTTAATCCTAATAATAACCTTCATTAGTGTTCTCAATTGCATATCCACTATCTAAAAATATCATTTTCTTGGCCACCACATCATCATGCTTTATCTCTTTTCTTTATGCACTCCATCCCGTTTTTATTTTTGGCCCGCAATCTCGCAAAATCAGCCAAGTCTCGGAATTCTATTTGGTTAGAAATGAACCTCATGTGTGCTACTTCCACCTTGCCTATACATGCCTCGCGTGCCACCCTCACACGCCATGAACTTCCACATGCTCTTTATCCTTAGTATTTTTTCCACTCAACAAATGCTCATGATACAATTCACCTATGGCTAGATAAAAATACATCAGCTCCAAACACCTTAAGATATTAAAATGATTCCAAATATCCTTCACTCGAGGGTTTGTTCCTTGAGGAAAGTTCACGCCATCAAGGATTTTCATCCTTAAAGGGTTCTCAAAAAAAGGTTTTCATCCTTGATGAGATAGAAAATGAAAGGTACAACCTTTACCATGAAGAAATAATATGATTCAACATATAACATCATAATGGCTAAACATCATCCTTTCATAACATAAAGGGTGATACATCATAACTTCATGATAGGCCTCAGTAATATTAAAGTCTATTTCTAATTAAAGCGTATATGTTTACATGCAAAATCTAATGAAATAAGTAATGTATTTCATCAATTTAAGCGCTAGGCATCCAATAGGAATATGACATAAAATAGTGCAATATTTCCTAAGACTAATCCTTGAGACAAATTTTCTCTATATCCAAGTCCATAACCCCACAAGGAAGGAATAGGATAAGGTCTTATGTAGAAAATATCTGGAAAAAGGGACTTTGTATTCCTCCCTTCCATAAATTTATTTCCCTCAAGCAATTGCTTAGATCTTGTACTTTGTAGCCTTTTACTTTTATACTCGTATGCCTAAGCATGCTGACACTTTACCCAGTATAGATATGAGCACTCACCCAAAGTGTGTGAAGCTACCAGGTCCCTCTTTGTTACTATCTTACTAGGGTGTTAACATGCATGTTCATAATAACCATAATCAAAGTATATATTTCAGCATAATAACTAGATCTATGAGCTCAATTTAGAAACACACATAATAAGAACATAAAGGTTCAAATAACAATTAAGATCAAATCCACCATACAAGTACCATGAATAGAGACATCAACAATCAATATCCATCCATAATGATCCATTATATTAAATCATGACAAAGCATAGAAGTTGAATACACCATAAATATCATCACAAATTCATGTGCACAAACATACCAACAACATAACTCCATTATATCAAGTGATACCAAAACTATGAAAAAATACATATATATAGGGGTAGGGAATTTCCATTCACCACACATGCACTCTAAAAATAGGCCGCATGCTCAAAATAGCCATGTGTTGTTTACAAAGATAACTAAAGAAATATGCAAGCTTTAACTAATAATATATTATCTATAATTAACTCTAGATCCAATCCTATTATTATCTCTACCATTGCATGTCCCTTGATCTTCCACTTGCTCCAAAAAATATATTTTCCTTCACTAAGAATTCTTCTTGTTCTTATCCTTACGTTCCTCTACACTTCATCTTATTTTTATCCCATGTATATCATAACGGCTATGTCCCAAACATTTTCTTTCTCCTGCATGAAACCTCACCGGAGAAAATATGTAAACCTTATTTGCCTATCCACATGCCCACTTCTTCCGTGCCACTTTTATCATATGCACCTTTGATACATAGGTAATATTTCACCAAGCCAACATTACCCCACACTAATGTCATTTCCACCCTTGGAAATGGGTACTCATACCTTATCTCTCCAAAGAATAAAGAATAATGAAGTAAAGAATGATTGTACATAAATAAAATGAAAGGATGTAAGAATACTTCAACAACCTGGGCACTATTCTTCTATAGGAAACAAAATTTCAGGGTACTCGTTCTTAATGTCCACTTCTAACTCATTCCAATCACCGAGTCCCTTCTTTGCCTTTTCTGGAATTTCCCCAAGCACAACATGCATTTCATCTATTGTCGTATCATCGCCTTGTGCTTCAGTACTTTGAAAACATTCACCAAACCTAAATTCATGTCGTCCATCATATCCATTCTTCGTGCTATCAGTTTTCCAAGTTCTTTTATTTTCTCCTTGTGAGGATCTCGAGCTATTGTGAACGCATCACGCTTCTCTGCTAGCAATGTCAGATTCTCCTCACATCCCATAGTCTCATTTTTATTTATGATAAGGACCTCATTCTCTTCAAAAATTTCCTTTTTTTAATGATCAGCTCTGGATCTTCACACATATTCAACACCAAGTCTTCTTTAATTCTTCCTTAATTGTTTGCAGTAGGGCATCATATTCAAATATATTGCATTTTATTTATTTATTCACTCTCTATTTTTCAACTGTAGTCTCTTTCTCTTTCTTTGCAGCTATTTATTCTACACTTGGGCCATGCATGCTAGCTCCCTTTTCCAACAACAAGTACACTAAAGTTCGTAAATAATGTAGGGCTGATGGAAAGTTACCACTTACATGTTTCTCATATTGTGGTCGTGCCTTCAAAATTTCCTCTCCAATCTCCTTAGCCATCTCAAGGAAAGTCTCCACTCTATTCTCTACCTTCTCCTTTTATTTCTTCAAGCTCTCTATTTCCTCTTCCTTATCCTTTTATCCTTAAAAAAAGTTCTCAAGGTAAGCTACTTTATCAACATTCTCGTGCACGCATGACCTTTCTGATTATCTTTGTTAATGCATTGCTCGCTGCTTCATCGAGAATTCCATGGGCTTTATTGTCACATGTTTAAAATGTGGAGCCTTCTTCATTCATCTGGTAGCACATGAATCCTCACACAAATCAAATTGGGTTCATCCATGCAAGTCTACATATTCCAGAACAACTATTTCTTTGTGTGCGTATTTTCATCTCAGGGTCCATTAGCTCCCATCCATATAATTTTTTCAGGGAAAGAGTGCTCTAGAACCTTGCACAAATAATATTTATAGGGTCATTGATGTACCCTAACTCAGGTGTTTACACCATTTCCTCCTTATTATTGTCAAGCATACTCATATGTATTCTCCTATGCTCTAAGACCTTTATTCTCTTCTCCAACTCCAATGTTAGGGCCACTAGTTAGATGCTCAACATTGTCTTACAATTTTGTATCTCCATTAGCGTGGTTTTCTTCTTCATGCTCCTATAAACTCATACTGGGGTGACTATATCAATTTATGGTTGCTCAATGTTGATCCCTTGATCTTCTCAGCTAGGCATGGAAACATCCCTGCACGCGGACTTGTTTGAAGACCCCTCCTCATCACTATATTTCATGGGCACATACTTGCACCTTCTTCTTTTATCTTCTTCAAGCATTCTTCATGGGTATTACGAGTGGTGACCTCCTCACAGGATGTGACGACCAACACCCACATCTACGCTTTTTGCCCTTACGTAGTTTTCATTACGCCATTCTACATGATTCAAGAGTAAACCTATCTTCTTTCACTTCTCTCTTGAGGACATTTTGTAAGTCCTCCTTTTCCTTCCTTGGGGTGTATCTCTTAGCTTTTCTCTTCTGCTCCCACATTATTTTTTTCTTCAGAGACCTAGGAGTAAAACATGCTCACCATTTATGTACTTCCATCATTGAACCAAGACCTTAGATATACATATGTGCATGGGTTCTATCTATCCCACAACCACGACCTATAGAACGATATCGTATCATCATAATCCATTGTCTCTACATATGATTCCTTGTTAGGGTAGACATGTATTTCTAAGAATGTGAATGTCTACGTCCACCTTGTCTAGTTTCAAATGTAACTTCTACGCCTTATGTAGCCGGTTCACTAGATCTTTACAATAGTGAGTAGTAAATACAAATGTAACTTACACCAAGGGATTTTCTCACCCATCTTCATGTAAAATCACCCTAAAAAGATGTGTTATTATGCCAAAACTCTTCTAGACCTTCCAAAACATTGGGTAATTCTCTAGGGATTTTCCATTCCCCTTTAAATGAATCACACATTCTTCTATACCACTTATTTTTGTGATGCTTATATGTCCCTGTTATAGTGCCTTAATATGTGAAGCTCATAAAATTATTTTCAAAAAATTATTTTCCAAAGGGTACACCCACATCTTGTCCTTTGGCCCATTGGGCACACCAATTTCACAAAATACAATGAGGAACAAGATAGTACCCCAAGTTATCTTCTCACCTTTTTCATACTTTGATGCGCGCTTCTTCCACTATGCCTTCTACAACGTAGCTCATGATGTTATAATATGTCTTGTTTGCCATTTTGTGTGCTATATATAACCATCACTTGTTTACCTCCTTCCATCTCTCTAAAGCTCCCATCTTACAATTGACTACGTGCGTGTAACTACTTTGGTAGCTTTGTCTTATATGTTTTTATGTCGAAAACTCCGACCTCCTTTATGATACTTAAATGCAGTGGTCATTGCCTCTACTCCATCATCATCAGAAAGGTCGCCAATAATATCCTCACTAAATTCATGAAAAATTGTAACCTTCTCGATCAATTTTTCTATGTTTCTCATTATCCTTCCCGCAAAATAGAAGTAATCTTCATGTACACACCGCACAAACCATTGGTACGGATGATCAAAGCTAAAGAACAAAAACTCAAATAACTACATAACCCCAACACTTTCCAATAGCTTATAAATGATATTGTCATACTATTGTGGCAAATCAAAGAACACCCTTGATGCAAATCGTGTTTCTAAGTTGATGTTTCGTGGCATCCAAAGTGTGATTACACAACATCAAACCTCTCTCCAAGTGTGGGACTTGTAAAAAGAGAGGAATCTCCCAGATTAGAGGTCGGTTCCTCAAACTCCTCCGATCGATCTGTTATTTACACAATTACTGAGATTTGAATCCTAAATCTACTCTAAATTCCAAAGGGACAAGGATAGAAAATGCAAAAAGAAAGAACTAATGCTAATAGGTGATACACCAAAGGGGTGGTGAACACTTCTTGTTCATGAAAATTGACACAATTTCATAAAATGCAACATGAAACATCATACACAAAGCTTATAAGATGCAATTAGAGGTCTCGAAATGAAGCAAGACAATACAAACAAAGGACTGAAAATTGATCACAGTAGGTCCCGCACTTTCATTTTTCATCACAAAATCCTTGCATTTTGAACATCAAATAGGAAAAACCTATTACAATCTTGAAGAAGGTCCTCGATACTTGCAAAAATCACTAGTCAAGGTGAAAGAAGAAGCTTGCTATCCAAAAAAATGTTCAACCTCAAAAATGAGCCAAATCAAGCTTTTAATGCAATGGGGTCGAGCCACATGAGAGAGAAAACGTGTAAAAACGTGGGAGCCATTCCCCATATCAATGAAGATGCATTCAAATAGCATGGGCGTCCCACAGCACCCATGCCCGACATTTTTTGCCATGTCAAGAAGAATGCGACCCATTTTGCATTAAAACCGGTTGTTGAAACGTCATTTCTAGCCATTACCACGTGCCAAAGATGTTTCTTAATTTTCTCTCTCAAACTAAACTAAATGAAAAATGACCATGGAATCTTGTAGAAATTTCACCAGATTTCCATTGATATAAAGAACGCAAAAACTCGAGCTCTGATCGAACGATATGGCGATTTGAAGTTTTAGGTCAAAAGCAGGCCAAATCGGGTCGCTTGATATTTTTGCCCGACACGTGGCGAGTTCTCGATTGGTCATGGGCCTTCTAGGGAAAATTTCCCACAAAAACTCCGCTGAGCCATAACTTGAAAATACATGGAGTTAGGAGGAAAAATTTACCTTCTCGGAAAGCCGAGAAAGAGCTCTATCCAATGGTGCCATTTCTGAAGGTTTTGAGTGCTGAAAAGCAAAATTTTGTGTGACTGAGGCACAAGAGAGGAAGAATGAGAGGAGTTAGCCACAAAATGAGTAGGGGGCACATTTTGGATAACACATACACCATCTGTCCATATAGAGTTCTCATGTTCGTATTCAACATTGTATCTTCCTTTATATCCTTCCAGGTCTTCTCTATCTGATGATTGAAGTCACTAATTTTGCATTTTTTCAACTGTGATGTCCATGATCTCCCTTCGATAACCTCCTCTAGGTATTACATTTCTACAAACCACTCATGTGGTGCTTCCTCAGTCTCCTTCACAATGGTCTGGAGCTCTCTTTGGTACCATTCTTCTGCTTGAGTAAAAAATTTCTCTAAAAATTACAAATGTTTCAATGCCTTACACTTACATATTCATTTTCCTCTGTTTCCTCACAATATATCGTGCCCTCGTGTGCCCTAGCTGTGAATTTTGTCTCCACCAAACCCTAACACCATGAATATTTCCTTCTACACACACCCAACTCACTCAAACACTTCTTCCATGTGGAGCTTTGGTACTACCGTGTATTGAAATCACCTGGTTCATCGTTCAAACAATTTCTCTTCACACTTTATCACACTTCTCATCTTGAAAACACAAAGGATGCAAGGTAAAATAAAATTGCAAGCTTCTTCTTTATATATCCATTATAACCATTCACATCAATTTCTCCTAAACCACCACCGTATGGGACATTAATTCCAACCTTTTTATCTTTACTGCACGTCACGCCATATTCTTCCTAAGCCTCATTAAATTTCTAGTGCACCCACTACTTCTCAGCATAGATATCCTTTCGCATGCCTACTTGCGCTGAAGTAAAAACCACTATACCTTATACTAAGTAGTTTTAAATACTACTACCTACCTTGTGTTACACTCCACATCCATCCATCTACGTGTGGTCTTCAATATGAGAGATTTTCTTTAAGTATCTCAACTCTGAGAACCTCTAATATTTTCAATGTACACCAATTTGTATCAAAGCACCAATAATTTATTATTTCTAATACACCCCATAATAAAAGTATGTGCGGACCTCTGTGCATGAATCCAATAGATAATAATCAACTCCTAGCAGGAAAGTACTCTTATTACAACACAAACACTAAAATAAATTGAAAAAGAAGAGAGAATGATGAAAGGGAACACATGAAAGGAAAAGGCATTTACCATAAATCGAATATAAATAGTAATACTAACTTATTACAAAAACCAAGAAGACTTATTTATATTAGGGCTTCATCTTACTCCCATTGAATTAACCAGGAATAAAGTGTCATCTAGCACCTATAAGTGAAAGAGTTCTGAATAAAGTATCTTTATTACTTTAAATGGTCCCAACCAATGAAATTTCAACTTCTTAGGGTGGCACACAAAATTTGAATCATATAGAAGAACCATTTTTCCAACCTCAAATTCCTTATTCCAAATATGTCTATCATGTCATGCCTTTTTCTCACTTTTTATTTCTTTGACTCCACCAAGCAATAGTGCATCTCTCATCTAACTGCATCAGTTTATCTATGCACTCTTGATAATAGTTTTTCATCATCCATCCTCCTATGTGTGTAAAATGCATGGATGAAAACATGAATTCCACAGGTAATACATCCTCCATGCTAAACACCAACTGAAAGGGTGCATCTTTATTCAATATTTTGTAAGTGATCCTATATGCCCAAAGTACAATAAAAAATTTGTCATCCCAACGTTTTCTTCCAACATCACAGAGTTTTGTCAATGTTTGTCCCAGAATCTTGTTGAAATACTTAGCAGTACCATTGAACTATGAGTGATAGGGTGTTGTCTTGTAGTGCATCACTGTAAAATCATCTAAAATAATTCTAAATGTCTCATTAATAAAATGATTTCCCCTATCACTTTTCAAGCTCAATGAGACATCCATACATGTTGATAATGTTCTCCCATAAGAATCTTGTTGTTATATCGCCTTATAATTATTTCTAGGTATTTCTTACTACCAACTTGTTAGATAGTTTTTATAAATTATAATATAGCATGCACCAATCCTACGCGAGGGTGGAGAAATAAGACCTACAAAGTCAATATCCCATTTCTCAAAAGGTTTAACACTTGCAATAGGCCTCAATGGCATCTCATCCCTTTATCTAGGTTTCCCAAAAAACATTAAAAATGACCACTTGTCTTGGCATATTCTTTGATATCTTTATACAGAGTTTCCCACCAAAGGCCAACCATCAAAATATTTCACGAGATGACATCCCTTGCATAATGAACTCCTGCAATTCCACCATGAGCTTCTTTGACAAATTAAGCAATAGTGGCGGAAGCCTGATAAAATTTATTAATATCAAATCAACCAAATTACATTTGTATGAGCTGCAATACTTATAGGTACTATACAACTGAATACACACAAGAATATAAGTTCCATAGGTGCAACAATATCTATCTTATACAAGCTTCCAAAAAGATATCCAGGGAAGCATAACCAATATTAAATACAATCAAACAATTATATTGTTAAAACAATATAACAACTCCCGTAGATGGTTATAATTAAATATAACCAAATATCATTTAATAAATACACTAAATAAAATGTAATGCATAATTAACCTAGGTAAATAAAATATTTACCCTATCATTACCCCCCTTAATTTTGCATTACCTCAAGGGATGAGGAGAGGAACTCTCTAAACAACTCAAACTTTTCATGTGCAAGTGGCTTTGTGAATATATCAGCTAGTTGTTCAGCAGTTGGACAAAATTGAAGCTGTATATTGTGCTTCAAGACATGTTCGTATATGAAATGAACCTATAATTCAATATGTTTTGTTATTTCATGAAACATTGGATTGTGAACAAGTTTGAGAACACCTTCATTGTCAACATACATGTTGGTTGGTTTTTCCTATGGTATTCCAAGTCCTTCAAGTATGTGACGTAGCCAAGTCGCTTCACAGATAGCTTCTCCTATAGTGATACTTGGATTCTATGGAAGAACGAGAAATAAAGTGTTGTTTCTTGCTTCCCCATGATATTGGTCTAGATCCCATAAAGAATACAAATCCTAAAGTGGATTTTCTTTCATCAATATTTCCTACATGATCTGAATCCAAATATCCTGACAAGAAGAAGTTATCATTCTTCTTGTATTCTAGACCAAGATCCACTAATCCTTTGAGATATCTCAAGATGTTCCTTGTTTCTTTCCAATGACACACTTTGGGTTCCTACATGAACCTGGATATATAGCTTACTACAAAGCTAATATCTGGTCTAGTGTAGGTCAGGTAAATGAGACTCTCAATCAACTACCAATAGAGAGTGACACTTACCTCAGGAGATGGATTTGAATGAGATAACTGCAAATATGTTCTCCATAGGTGTAGAATTGGTGTGCAATCCATCATCTTGAATTTCTTGAGTGTTATCTTGGTATATTTCATCTGAGAAACAAATATGTGATTCTCTTTATACCATATTTCCAATCCAAAACAATAGTGCATCAGCCCGAGATCGGTCATGTCGAACGATCGATTAAGATTTTTCTTCTTTACATCGATAATCCTCATCGAACTTCTAGTGATGACTAGATCATATACATAGAAATGAAAATCACAATCTCCCCCTTGATTTTTGAGGTAAATATTGGTATCATATGGATTTATAACAAATACATGTTGTAGCGATATGCTCATCAATTTTGATGTACCATGCTCCGGTGCCTGCTGTTTGATACCATACATAGTTTTTTGAGTTTTCATACCTTTTCTTCTTGACCAGGTACAAAATATCCCTTAGGTTAATTCATATAGACTTCTTGTAAATAACCATTCAGGAAGGAAATTTTTACGTTTATCTCGATGGAATTTCCATCCAAACTATACAGCTAGAGAAAATATAATCCGGATCATTTTGATCTTAGTTTTGGGAGAAAATGTATCCTCATAGTCAATACCTTATTTTTTGTGCATACCCCTTTGCTACTAGTCTCACTTTATAATTGTCCACTCTCTCATCTTCTTTGTACTTCATTTTGAATATCCATTTGGATACAATGGGTTTATTCCTCTTGTGGAAGATCGACAAGTTACCAAGTGTTATTTTTATTACTTACTATATTTAGAGTCCATGGCATCTTTCCAAGATTTTAAGCGTAGGGGCTTCCCCGGACTATAGAGGGCTCATCATATTCAATTACTCTACTCATCAAGGAAAAGTTCACTTCTTCTCTTGCTTTACTACAGTCCATGGTCCAGGGTAGATGTATCCAGGTGGAGCATCCATTCTTACATCTCGTAACATGCTAGTATACCACTTAGGAATACATTAAACTATTCCCATGGGTCGTGGTTCTATCGATCAACACCATCATCCCATTATCAATTTCATCATATGTGGGAACATCAAGCTTCAATTTTTACAACTGGTGAAAAATCTACATCTGGTGAGTCTAGAGGAGGAGTCTCTACTTCCTTCTTCTCAAAAAACTCAACATCTCTACTAGTGTAGACTTTTCGGGTCTTTGGATCCATCAATTGTACCCAAGAGTCTCTTCACTGTACCCAATGACGATGAGTTTTTGTGACTTCATGTCCAATTTTTTTTGTTCTTCTTGGGTATGTGCATACTTTATTTACACCCAAATACTATGAGGTGTGCAAGAGATGGTTTCCACTTTGACCATGCTTCTTGTGGTGTTACTCCGTCAAGAGCAACTGTGGGCACTCTATTCAAAAAATACATTGTTGTCTTTGATACTTCTACCTAGAATGTCTTTGTAAGTTAATAATCATCGATCATACATTACACCATTTCCATGATAGTAAAATTTCTTCTCTCAATTACACCATTCTGATACCATGTGTGTGGAGGAGGCATTTTTCGACAAATCCTGTGAGCTTATAGGTAGTCTTTGAACTCATCACTGGTGAATTCACCCCCTCGATCTAAGTGGAGAGTTCTTATGTGATGACCGGTTTCATTCTCAATAGCTATTTTGAACTTCTTGAAAGTTTCAAAAGCTTCACTTTTCTTGCGAAGAAAAAATCCACATTTTCCTTGAATAGTCATCAACACAAAGCATGAAATATTGGAACCCAGAATGACTTGGTTGCATCAGACCAAAAATATCGGTATGAACTAGATCAAGATTTCCATGAGCTTGAAATGTACTCTTTTGGAATGAAGCTATGTGTTGTTTTCCTTTTAGGTAGTGAGGATACTTGTCTTTATCCTTCTGAAGATATGGTAACCCATGTACCATATTATGCGCGGACGAAGTGTCATGAGATACTTGAAACTAACATGACCAAGTCTCCGACCACAACCTGTTGTGTAGGGTAGAGTTCTTAGCCACAAGTGCCTAATCATGTCTTGTGGAGAAATCAAGCTGGAACATGCATCCCACATTGGAGGCTTTTGAAACTATTTTCAGTCTTGTGATTTGTCGCGAATTAAACACGTTTTCTTGCCGAATGACTATCAAAGTCAATTTTCAAGTTGTGATCAAGGATTTGATTGATTGAAAAGTATATTTTTGTCAACCCAGGGACATATAAGACATCGATAGTCTATAATTACATGAACCAAGGGGTAGATAAATGTTCCCAATTCCCTGAACTGTATATGAAGAATCATCACCCAACGAAACATGGTTTTTCGAAGGCGTGTCCCTCATTAAAGAAAACTAGTCTTTGTGGCTGGTCATGTGTCGAGTGGCTCCCAAATCAACATACCAGACATCACTAGATGATGTGGTAGGTTCACTTGATTGAGAAGCGTACAAGTAGTCTCCATTATCTGATTGTTCTTGTTGCTCAACAATATTTCCTTGCTGATGGGGTCTTCTTTTCTAGTTACCCTTTTTCTTCCCTTGATTGTGGTTAGAATTTCCCTTGTAATATTGTTGTTGTGGAGGTCCAGAGTTTCTTGATGAACCTTTCTTGTAAGTATTATACCAACAATATTTTAGGTCATGTCCTCTTTTACAAATTGGACATTTCTTCTTCTGTTGTTTGTCCCCTTGATGTTGATATTGATTTTGGGACTTTTGATAGGAATTAGGTTTTCCTTTACCTTTTCCTTTCCATTTTTGATGTGAAGAAAGTGCCTTCTCCTCTTCATCATCCTTATTATGCATGGATTCCTCTTGTTGCAGTAGGTTTACCAACTTGTCAAAACTAACTATCGTATCTGACACGTTTAGTGTTGTTACAAAAATGTGGTAAGAAGAAGGGAGTGCTCTCAGAAAAATGGGAACAAGAGCATCATCTGTGACCTCTTCTCCTAGGGATAGAAGTGAAGCCCTCAACTTTGCAACTCTTCTTAAGAAAGCTTTGATTTTCTCATTCTTCTTGAACTTCACTGTGTGTAACTGGCTCTATAAATTCAGTATGACATTCTTATTTTTGGCCTCGTACACCGTGCTCAACTTATCCCATGATTCTTTAGATGTTGTGGCATCTTGAATGTGGGGTTACACATCCTCAGACACTCCAAAAAAGATGATGAGCTTGGCCTTCTGATCTTCTCTATCAAATGGTCGTTGTTGTGTTATATCAAGTTGTTGATCGGGTTAGAGTACCATTCACAACAAGCCAAATCTCTTCAAACTCAAGTTGTGTCTTGATTTTTGTCTTCCATACAACATAGTTGTTTCCTTTGAGTAGTTGTGAATCTAGAAGAAAGAATTTGGGGGCATTGGTGCCCATTTTGTAGAAATCACTGACAGGGTTTGGCTCTTATCACTCCAAGTATAAGGTCTCCCAATCTATATACCGTCAATCCTGATATACCAAACCTTTCTATATACGTGCCCTTCGATATACCCATCGGTATGTGGAAGAAGCTCTCCCTTTCGATATACTTGGTAGTACGTGAAAGATGCGTTAATGTATGTGAAAGAATTTGATATGGTACCAAGACAATACTGAAAGGGTCTATGCTGATTATTGACACCAATCAAAGAAATATCCTTATACATGTGTAACTTTTCTATATACTCGGATAATTTCTTAGTCCAGATTTATGTCGTGCAATCGTTCACAGATGGATGGGATGGCTCATAGTGTGTGCATTGTGACCTTATTACTCCCCATTGATTTAAAGGGTCGATGCCCAAAAATGTTGTTGCAACTATATTAGGCATTAAGTGTAGTAGTAGTCATGTTGGCTTTACACATAAGTGCTTCCCAGAGGCACTTTGTATATACCGAACACTGCGAATGAGATCTAAGATCTCGTGAGTGTTTTAGAACCAATTTTTACTATTTTTGATTACAACTCTCTGCTAGTTTCTAAGTAGTTACAATATTTTTGGTTGACTATGGCAACCTGCAAATTAGTACAATATACTAAAGCATGTAATTACATTCAAAAATTTGGAAAAAATTGAATGGTAGGAAAAATTGTTTTCTATTTTGCAGGCCCTAGTGGCCTCCGGAGCCCAAAATGACCCTTTATGCCAAAAATTGCAAAAATAGCTGAAAATGCAATTTTTTTGGTGTACCCCCTTCAACAAATGTATCTCGAAATGAAAAAATAGGCCTAATAGGAGAAATGTTTTTACCTTAAATTAGGGTTTTCTCACTAAAAAAATTAGAGGTGGTTTTAGTTATAACTAAATTTTTTTAAAGGAGGTTTTCTACTAAATTATCCTCCAAACTTGTCGGTTTCACTATTTTTGCCAACAAATTTAAAAATTTAAAAGTTTGTGTTTGGGTGTGGGGGTCAAACCCCAAACCTCACCCTCCTAATCGATCAACCTAACCAGCTAGGCCACTTGTGTGCTTGGTTAATAAATTGAATCAATTTTATTTACATTAAGGAAAATATGACTAACCTTTTTAAACTCGATGTGGCTGACTAGATGATCCACATGGCAGTTGACTTTACTTTGATAGCAAGGATAGAATTAGGGTTTTTATGTGAGATACGGATCTTAGCTCTTATCTCCATGCCTTTGTGTTTTTAATTGCCTCCGTCATTTTGTATGGAACCGCTGCCACTTTATAGCTTTAACCGATTCATTGTGTTTTTTTTTTTTGTTTTAGCTTTGATGCAAGTCGTATGATTATTTCCTCTAAAGATTTGCAAAGATCCGCATTGTTATGTTTTCTTTGCTCACTTTGTGATTTGTTTGTTCTTGTGCGGAGTCGGTTTGGGGGGTCCAAGATGGTTCGAATTGATGGAAGGAGGGGAGCTCGATTTGGAGTTATGGAAGGCTCAGTATTTTTGCTTAGGTTTTTGCTAAGGGACGACCGAGTGGAGAGGGGATGGAGCCAAGGTGGGCTCAACCGACTTGAACATGCAACTAGATGCTCTTTATGTGGCAATGTTTTTCTTTCGAGATTTATCCACTTGAGCTTGATGTTGGTCACTTTTCACCCATGTCATTTGTAATGTTGATTTGTTTTGATTCCAAGGTGTGGATACAATGCACATCTTGATGGGGTTCGTTCAGCTACTAACAACTCAATTATATTTGCAATGAATGACTCAACTTCTTCTAACACGCCCGATGCAAATGAACAAAGAGACTTTCAATACACACCACAATGCAAAATGGGGACCTTGAATCTGCTTAAGCAATGTGTTGAGAGCTCAGTCAAAATCAATACATTTCCTAAGGTAAGGAGGATTCATTGAATCTAGTTCGGGCTTGGTTCTCTAATGGAGTGCGATCTTGTATGTGGATTTTCAACTCCATGTGGGGGTGAAGACCAATGCACACACAGGTTAGAGGCAAGATTTCTACGCAAATGTAAATAGATCCCTCTAAAACTAGATATACCTCTTAAATGTAGAGGTTTGATTAAAAATAGTAGAGACTAAATTTTTCCTCTCAATTAGAGGTAAAACCAAGAAATGCTCCAGGAGAAAATTTTTTTAGCACTTAATTTTAGTGGTGAATATTCTAATATGGTGAAAATTTCATTTTAAAAATTTGAAAAGGTGATTTTTTCTCCATTTCTGAGTATATATTTTCGGCTTCGCCTTCATGCAAGCATCTCCTATAAAAACCGAGGATTCGCCAGTAGTATACTATGGTACTACCACAAGTAGCTTACCAAATTACCAATACCGTGAAGTTTGAACTCGCATACTCTTAAGCACCAGAGATTGTTGTTAGCCTATTAGGGTTAGTTGTTGATGTGTGGCAGGATATAGTTGATGAACGAAAAGAGGTATTATTATCGTAATGGTGAGGAGATTTATAGATGCATGTGAGGGGGTAAGTAGTTGATGCATGAGAGGAATAGAGTTGACATGTGACAGAGACAATGACGCCTTGTTGACGTGCGACAGAGAGAGTTGGCGACATTACAGCGATTGATGTGTGATGGGATAGATTTGGCGTGCACATAGCCAGCCAGTTTTTGGTGATACGAAAGAGAAAAGGACACCTTGTTGATGTCATAGGGATAGTGACGCGTGTTAATGCACAATGAAGGGTTAGTTGGCTATGCATGACAAGGATTCGCGATAGTAATTTTGACTCGACATTGAGTCATCTTAGTTCTTTTTTTTTGACACAAGAAAAAGGGTTTGAGGAGTTGTTGACGAAGTCAGCCAACAAGGGCCATTGATGCACGTCAACAAGGGTCATTGACGCGCATCAATATCCCTTGTCGATGTGTGTTAATGGCCCTAGTTGACATGCGTCAACATGATGTCAGTGAGCTCTTGTTGACGCGCGTCAATGAGGTGTCAGTGTCTAAAAATCTATAGTCTCTTTGGCTCAAAAAACTGGTAAAAAATTTGGTTTTGGAAAACTGTCAAATTTTCCTTTCGTTGAAACCAGTTCTAGGGATATTCGCTAGGTATTTTCCATCTCCAATTTTCTAGAGGTATCTTAAAATGAACCTTGGCACCAAGGAAAAAAAAATCTTTTTGTTTACTGGAGAATGCACGGAGGTTGTGTGACAGAGGGGGTTATGGGAAGTCAGGAGGCAACACTGACTCTCCGATGAAGCAATTTTATTCTCCAAAACTTTTCCTTCCTCTGCACCCTTTCTCCAACCTTGCCAGGAGCTTTAACCAGCTCTAGTACCAAATGTAAATAGAGCAACAAGGCCAAAGCTTTGATAAAATTTATTAATATACAATCAACCAAACTATATTTGTATGAGCTGCAATACTTATAGGTATTGTACAACTGAATACACACAAGAATATAAGTTACACAGGTGCAATAATATCTATCTTATACAAGCTTCCAAAAATATACCCAGAAGCATAACCAATATTAAATACAATCAAACAATTATATTGTTAAAATAATATAACAACTCCCGTAGATGGTTATAATTAAATATAACTAGATATCATTTAATAAATACACTAAATAAAATGCAATGCATAATTAACCTAGGTAAATAATATATTTACCCTATCATTCTTCCATAATTTATTCACCCTCATGCTCTAGAACACACCAACACAAAACTTCATCACAACCCGTTTATACAAATATCCACCTATCAACTCGTATGGTACCACATGTGTTGCAAGTTGTTTCTTCTCTAATGTCTTCATTCCCTCATGCACCTGTCTAGTGTGCAAGAATAATGCAATGTCCTCTAGTTTAGTGGGTGTGTGGTTCAATCTAAATAATTGTGCATCTATAATTGTTTCCTCAATGCTCTGTGCATCCTCACTAGAATTGATCCTTGATAAATGATCATGTCTAGATTTACTTTATCATGGTTTCATTATTAGTGTAAACTAAAAACCTTGAAATAGTAGTATCCATCTGTAAATACACCCTTGTAAAATTGGATTATTGACCAAATATTTAAGTTATATATGATCTATGAAGAAGATAAATGTTTTCACCAATAAGTATTTTATGAACTTTTGCAACACATAAATCATGGAAAAATATTCACGCTCAGTAGTTGTATAGTTATGTTCAACTAGTGTCAACTTCCTACTTATAAAAAATAGGGTTCTCTACAATTCCTTCTCATGGTTGTGCCAATTTCCATCCTAGAAGCATCAACATGAACATGAAATGGTTTTTCCCATGAAGGAAAACAAAAAATAGGTATGATAGTCAACCTTTCCTTCATTGTTTAAAATGTCCTGTTATTGCACCTCACTCCAATAAAGTTTTACTTTAGCTTTCAACAGTCCTTCTAGGGGTGCAACAATATTTACATAGCCTTTAATGAATTTCATGTAATACCCTGTATGTCCAAGGAATCCATTGAATTTAGTTTGATTTTTAGGTTCTTCCAATCCCAAGATCACAGTGACCTTGGCTGGATCTACCAACAACCCTTCCTTACAAATAATATGCCCCAACAAAGTTCTAAAAGGTGTCACAAAGATACATTTCTTAATATTCAAAGAGATGATCAACTACCTACACCTCTCAAACATAAGCCTCAAATTTTCACAATGATCCTTAACAAAACCATACATTGTCCAATCATCTAGATATACCTATAAAAACTTATGAATGAAGTTTTGAAAATCTTACACAACAATACATGAGAACACAGTTGGTGCATTATTTAGTCCAAAGGGCATAACTATGTATGAAAAAATCCCCATTTAGTGTTGAGAGTTGCATTTTCTAAATTTTTCTTTGTTATGTCCACTTGATGATATCCTAAAAACCCATATGTAAAAGAGTAGATATCATGCTTCTGCAATTGATTAAATCAAAATGCATTGTAGATACTAGTTTATCTAAGCTATGAAAATATGTAAATAAAGTAAGTGATGTAAATAAATTTAAAGATAACTCAAACACTTAAAATAATGGAAATAAAAATCCTAATGTCTAAGAGAGAATAGGAAAGATCTCATCTGAATAGAAGATGCTTGCGGGACTGTGTCGTAGAGTTGAATGGATAATCTAAAGTAGGAACGACTATGCAAAAGCCCCGAGAAGTATGGATCTAGAGTGTTTGGCTAGAATACAACACTGGAGAGGGATTGGTGAACCTATGGGAACTATGGTCTAAAACATTGGTGCCCTGGTGGGTAAGTGCATCAAGTTGGGGGACCAAAAAGTGGACATCAAATCATGAATTTCACGAACCATGATCATGGTTTTCAAAACCACGATCGCGGTCTATTTTGTCGGGTTTACGAAGTCCCAAACCAAAACCGCAATTGAAGTTTATAAACCATGATTGCGGTCTTCTGATACAAAAAAACAACCATGGTTCTTTACCGATAGGTCAATTTAGAACTGCAATCATGGTGTATAAACCATGATTGCAGTTTATAAACCATGATCACGGTCCTAACTATATCATCAAATCCAACCCTTAAGGCTCTGGAAATCTCTATTTTTCCCAAACCAGATATTTGGGAGGTTATTATGGCATGTGAAAAGCCAAAAAATCATATTTTCTCTTCCAGTGGACTTGAACCATGCCAAAAATTGAAAATATGTCACAAAAATGGTACCATCATGTAGGGGAGACTGTTAGCTTTGTAGAAATATTGATTTTAAAGTGAATAGAATAAGATAAATATCATTTTATTTTTTTTACTAATAGTAGATCTTTAAGACACTTTTTCCCATGAATGTTCATGTTTACGTTTAAGACTATAAATTTTGTTTCGCTTGTCATAATGTAATAAAACCTAAGATACATATTTGATTTTGACAATTTTGATGTATTTAAATTTTCAAATTTTTTGCAGGAAAAAAAAATCATTAAAAAAATATTTCTTTAAAATCCATCATCATATAGACAAACTTTTCATAGGAAAACAAGTTTTGGTCATCTAAAAAATCTCATAGGTTTTTTCAAAAGAAAACTAATTCATATAATTTTAAGTGTTTAGTATAGCTAAACTTGTCCATTTTTTAAAAAAAAAGTAGTTTAGAAACTAGATTCTGAGTTCTATGATTCATATTGATATAAATTTTCCTAATTTTGAGTGTGCATATTTCTATAATCCCTACAAGTTGATATTTTACTTTTTTTTTGCAATACGATGTCCACTTATGACCCCTTTTTGGTCCCCCAACTTGCACTTACTTTGGTCTATGTAAAAGCTAAATTGATCTTCATAGGTTTAGAAGATGGGTTGAAACCCTCATTGTTTTCCACATTAACTTCATTACACTACTCAAGATGTCACTGATATTCCAAGATGATGAAAAAACTTGTAAAAGACCATAGAGTATCAAACCCTAAAAAAGAAGAATGCAAATTAATGGGTCGAATTACCTTAGATTCCACAATAGTGGGATTACTAACTCGAGTTGCAATATATTTCAAACCCAAATGTAGTTCTGGTGAGTGTGTGCATAATATGCCCTAGGTGCTCTTGTGTCAGTCACACTTTGTGAAGTAGCTGAGCAATAACTAGATGTAGAAAATGTAATAGAGTGTGTGCATAGAATATAATAGAATAGAATCATTCCCCTCTAATGTGTGATGCGGATGACCTAGCCTTGTGTCATGTGATGGAGCTATGTGGATGCAAGTGATCTCTAATGCAATATATGGATTACAACTCTAGATGGATGATAATAGTGACTAGTTCTTGGTCCCTCATTATGGTCTCATAAATTTATATTTATAGGGTTCTCTTGATCTTATTTTATAATTAACCCCAAAATGGCCAACCACTAAAATGATAAAAACCTCTAATGATTATAAAGAGCCCAAAAAGTGGTATAAAATTTCAAGAAGGATCAGGGGTGCCCATGGGCACCTCAAGATTAGCCTCGAGCACCCCTGTTGAGGCTCAAATAATGGAAGATGATTGAAACAGAATGGTCGGTGTGTGGTGTAGGTCATGCAAACGATGATAGAAATCAAATAAAAATGGCCATGATATGGGGTTTAATTAGTACTTACTTCACTTAAAATTATCTAAATAGTAGTATAAGATCGAGACTAAATAATGTCTAAAGTGCATGATTTTATGTCTATAAAAATTCCCTCAGGGATCTCCTCGGTGAAAGGAGTGGTAAAAGGAACAATGAAACATGAAGTATTCAAATCTCTGTAGTCCACACAAATATTTATCCTATCATATTTTTTTAATACTTATGACCATGGGACTTACCCACTTAGATTCCTTAATGGGATCAATTATACAAGACTTGAACATTTTATCAATTTCTTCCTTCACCTTAACACGCAGATTGGGATTCATCCTATATAACATCTTCCTAATCGGGTGCATGCCTTTTTAATTTTGATTCTCATCTCACCTAAATAAGTGTGTAAATCTTTCAAATCATGATAGCCTTGTGGAAATAAATCCTAAAATTCACACAAGAGTTCAATAATCTTAGTCACTTCCTGCTCTGACCAGTAATTACCAATAATGGCCTCTTTAGGCTCTGCATTTGTTCCAATATTAACCTTCTTTATTTTCATAGGCTTAAGATACATACGTGCCTTTTCATCTATTGTATCCACTACCTTGCTCATATATTTAGTGTGGTTAATATCCAAATTATTATCCTCATCATCATCATTTATCATACATGTCAGTTTACCCTTTTCCTTCGTTTCCTAGGTGCAGACCATTTCTTCTTCTTCATTCTCTTCAAGTTCAAGGTGCACTCTAAATCCAGCTCTCCAAACATGTCGAACATTATTTCCTTAGCCTTCAAACTATTTCCCAAAGTAAGGTGCTTCATAATCTGTAGAGCTTCATTGACGAGAGGTTTAAACCATAATTTCGTTAAGTTTAGACATTTTACAATCTAGATCAAATAATAAAATCAACAATATTGGTTTTCTTATACCAAATATTGGAATTTGATTTGGCTATTATCAGAATCCATAAAGGGATTTTTGGAATTATATATCATGTATGAGGGATCTCCATTTTAGGGCTTTAAATTTGTTAGTACAAATAAAAATAGTTAATGGAATAATTAATACATTTATAACTTTACAAAGAATAGAAAATACTTATATTATACATTCTCATACAAAAAACATTTTTTATATTCTATTGAATGGGCATATGCCAATTCTCATATAAGAATCATAGAAGAAAAATAAAGGTAATATTTAATTTGTTTTAGAATGGATAGTTTCCATTCTCACATCCTTTATAGTGATATTAAAACTATTAAGTTCAAATTTGTGATAAAATTATTAAGTTCATAGTTCTTCAATGAATTAGAATGGTTAGAAAAGGAATATGCCCATTCCCATACAAATAAAGATTTCTATTATTGTGATGAAATTTTTTATCATGTGATGAGAATCGGCATATGTCATTTCTCATACTAACAAAGTTTTTATCATTGTGATGATAATTCTCATAAACTTAATATAGAAAGAAAAATTTGGATATGATTTATTTTAACTATGGGGTTGCACACCTTTGCATGTTGTATATTTTACATATTTTGATCATATATATTTGTATCTAATATTGCTTCTAATTTATGCATCAATAAAAATTGACAAATGTTTAACTATAATGTGGATTTATTTGCATAGAATGAGGGTAGGAAATGTGTTGTTATGAGATAAATACAACATAAAATGATGGTAATAAATTAATTGTTAAGAGATAGTCTACAAAAAAAATCAATATTTATATATTTTTATGATCTAAAACACAAACCAACTATTTTATATTTATTAATCAACACAATAGTAACAAGTAAACTCAATCAAGCTTAGTATTTGTGGAAATGCATTATGATAAAAATACAAGTCACAATTCCTTTTTTTATAAAATGATAGTAATAAATCCATTGCTATGAAATATACTAAAAAAACCAATATGATTGAATATTTATGAGAAAGACTACAAAAAAAAGAAAATTTTATCTATATATTAATCAACATAACAAATACGATCTAAATTTTTTTAAATGGGTGTGGACCCACATGATTTAACCATGTACATAAGTGTGTGAAAATTTTTCTATTAGAATGTATTGTGCCATTAAATTTCCAGCCTAGAAGGTAATCCAAATAAAAGTGTCTCAGTTCTATCATGAACAAAACATTTTGTTTCACCTATGAACAATATGTTTTTTCTCCATATATTTGGATGTACTTGTTGAGAACCTTTTGCATAATTTTTGTAAACTGGAATAATATTTCCCTTCTTCGATCTTAAAAATTTGTTTCTAATTTCACACTCCGATATGCCCTAAAAAAAATAAATTCAATATTTCTTAACCAATCAAATTTTTGAATGAAGGCATGTCATTATCTTGAATGCAGGTATGTAAACCACAATCCAATATCAAAATGTTTTCGTGTTATCCTTAACAATTCAGGGCTAAAAGTACGACTAAAGTATCGGTAGCATGCATATGTAAATTCTGGTTATATGGTCAGCGATCTAAATTCAGAAAGCCCTGAACTCCAAAGATCAATTCTTCTACTCCCAAAACCAATAACTTCTTTCCATGGAAAACGAGATCTAAAAAACCAACCAATAACAAAACTCTTTTTCAATAAATTAAATCATAGATTATATTATCTAATTTTATTGATAATTACTTTCTTTTTGTGACAATCCTATCAAAGCTAGTTTTGAGCATTAAATGGTAAACTATCTATAACATCCTAATTTATCATTATCTACTAATCGCATCATTTGGATTAAATGTGAACAAAGAATAAAAAAAATTCCTAATAAAAGCACATTTTGAGCATTAGATACCAATAACCATTTTTTTAGCATTAAATGATAAACTATCAATAATATCCTAATTTATCATTATCTACTAATCACATTATTTGGATAAATGTGAACAAAAACTAATAAAATTGTAATAAACACATTTTGAGCATTACATACTAATAACCATTATTAACATATTATTAAAGATTATATAATAACCACTTCAAATAGAAAATGGGAAAAAGAACTACAAAAATGTAATAAACACAATTTTATATATTCATTTGTTCCACTATTTTTTGAAATAGAGCACATCCCTTTAAGAAGTCTCTTACATCATCTAGCAATCCATACCATAGATAGTTGAGAAAACAAGTCAGACATAAGCCACCTATTATTTTTAAAGTCTTTCTTAGAAACCTTTGGAGACACCAAAAAATTTTCTTCAGGAACCCCTTTGTTGTCTACGTTAACTACAACCGTAGTTTCACATTTGTATGGAAATTATGGTGTCTTCCAAATTGTTTCCAAATTTTTAATAAATTTTTCTCCTCTTTTTCGCAATGCTCGTACCCAAACAAAACAGAGGTACTACATCCACTTTAGCTGAGAGTAACAATTTTGTTTCTAGTTTTTCTACCATGGCATTTGTATCCAACATAGATGACCAGAATGATATTTGATGAAACTATTTTTCAAAAAAATAGAAATTGGGTAATAAACATTCGTGGTAGGAGGTGCTAATTATTCAATTGAAATGTATTTATTTTTTAGAAGTACAATTTTGAACTAACAATTCTTATAATTCAAGAACAAGAAAATGTTTCTTTGGAGGAACTACAAAAAAAGTAATATTAAAATTCATTATTAACTTGTATGTATTTCAAATATGATAATAATATTTCACAAAATATTTTTACCTATTTCTTTACATCTATTTGTTTGTTCTAAATTTTCTCCAGTTGAATATTCACATAAAAATGAAATTAGGATATATTTATCAAATTGATTCCAACTAATATTGACAAATAAAAAAGATTAATATTTTTACCTATTTATTTATATAGATTTGTTGATTTCTCTCCAAATGCATCTACACACATAAAAATTACAATTAGGATATATTTATCAAATTGACTCAAACTAATATCGACAAGTAAAAAATATTATTAAATTTTAAATAATACTTGATACCTGTTCGTGAACAACCTATCATAATTGATGGTGAAGGGTTTAATGTAGCTTCAGTATCAATCACCATCAGTTGTGTGTTTTGTGTGTTTTGTTGGGTAACATTTTCTTGGTTGCTAGCATCGTGCTATTGTTAGGAATAGTATCTTCCTGTAATGGATTAACCTCATGGCTTGCGCTCTTGTGCTCCACTCATGATCATTTGCAAGGGCTCAATAGTTGCTTCCAATGAACATAAATACTTAGAATATAAAGTAACAATTGTAAATAATGAAATGTTTTCCATTCTCACTTAATTATTGTGATACATGATCTATCTTGTATTCATCATGTAGATACTCATTCACTGTAATACCTGTTTAATCTTGTATTCACTTGGTGGATACATGTTCTCATTTAATAATCATTGAAGAAGAATATAATGTTGCATAAATTTATTTTTTTGTATGAAAGAGATGTTATTATCATCTGGTTTCCTTTCCCATTCAAGCCGGCTTCAGATTATAATCCTGTTTCCTTTCCCATTCAGGCCAGAAAATTTCCCATTGTAAAATAAATTATACTTTTAACTCCTCATTAGTTCTAACATACTTTATAGAGGTATTAAAATGATTAAGTTCAATCATTGTATTGAATGTGCGGATGCTTGATCTTCTCTAGGAATCATTGAGGAATAATATATGATTGATATATGAGAATGGACTTATGCCCAATCAATACATCCAATACATACAATATTGAGCTTAATCATTATAAAACCTCTATAAAGGAAGTGGTTAAAAATTCAGAATATTTCTAACTCTAATAGAATGGACATATGCCCATTCAATACATGTAATATTGAACTTAATCATTATAAAACCTCTATAAAGGAAGTGGTTAAAAATTCAGAATATTTCTAACTCTAATATAAAAAGTTCAATGGAATGATTGTTTTAAGAATATATCTAACTCTAATATAAAAATTTCAAAGAACGATTGTTTCTACCTCTAAGGAAGTGGTTATAAAACGTTCATGGGAATGATTATTCCTAACTCTACCCATGAGTCGATCAATACATGCAATATTAAACTTACTCATTATAAAACCTCTATTAAAAGAAAGTGGTTAAAATTTTTAGAATATTTCTAACTTTAATATAAAAATTTAAATGGAATGATTGTATAAATCATTCACATGAATCATTATTAAGAATATATTGAATGGAATGATTGTATAAAATGTCCATAGGAATGATTTTTAAGAATATACTGAACTTAGGAGAAAAGTATATGAAGGATGTACATTTTAATATTAGAACAAAGTAAACATTGTTAAGAATTAACGTATACAAAGGAATGACTAACACAAAAATCATAGAGGTTATTTACCTAGAGGCGAGAATGGGCATATGCCCATTGTAAACATTCAACTACAAGAAATATTGAACTTAATCATTTTAATACCTCTAAATATTATGAAACAAATTTAATTTTCTTATAATTAAACTTCTAACTTTTATTTGGATATATTCTATAATATGAAAAGAACTTAGGAGAAAACTATATGAAGGATGTACATCTTAATATTAGAACAAAGTAAACATTATTAAGAATTAACATATACAAAGGAATGAGTATAATGAAAAGAACACAAAAATTGTAGAGGCTATTTACCTGGAGGCGTAGTTAGACATTTATAATAGTGTTGGATCATGCTCTCCTACTTATGATTCTCCACCATAAAGATAAGTGAGGACATATTTGTATTATGTGCCGCCTTTAATGCATTTATCCCACCATATAATATTAACACAGGGGATGTACTAGTGTTACATCTCTCAATCATGTGTTACCAAAAATGCACCGATCTCTCACATTTGAAAGGATGTTTAGGTATGGAAACTCCAATTTCATTCGGGTTGATAATATCCAAGGGCTCTAAATGTTTCCAATCTAGGTCCATTGTAACATCTTCCATGTCCACCTCCATAGTGGTTGAATTATGAACACCATATACAGTAAAAATAATTGACATCCCTTTAAATGCATGTTCTACATTCAAAACTCTATAACATCCTTATGAAATTATTGGTGATTTTTTTTACTTTTTTCATGTATATTTTTATAGCAGTATCAAATAAGCTAGCTTGTACTACTAGAAGAATAAAGATGTAGACACAACTCATTGTACTACACCCAATGACACAGAATCTCAACAATATCATTTTGTTGGAAAATACTCACAAGATTACAGAAATCAACAATTACGAATTCTATAGTGAGTGGCGGTAAATGAAATTCTAAACCTCACAATGTTCTACTAAGAGAAAAGGATAAGAAAATCTACAAGGAATCCATATGTATTAGGTATCCTTGGTTGAGAATTTGTATTATTAGCCGTAGTCGCATATAATTAAGGTAGTTCAAGAATGGTTTTGAATATTTTTGCAAATTTATTTCCCCTAATGGTGTTTTTTTCCTTTTCAAAATTTTATTCTCTTTTTAAGATCCTGACATAACTGAAAAATGTGACTCATGGATCGTAAATTTTCCAATCACATTTAATTCATTGCATCCTATTTGAGCAACGTATTATGGAACTCTTGCCAACATATAAGACATAACTTTGACTCTTGTTGCTCTACCCTACTTTACTCTTTTGCAGTAATATTTTAGAAAAATAGCATTAATACCATACTCATCTCTGAACCACACTTCACCATTAATGCATTTATCTGCAAGGACATCTAATTCTTCATCTGTCATACCTTTCGTGCATCTGAATAGTCCTGGTGTAAGCAAATATAATGAATTTGGCTTGAAATATGGGTCTAGAGATTTTTTTTTTTTTTGGCTACAAGGCAACCCACCATTGGCATACAAATCAAACACTAAAACCCACTTATCCCAAATTTCATCTGGGAGTAAAAGAAATGCAAGTTTATCATTCAAAGTTTCCAATTTTCCCCTCCCAAAAAGATGTAAAATTTTCCTTTCAAATGACTGCATGTGAACATTAAAATAAAGTTTATTAGTTTAGAATTCTATGAGAAATTTATTAATACCTTATAGGCCTCCGAATTTTTGTGACTGAACCAAACCGACGTTGTGAAATCTTCTAAGATCCACCTTGATATAGCTTTGTACATCGAGTCAAATATTGTTTTCACCCACGTTTTGTTTTCCATATTCTTTTGCTTGAAAATATTGATTTTTTTTTATGTTTTTGCTTTGGAAGACAAAATATGGGCATACCTTTGTTTGATTCTATCATGAACAAATGAAAACTCATAATTTGCAAGGATTTGTCTTTGGGATTTAATTGTATGTTGCCCATCAATAATATAGAAATGAGTTTCTATGTCATGAATTTCATGCTCAAACTCCATGTCAAAAATATCACCAAGTAGATTTTTTGAAAGGGAGAAAAATTGCATCACGTTGAAGAGGTAGAGGGTTACACAACATAGAGTGCATAAGGAGACTGACACTTTCTAAATCAAGTGATATTTATTGGTATTTTCAGGATCTAAATAGCCAAATAGTTTTTAAAAATTTAAATAGGTTGTAAATTTAGGAATAATAGATGTAATCTCATAACATCGGTATTGCTTGTATTACATCGTTTAGAATGGGCATATGCCGATTCTAATGCAAAAAAATGCTTGTTTTGTTTTGTATTAAATGGTCGATGCAAACAATATCGCTAAGATTAAAATAAGTAAAATGGGCATATGCGTATTCTCTTTAATATATATTTTAGAATGGGAATTTTCCCTTAAGAATAGGAATTTTCCTATTCTCATAAGGGAATCATTAAAAAAATGTCAATTATTGTTCATACTATAGAAAAATGAAAAAATAATAAAAAGAATTATAGAGATAACATTAGTATTTGAAGAATGGGCATATGCCTATTCTCTTTAATTTCAATCATAATAGAAATTCCATTATTGTTCATGGAGATATGTGAATAAGTATAATAAAAGAATATAGATAACATTTACTTTGTTTAGAGTGGGAACTTACCCAATCTCACCGCCTTTGTAGGTGTATCAAATCCAATGTGTCACTTGGTAATGGTTACTTTGATTCCTAAAATTGTATGCATGTCAGTTCAAATAACTAACATGAATTTTCAACTCGTAATCATGTTGAATTATTATAAAATGAAGATTACAAAATGATTAACTATCAATCTATCCTTAATATCTACATAGTACATATTATCAATTAACAAGGTAATAATGCAATCTCTATTGAAAAACAAATTTTGCTAACTAATTTTATAATCATATAGACAACTTTGAATCTTATAAGAAAGAAACAAAATTTATTCATCATCACAATAACCAATATATAAAACAAGGTAATTGTAGCGCCTAATAATGATTCAAACGTCAACATTAAATAAGATCATTTCACAGTAAATATTTTACATAATCAAAATCCATACATCATCACATGAATTAATAGAGATAACATTTAATTTGTTTCGAATAGATAATTACCCATTATTGCAGCCTTTGTATCTCAAAATGATTGACTTCAATAATGCAAATGAAATTTAATTGTCTATTATTCTGCTATGATTCCTATGTGAGAATGGGCATGTGACCATTCTCATATAGGGATAAAATAAAATGATTGTTTAAATACACATAGACATAATGGGTATATGTCTATTCTCATAAAAAAAATACATTTTTAATCTTTTATTGAAACGACATATGCCCATTCTCATATAAGAATCATAGAAGAAAAATACACATAGACAAAATAGGCATATGTTTATTCTCAAACAAACAAATTTTTATTTACTATTGAATGGGCATATGCCCATTCTCATATAGGAATCATAGAAGAGAAATAGAGGCAATATTTAATTTTTTTAGAATGGATAGTTTCCCATTCCCACATCCTCTATTATAGTGATATAAAAATGATTAAGTTCAATATTGCTTCAATGAGGTAGAATGGTTAGAATAGGCATATGCCCATTCTCATACAAACAAAGATTTTTATGATTGTGATGAGAATGGGCATATGCCATTTATCATATGAAAATGGGCATCTTCCCTTCTTTATCTCATAATAATTTAGCAAAGAAGAGTTAGAATAATTCATGCCTGAAATTTTCTTCAAATATTGTGCTTCACAAGCCGAAATGGTCTTATGAAATAGAGGGAGCCCAAAGCGGAAACTTAAAAGGGTCAACAAAAATTTAGCGAAGAGAAAAAACAATATCTCAGAAATATTCTTCAAATCTTCTTCTTCAAAGGAAGAAATGGTCTAACAAAATACGAGCAACCCAAAGTGGAAGGACAAATAAAAAAGTGGAACTGACAAAAAAGAAAGCGAATTTATAAACAAGAAAGAAATAGCTTTACCAATAAAAGCGGTTAACCATACAATTCCCAAGATATCTACCATCATCAAAAATAGTAAATGATGTCATTCTCTCTACCATGCCACGGAAGAAGTAATTGCCATTAATTTCACCAATTTCCTCCAATGGGTGCTTAAAGACATTTTTCACAAACAATTACCTTCAAATAATAAAGGTGGTAAATAATTTATTTGTAAATTAATAGTCTCACTATTCCATGGACAAAAAAATGTAAATATTAAACTAGTATAGATATCTTAAATACTTCAATCTAAAAGACACCGAGAGATATCAATCTCGAGGTGCCTATATTAGAATTCACACATAAATTAAATAGGATATCTCTTGGTATCTTTAGATAGATGTATTTAAGATATCTATACATAGGGTGAATTTCCATCTATCTTCACACTTATTCACTTATTATTTATCCCCTATTAAAATAAATTACATTTGCATGTATAAATATAATAGCATAGATATTTTAAATACATCTATCTAAAATACACCGAGAGATATCAATCTTGAGGTGCCTATCTTAACTTATGTGAGAATTCCAATATATCACCTCGAGATTGATCTCTCAGTGTATTTTAGATAGATGTATTTAAGATATCTATGCTAGTTTTTAAATATAGAAATGTATTTATTAAATTTTAATTACAAATATAAAATTTTTATTTATAAAACACATCTAAATGTAAAAACTAAAATAAAACTAATATAAAATAAATATACATCTAAAAGTAAAAATACATTTAAAAACTAAAAATAATATAACACTTATTCACACTTATTATTTATTGCACTAATTATCTTCCACTAGAAATAAATATAGTTACTTACATATAAAAGTAAAAAAAAAAGATAAAAATAATATAGATCAATATAATATAATAATATTACAGCTTACCCATTCAAACATATTATATACTCGCAGTAATTATCTTCCAATAAAAATTAATATCCCCACACTAATTATCTTGAATTTACTTGGAGTAATATTTGGCACTGTTATTTACCAATTCACACTTGTTATCTTTCACACTTTTAAAATAACTTACATTTCCATTTCCATGTATAAATACATAATCATATATTTATTTTAGTCATCAAATAAATAGTTTTTCAATCAAAACACACCATTATACTCCTTATTATTGCACTTAAAATAAAATTTAAATTTTCAAAAACATTCATAGCCATGTTTGAGGTTTTTTTAATCGATAAATGATTTTCACCGGAGCTTTGAATTGGGGGTTCTTTGGTCCCCTCCCTTACATAACATTGTATACAATATCCAAAAGTATGGATGCCTTGAAAAATGACAAAAACAAAAAAATTAGCATTCACTTTGACCTTCTGAGCTTCAGATGGTCCTACTATGAGGTTATTGAGAGCTAGCATGCGTAGACCTTAGTAGAGAAGTATATGAAGCCATTCCGTCCCTCCTGAGTTTGAAAATTCGAATTGGAAAATGGCCAATTGGGAAGGATAAATCTTCCAAGTGTAGTGGGGCTATGTTGGTAGGACCTTACTCATGTTTTTCAATTTGAGTTGGCTCATGGAGAATTACGAAAGAGTTTAGGGAGGATAAGTAGGTGGGACCTTCCTCCTTCAATCCATATTTCTAATGAAATGAAACAAAAAAATCCAAAATAGTCTTATACCTCCTTTATAATTCTTCAACATAGCCCTAAGCAACCAAATCCCCATTAACTTCCATGGAATTTTTCAAAAGAGCCATGGGAAAAAAAAATTTCAATTTCGTAAGACCAACCACATGTCTAGGTTGAATAAAATGCTGATAAATTTGCAGGGTCTCATCCTTGTATCCTCCAAGGAGAAACAAGTGGGTGAAAAAAAAGGAAGTGACCTCAACATTGATGTGAGCTTAACCACAACCTTGCATGTAATCCTCCCCGAGAATAGTTTCTATGGCTTCCTCCACTGAGTCAGAATCAATCCAGAAGATTATTCAAAGCCTGTTAGAGGAGATAGGGCCATAGAAGGTAATATCCTTGATTCCCTTGAAGAAAGAGTCCCGGTAGTAGAGAGGATAACCATGGCAACGTTAAGAATTGGAAAAAAACCTAGTGCAAAAGAATCAACGAAATTAATTGATACTAATTTATACTAGAGAGAGGGAGATTTTCAATCATGGATAATTAGAAAACTTGTTTCAAATTTTAATAGTATTAGATTATTATTGACATGTCATATATGTTATGAATATTATTATTTACTTTACTATTATGATTGGATATAAGGTTTATGAATATATTTAAATGTTTATTATGTTTTGCACCTTCTCTGTTTATGATTCCAATTATGAGATTGGGAATTTTCTCATTAGATAAAACATTCAACTTAATAATTTTAATTCATATATGACAAAAATTAAGTTAATTATTTCTTAGCTCGTAGTGAGCTCGCCCACCCAACTCGGTAGGTCTACTAGCGTCAGCCCAACTTCGACAGGTCAACTCACCTACCCACCTCGTAGGGTTATCCACCCATCTCACCAAGAAGTCAACTTTCCCACCCAGATCGGTCATTCAACTTCACTCGCTCAGCTCAGCTCACCCGCCCATCTCATCCAGCCAACTCGAGTGATGAGCTAGACCAACCATCATGAACGACCAGCTTAAACAACCAACTCGACAGGCCAGCTCGCCCGCCCATCTCGGAATGTCAAAGTTCCCACCGAGTTCGAATGTTAGCTCACCCACCCATCCGGGCTTGCGTAGCTATGCCACCCACTCATAAAATAAGTAACGCTACCTAGGTGGTAACTCTAAACTGTACTTTGGTAATAACAAAATAGTTAACTCCCCATCTTAGCAAGAAGGATTGGAAGTGGATTTCTTAGAATCATATACATTTTTTTGCAAGGGAATGTGATCATGTTGAGACTCTGAAACATGCATGAAATGGTCATTTGTAGATGCATCCTTTTATAACTATGGAGGATAACAACTATGCAAGTCTTACATTGAAATTGAAAGTGATATTCTTTAAACACATCAAAAATATAAAATATAAAATACAAAATTATTTTTACCCACAAATTAACAATAGAATAGAGAAGAGTGAAACATGAAACATGCATGAAATGGTCATTTTAAGATGCATCCATGACATTATTTTATACCCATAAATTCATAATACAATAGAGAGGAGTCTAAAACATGCATGAAATGGTCATTTTTAGATGCATCCTTTTATAACTATGGAGGATAACAACTATGCAAGTCTTACAATGAAAATATTGAAGTGATATTCTTAAAACCCATATCAAAAATATAAAAAATCTAAAATACGACATTATTTTATACCCATAAATTCGAATAAAACTGAGAGGAGTTTGAAACATGTATGAACCAATCATTTTTAGCTGTATCCTTTTATAACTATGGAGGATAACAATTATGCAAGTCTTACAATGAAAATATTGACGTGGTAATCTTAAAACACATAAAAATATAATAAATCTAAAATATGACATTATTTTATACCCAAAATTTGGAAAAAAAAACATAGAGGAGTCTCTAAACATGCATGAAATGGTCATATTTAGATGCATCCTTTTATAACTATAGAGGATAAAACTATGTAAGGGTTACAATGAAAATATTAAAGTGATATTCTTAAAACCCATTTCAAAATACAAAATATCTAAAATACGACATTATTTTATACCCCAAAATCATAATACAACAAAGAAGAGTTAGAAGTATCTCTGAAACTTATCTTCAAAACATTGAAGTGATATTCTTAATACCCAGATCAAAAAATACAGAAGATAAAAAATAGGGCATTATCATTAAACCCATAACAGAATAGAAAGGAAAGAAAACCAAATCATATTCTTCATCTCATAATAATTCAATAGAGAAGAGTTAGAATAATTCATGCCTGAAATTTTCTTCAAATATTGTGCTTTGAAATCTAAAATGATCTTGAACAAGAGGGAGCCCAAAGTGGAAAGGGTAAACAAAAATTTAGCGGAGAGAACAAACAATATATTTGAAATATTCTTCAAATCATTTGCTTCTTAGAAGAAATGGTATAATCAAAATACAAGCAACCTAGAGCGAAGGATGAAAAAAAGCTCAAACTGGATGAAAAAGAAAGTAGAAAGGATGAACAAGAGAGAGATAGCTTCACTCGACCGCGATTAACCTTGCAAATTCAATTCTCAAGATCTCTATCATCATCGAAAATAGTAACCACCGTCATTCTCTCTCCCTTGAATTAATTGCCATTAATTTCACCAATTTCCAATGGGTGCTCGAAGACGTGTTTGACAAACAAGTACCTTCATTTAATAAAAGGTGGTAAACAATTTATTTGCAAATTAATGGTCTCGCTATGCCAAATTAATAGTAATAACATTAATTAATAATATTAATAAATTAATATTATAATATTAATTAATAAATTAATAAACTAATATTAATACATTAATAAATTAATAAATAAAAATAACATTAATTATTAATATTATAATTAATTAGTATTAGTGTTAATTTAAATAATATTATAATTAATTTTTAAAAAAATATCCTATCAATTAATATTAACTACAAGAATTAATATTACTAATAAACTTCAATTATTATATTAAAAATGACATCTAATTATATTATCAAACGAATAAAAATAATTTTACAATAATTAAATAATATTATAAAAATATAATTAAACTTTATAAACGTAATTAACAACTTAATCACCATTATTTTTAATGCTTAATTAATTTTTGTGCATTTTTAAAATAATTATAAAAATATAGTAAAACTTTATAAAACTAATTAACCACATAAAATCCATTAATAATTATAATGCTTCATTAATTATAATGCTTAGAATGGGCCCATAAAAATATTTAAACTTTAATCATTAAAAATTAGAAATCAAAGAATATGTATTTAACATATCATATTAGGACTAATCAAAATTAATTAAAAACAAATATAATTAATAATACTAATAATTAAATACAAGAAATAATATTGTATCATTTAATAATACCTATAAATTTCAATTAATATTTTACATTACGAAAAATAAAATGATTGTTGCAATACACATGGACAAAATGGGCATATGTCCATTCTCATACAAAGAAACATTTTTTTATCTTGTATTGAAAGGGCATATGCCCATTCTCATATAAGAATTATAGAAGAAAAATACACATAGATAGAATGGGAATATGCCCATTCTCATATAGGAATCATGGAAGAGAAATAGAGGTAATAACATTTTTTTTTTTTATCTTATATCGAATGGGAATATGCTCATTCTCATATAGGAATCATGGAAGAGAAATAGAGGCAATATATAATTTTTTTAGAATGGACAAATTGTCAATTCCTACATCTTTATAATGCAGCCAAATTAAGAACAACCAGATAGACTGCAATAAAATGAACTCCAAAAGAAAATAGATCTCCTTCTTCGTTAACAAATAATGAATTACAATGTTTCCTAAATAGGAAAATAACTCCCAACTCGAGTTGCCAAGTAAACTCTAGCTAACTCTGACTAAATCTACTCTAGGTGGCGGAAATTACTATTTTTAGCAGTTTACTAGAACTTGCTATTCTTAGTAAGTTCGCATGCTTATTCCTACGGGCACAGAAATTGCCACGCATCTTCTACATCCCTAAATTAGAGGAATTGCCAACTTTCTAACTCATAATGCAATTAATAGACTAAAATTAACTAATGCTCAAAAATAGGAAAAAACCAAACTATAACTTAAATCCTAATTTTCGGCCTCAAGATGGCAGATTTAGGGCCCAAAACGTGTCGAAAACTTGCCCCAACTGGTAGGGCTGGTTTCCGCTGCATTCGTCTCATCAAAACACGTGGTTTCAAAAAAAAAAACGGACTCAAATGGACACCCGGAGCTCAAGTTATGACCTTGTCAAGTTCCTGCTAATTCGGGCATCATTCTCCCCTGCTTGAAAAAAAACGCAGCTCCTGCAAGTTGTCTTCTTCAAACTACTTCCATTTATCTGCATCCAACTTCTTAATCTCCCACTCTGTGACCCAAGTATTGTCCTCTTGTTCTAGTCCTTTCCAATGTACCAAATATTTGTTGTATTTCCCATGTCGCGTGTCCATTGTTTTCTTATCTAGAATCTGATCCACTTCTTCTTTCTTCTTCACGGAACTCTTGCCCTCCATCTACTACTTCATCAATAACATCCCTTTACGCACCATCCCCATGAAAAGAATACAAATCTGAAACATTAAACAACGGAGAAATATCAAAATTCTCTGTGCATTCTACCTCATAAGCATTATCATTTATTTTTTCACGATTTTGCGGGGACCCGATCTTCTTGTACTTCACTTGTTATAGGTTCCTCTTGGAAACCTTTCCTTCCTGAGATATACCATAACCAACTCACCAACTGTAAATACCTTTCTCCATCTGTGCACATCTGCTATTTCCTTATACTTATCATTACTATTTTGTCAGCTTCTTCCGCACTTCTTCTTGCAATTGTTGTATATGTTCGGCAAATGCTTCTGCATCATCACTGACTCTGCCATCAACGGTAGTTGTACCAAATCTAATACCCCATTTGGATTACTCCCATACACAATTGAAAATGGAGACTTTCCCATGGATCTGTTTATGGAACTGTTATATGCAAACTCAGCTTGTGGTAATGCTAAGTCCCATTGTTTCGGCTTTTCCCCAACAATGCACCTTAACAGGTTTCCCAAACTCCTATTTACCACCTCTGTTTGCCCATCAGTCTGTGGATGATAGGCACTACTGAACTGTAGTTGAGTTCCAAATTTCTTCCATAAAGTCCGCCAGAAGTGACTTAAGAACCTTGTGTCCCTATCTGAAGTAATGGTTTTTGGAACACCATGCAAACGAACAACTTCTCTGAAAAACAAATCTGCTACGCCTGTTGCATCACTTGTTTTCTTGCAAGCAATAAAATGAACCATCTTAGAAAACCTATCAACAACCACAAAAATGGAATCATTACCTCGTTGTGTTTTTGGTAATCCCAAAACAAAGTCCATACTCAGATCTGTCCACGACCCTTTAGGAGCAGAAATGCATATACAACCACAGCGTATTCATGTGCATGGCCTTTCGAGACTTGGAAAATTCGACATCTCTCCACATATCTTACCACATCTCTTTTCAGCTTTGGCCAATAGTATTTGTCTGCTACGAGGCTATCGTCTTATCTTTACCAAAATGCCCGACCAACCCTCATTATGCAACTCTTTCACTATATTTTCTCTCATAGACCCAATGGAATACATAGTTGGCGTCCCTTGAATAGGTAGCCATCCTGTAAACTATACTCATCCAGGACATCTCCTACATTGTCGACAATGGACTAATTAGTCTTTCAACAATATCCTTGAAATCGAGAATCGAAAAATACAAACCCTTTATTGCTTCAAAACCTACCACCTCATTTTCCATAGTGGTAAACAAAGTCACACGCCTACTCAATGCATCTGCAACTTGATTCATTTTCCGGATTTATGTTTTAGAGAAAAAGTATATCCCTGCAAAAATGATACCCACTTTGCATGCCTACTATTCAACTTCTTTTGGGTATTCACATACTTCAAGGCTATGTGGTCTATAAATAACACAAACTCCTTAGGCACTAAGTAATGCCTCCAATGCCTTAATGCTTGTACAATTGCATAAAATTCCACATCATAAGTAGAGTAGTTCTTTCTTACCTCATTTAGTTTCTCACTAAAGAAAGCTATTGGCTTTCCTCCTTGACTTAGAACAGCACCAATACCCACATGTGAGGCATCACAATCAACCTCGAACACTTTATCAAAATCTGGTAGTGCCAAAATGGGTGCCTCTGTCACCTTCTTCTTGAAATTGAAAACTATCCTCAGTGCCTTTGTCCACAAAAACTCCCTTCCTTTTGTGCAATCTGTTATAGGTGCTACAATCTTTGCTGAAATTTTTAATAAATTTTACGTAAAATGTTCTAGACCATGAAAGCTCCTTACCTCTGTTATACTCCATGGAGTAGGCCATTCAATAATTGCCTTTATCTTTTCTAAGTCCATCTGTACCCCATCTGCTGAAATAATAAAGCCCAAGAATACCAAACTCTCTTGCATAAATGTGCACTTCTTCATATTTGCATAGAGTTTCTCTTTCCTTAACACTTCAAATACCAACCTTAGATGCCTCAAATGTTCTTCTTTAGTTTTACTAAAGATCAAGATATCATCAAAATAAACCACAACAAACTTACCATTATACTCCCGTAGCACGGTGTTCATCAATCTCATAAAAGTACTAGGTGCATTGGATAACCCGAATGGCATCACCAACCACTCATATAATCCATTTCCTGTCTTGAATGTTGTTTTCCACTCATCTCCTTCTCTGATCCGAATCTGATAATAACCACTTCGAAGATCAATCTTGGTGAAATAATTAGATCCGGCAAGCACATCCATCATATCATCAAGGCGAGGTATTGGGAACCGATACTTGATTGTAATTTTATTGATCGCTCTGCTATCCGTGCACATTCTCCATGTTCCATCCTTCTTTGGTGTTAATAAAGTTGGTGTTGCACACGGACTCATGCTCTCCCTTACGACCCCCTTTCGCACGAGCTCTGCCACTTGCCTATTCAACTCTGCATGCAATGTCGGGCTCATCCTATAAGCCGCTTGATTTGGGAGTGAAGACCCTGGAATCAAATCAATGTGGTGTTGAATATCTCTTTTGGGTGGTAATCCATCTGGTAGCTCATCAGGAATAACATCTGAAAATTCTTCTATTAATTTTGATGTTTCTATTGGTATTTGTGCACTTACAAGTTCATCCTTATTTGTGACTAGTGCATAACAAAAACCGGTTGCCTTTGCCTCCTTCACAAATTCCTTTGCAGAAAGCATATTTTCAGCCTTCCCCTCTTCTTTAAGAGGTATCAAAACTATTTTTGTGCCATCCTTCCAGAAAGTATAAGTATTTTTTCCCCCATCATGAATAACTTTTCTATCAAATTGCCATGGTCTTCCTAGCAGCATATGACATGCATCCATAGGAATAACATCACACCAAATCTCATCCTTATAATTGTTCCCAATAGAAAAACTTATTAAACATCTCTTATCAACAGTAACTTCATTACCCTTCTTAAACCATGCAATACGATAAGGGTTAGGATTCTTCTCACAATGCAGACCCAATTTATCGACCATCTCATTTGAAACCATGTTCTCACAACTACCACCATCAATAATAACATTACATACCTTTCCTCCTGAAGTGCATCTTGTTATGAAAATATTTGTACGTAGCCATGCATCCCCCTTGACCTCCTTTCTTGGAGCAATCATTGTCCTCTTGATCATCAAATTTTCTCCAACATCTGGTGGAATTTCGAGGTCCTGTTCATCTTCTACTTGCTCAGCTTCAACAAGATTTACTCTTGGAGCATCTCCTTGCCTTTTGTCATGTGTATAATTATGTGGGCATTCAAAAGCCCGATGCCCTTCTTCACCACATTTGTAACAAACAAAAATGGTCTTCGTGGAGCCTCCCATCCTCTATCGCCAGCATATCCTCTACCCCTAGAAAATCCTCTGCCTCTTTGTTGATTATGGAAATCTTGTCTCGTATCCTCTTGCTTTTCCAATCCACGAGATGATTCTCCCCTACCTTGGCTGAAACCAGCTCGTCCCCGAAAAAGGAAGATGAGGCCCCCTATTCATTCCAGGTGATCTCCTAAAACTTTGACGATTTTGTTTTCCTCGGCCTTTAAGGCTAATTGATAGGCATCCTCCATGCTTTTAATCCTATGCATACTTATCTCATCTTGAATAGAAAATTTTAATCCATTAACATACCTTGCAGCCATTTGTTCCTTAGTTTCTTCATGCTCTACACGAATGGACAACTTGTAGAACTCATCTGTGTATTCTTGCACTGTTTGTAAGTTCTATCTGAGATTCTGAAACCTCCTGTAAAGGGTTTGTGCATAATCCACAAGGAGAAATTTATCTTTTAGCTTCTTCTCCATCTTACTCCACGTCCTAATTCTTTCTTTCCCCTTTCTTGACCGCTCTTTCTGTAGGTGATCCCACCATAACATAGCATGACCTTTCAATTTCGTGCATGCAAATTTTACCTTCTTTTCTTCTGACATAGCCTTCCACTCAAAAAAATTTTCCCATGCTATTCAACCAGTCTATCAGCTCCTCTGGTTTTAGACTACCACCATACTCTGAAACATCAACTCTTATCCCATCATTCTTTCCTTCTAATGCTCGAAGCATCCTTTCTTCAAAAGCTAATGGTGGTGCTTGCGTTTCCTCCTCTTCACAAACTTCTTCTTCATCATGTCATCTCCACCTTGATTTCCTCTTTGGGTTATCATTGCAGCAAGCGCAACAACTTGTCTCTGCAGATCTTGCATATTTCTATTCATCTGGGCAATACCGCCTCCTCTTCCTCTTCCTCTTCCTGCCATTTTTAAACAAAATACTTCGAACCAGCTCTGATACCAGATAATGTAGCCAAATTAAGAACAAACCAGATATACTGCAAATAAAATGAACTCCAAAAGAAAATAGATCTCCTTCTTTGTTATCAAATAATGAATTACAATGTTTCCTAAATAGGAAAATAACTCCCAACTCGAGTTGCCAAGTAAACTCTAGCTAACTCTGACTAAATCTACTCTAGGTGGCGGAAATTACTATTTTTAGCAGTTTACTAGAACCTGCTATTCTTAGTAAGTTCGCATGCTTATTCCTACGGGCACAAATTGCCACACATCTTCTACATCCCTAAATTAGAGGAATTGCCAACTTTCTAACTCATAATGCAATTAATAGACTAAAATTAACTAATGCTCAAAAATAGGAAAAAACCAAACTATAACTTAAATCCTAATTTTCGGCCTCAAGATGGCGGATTTAGGGCCCGAAAACGTGTCAAAACTTGTGTCAAAAAACATGTGGTTTCAAAAACGGACCTCAACGGACACCCGAGCTCAAGTTATGACCTTGGTTCCTGTAATTCGGGGTTATAAAAATGATTAAGTTCGTTATTGCTTCAATGAGGTAGAATGGTTCGCCCATTCTCATCGAACAAAGAAACATTGTGAAAATGTTTGTCATTTCTCATTCATTGTATTGTGAAAAAAGCGGCCCACTCATAAACTCAATATTATAGAAAGAAAGAAAAATGCTACTACACAAAACATAAAGAATACTTACATCTTTTATGAAATGTTTAAAATAGATAGATGCATAAAGAATGAAAATAGATAGATGCCCATTCTCATAGTTAGGGAATATATGAGGAATTATTGCAAAAGTAATATATGCTATGTTAAAATGATGAAGATATTTGGATGAAGTAATTAGCAATCAAGTTTCTAATTAACTTCTATTTAACCACTATTTATTTATTTATCATCGTTTAAATTCAACCTCATCTATTTAACCTCTATTTGGATGAAGCGGTTAGCAAATGGAAATGTAACCTCTATTTATTTCTCATCATTTAAATTCAATTGAGTCAAGTTCAATTATAGTTTAGAAATTGTGTTATAAATAAGTTCAGGTTAGTATGGGTGATTTTGCTGAATTTGTTTCTTCTCTTAACCTAATGGACATTGAGCTTCATGGTAATCAATTCACTTGGTCTAACAGAAGGATTGGCGAGAGTTTGATACAAGTTAGATTAGACAGAGCTCTTATCTCTACTAATTGGATTTTAAGTCATAATTTTCATCTCTCTTCATTACCTAGAATTGGCTTAGATCATAATCATATTGCTCTTAGTCTTTTCAATTGGTCCAAACCTTCACACTTTGCACTTTTAAATTTGAAAAAATGTGGCTGGAGCATGAGGATATTTTGGATAGAATTAAGGATTGGTGGCTTTGGGATGGTGAAGGGACAACTCAATTCAGGCTTCTTCAAAAGTTGAAAAATGTAAAACAACATGTTAGAACCTGGAATAAAGAAGTTTTTGGTAATATTTTTGAGCAGAAAAGAGAAGTAAAACAACAACTTGAAGAGCTTGAGCTGAAATTCTCACTAAAAGGTATGAATCATGAGGATCAATAATTGGAAAAGAAACTTCTTTCTGATTTACATAATATAAATAGTAGAGAGGAAACCTTTTGGAGAATGAAATCTAGGGCTCTTTGGTTGAAAGTTGGGGATAGAAACACAAAGTTCTTTCATATGACCACCCTTAAACACAAAGCTTGTAATATAATTTTGAGGTTTCTAAAGGAAATGGTATCATTACAAAGGATCAAAATGATATAAAAGCTGAAGCTTTAAAATTTTATGAGAATTTGTTGATGGAGAGTAACTCCTATAATGAGGAAGCAACCTCTTTTCTTCTTGATTCCATTCCAAGAAACATGATTCCTAATGAGAGATTCAAAATTCTTACTAAATCTGTCACCATTGAGGAGTTGAAAAAGGTAGTTTTTTCTTTAGATGGAGACAAGGCACTGAGACTTGATGGCTTTTCAGCTAACTTCTTTCAAAAATGTTGGGACATTTTCTCAGAAGATTTGTTGAAAGTTGTAAATGAGTTCTATAGAACTGGAAACTTATAAAGGAGTTGAATAATACTCACATTGTGCTAGCACCAAAGAAGATGGATGCAAAATATTTCAAGGATTTTAGACCCATTAGCCTAGTAAATGTGGTTTACAAAATCTTTACCAAAATTTTAGCTACTAGAATGCAACCTTTACTTGCTGAACTTATTTCTCAACAGAACAAAGTGGCTTCATAAAAGGTAGGATTATTCAAGATGGGGTAATCATGGTTCATGAAACTATTCATTCCATGGATAAAAGTAGAAAAGTTGGGATGAAAATAAAATTGGACATGCATAAGGATTTTGATAGAGTATCTTGAAATTTCTTGATAAGGTTCTGACCAAATTTGGTTTCCAGAATAAATTTAGAAAAATCATCCAGGCATGCATTTCCTCTTCTATATTTTCAATGGTGGTTAATGGTGAGCCAATGGGATTTTTCAAAGTAGTAGAGGTATAAAAAAGGGGATCCCATATCCCCCTTACTATTTATCATTATGGCTGATAGTCTTAACAGATCTATAACTAAAGTTGTAAATAATGGCATGTTAAAAGGATTTAAACCTACTTCTACCAATCAAACTGCTTTGCATCAACAATTTGTTGATGATACCATTTTTTTTTGATGGCCTCTATTATTGAGGTAAAAGCTATAAAAACTATTCTTAGATTCTATGAAGCAGCTTCTGGTCAAAAATTCAATTTTGACAAAATATCGGTGTATTTCTTCAATACTCCTTTTGATAGATAGAAAATAATTACACTCATTTTGGGGTGTAAAATCAGCTCATTACCAGCAACTTATTTAGGAATTCCGTTGAGTACCACTAAAGTTCTAATGGGATTTATAATTCCTTGTTAGATAGATTTCGAAGAAATTGGCTGATGGAAAGGTGTTACTTTTTCCAAAGGTCTTTGGAAAATGCTTGTTAATCAAAAGCACTCTTCAAAATTTTCCCATATATATCATGTCAATGTACAACATTCCAAAGAACAATTGTGGATAGTATTGAGAGAATTCAAAAAAATTTTCTATGGCATGGGACAAAAGAAATATTTAGATACCATTTAGTGGCCTAGGATCAGTTTGTATTCCAAAAAATATTGGTGGTTTGGGGATAAAGGATATCAAAAAAATGAATGCTACTTTAATTGCCAAACTTGGCTGGAGATTAGTGAAGGAAAAGAAACCTTGGACTGAGCTTATTAGGATAAAATACTTATCTCAACAAAATGTGAATTCATTCCTTTTTGATCAACAACTTCCCAATGGATCCATATTCTGGAACAACTTGCTTCAAATCAACATATTCTTGTTAAGGGTTGTAGATGGAAACTTGGTAATGGGTAGGATATTAATTTTTGGCATGATACCTAGACTGATTTCAGATTGAGTGATACTTTTGGCTCCATAAAATATAGTCTAATTAAAAATTATGGTAATAATGTCAAAGACTACATTGAGTTGACTGGAAATAAGAGGAATTGGAAGCAACTCAAAGTGGATATGGAAAATTTACAACCTGTTGTATCTTCTCTATAAAATCAACTTTCTCTCATTCCTATTAATCAAAAGGACAAAAAGATGAGCTCATATGGGTGGACTATTTTGATGGGGATTATTCTGTCAAGTCGGGATACAATACTTTTTTTAATGCTCACCAAAGTGATATAAAGTGGAACAAACTCTGGATGCCTGAATTAACCCCAAAAGTCAACTTTTTTATGTGGCTTGTTCTAAAAGGTAAGATTCTCACTTATGATAATATTATTAGAAAGGGTTTTATTATGCCTAACATATGTTTGCATGTGTAAAAATAAGGCTGAAGACATCAAACATATTTTCTTACATTGTGAGTATGCTTCAAAGGTTTGGAGTCTTATCTTTGCAAACTTCAATCTGTATTGGACTCTTCCTCATACTTTCTTACAGACATGGGAGCAATGGGATCCACCATATAAAAATTGCATGATAAGGAGATTATGGAGTCTGGTTCTTCCTCATACCATATGGAGATTGTGGAAAGCAAGAAATGATGTTATCTTCAGGAATAAAAGACAGTTTGTACCAATATTTTAAAAGAAATTGTTATTGCTGTCAAGGATAACATTGAAAGGTTTAGGCCTCCAAAAAATAGATTATATCCCAAGTCGAGGAACACATTCTTGCTTCTTGGAGGATTGATACTGACAACATTTAGAATAAGGGTAACAACAACATTGACAGATCTTCAAGTGCATTGGATTCAACCACCCACTTCATGGTATAAATTGAATTTTGACAGAGCTTCAAAAGGTAATCCCAGAGTTTCAAAGGAGGTGGGGTGATCAGAGATCATAGAGGATGTTTTGTTATTTCTTTTCTCAAAATATGGGTCATTAGAAAATCCATTATTTTGAATCTTTGGCAGCATTATGGGGGATAAGGCTTGTAAGAGATTGTAATATTTCAAATATTATAATTAAAGGGGACTCTTTAAACATTATAAATATTTTAAATAAAGATCAACCCCAAGTTGGACCATTAGAGATTTTATTTATGAAGCTATTGAGATTTGTAAATATTTTGATAATTACAAGATCATACATTCCTATCATGAAGGTAATAAAGTGGTGGATAGTTTGGCCAACTATGGAGTTAGTAACAACATGCAAAATTGGTTTAGTGGTGACCTTCTCCCAGCTAAGGTACATAATGACATCATTAAAGATAAGTATGGTATTCAAAATAATCATTAAGAAATATCCCTCTGCCAATGGGAAAGTGATTATTAACTTCGCATGTAGGGTTAATAATTTCATTAAGATTTCACATGCTTTTTGGGTATTCAAAGGCATAGGCGGTGGTGAAAGGTGGTATTGGGTTCAAACTTTACCATTGAGAACCAAAGAGGAAACAACACAGAATGGGGGCCTCCTTGCAAAATAGATCCCATACATGACCTAGCTTGGAAAATGACGAGAATACTATGGAAGTATTTACAAATGGGAGGGTTTTAAATCTCATAGAAAAAATGTAGGGCCATGACCAAGATATCTCGGTTCAATTCGTGAATGGATGGAAGAAACAAATAGTTGAGTATGGAGATATCAATATTAAAATTACTAAAGAACTCATTGCTAAAGTCACAAGATTGAGTTTATAGGGGAGAAATTATTCAAAGCGGGTTGACAGGAATGTTGAAGCAAATAAATTCCTTGATGAAGGAGAAAATCTTGAATTTGTAATGGCTGGTATAAAAGTGTCTTCTATTCTAGAGCCATTTGCTGAAATTTCATGAATGATGGTTAGGTATGTCACTCTTGAGGGCAGATATGTGACAATTCCTTTAAAGCATTTGGTCTTCCTTAATCATTTTAGGAGGAATTTAACTGTTAATTTCCCACATTACCTTTTGAACTCTACATGGAACGTTACTGCTTTTGAGGTCCAAAATCATACTCATGTTATGCCCTAGCATCAAGGCCTTATATTAATGATTCATCATCACTATCTATCCAATTATCTCCCCATGCCTATTGCCCCTGCTGACCCCACTTTTCCAGTTGTCAAAGACCCTATCATTGCTTCCACTAGTAGCAAAACAAGAATCAAGAATACCCAATATCCCTTGCTCCTTCTCGAGAGGGTTATTTGCAGCAATAAAGAGATAGAGTTAGCTAAAAACCTGCTCCATATCAACAATCCTGTTTAAGACTCTAAAGAAGAAGGGATTCTTAGTAGGATTGATAAGTTAGAAAGGGAGGTTATGAACCTCAAGGAAGAAATCAAGTGGATTGATAAAAATGCAAGTAAGAGAAAGATGCATGCTTGAGCCTTTCATGGATAATGAGTGAAATGCATAAATATTCAAGAAACTAAACTCGTTGAATAATATGTTGGGAAATGCTAAAGGAAAACATGATTATACCATCTCTATGATTAAAGTAATTTACAATTTCATGGAATAGTATGTGAAAAGTGTTTGTATCCTAAGTGACATTCCAACTTCCATTTGGGAGTCTGACACTGCAAGGGACTTGGTATTTTCAAAATTGACAAGAATGATCCCTCTCACGTCACAACACATGCATTATTCAGTTCACTGTAGAAAATCAAGATAAAGATTGATAAGGCAATCAAGTAGAGTTGCTTCTAGTTTGTTGTTGTGTTGTTGTCAAGAAGATGTTTTCAAGTTGTTTTGATGCTACTCTGTCTCTTTTTGGTACCTTTTTATAGTTCTCGGTTAAACTATAGTTGGTTCTCTTGTTCTTCGTGGATTTTGATCCATTTTTGTTGTTTTTACTGTTGTATCTAGCTTTTGAGCCTCATTGTAAAGGGATTTAGTCCCTTTTATCTTTGGATTATTTTTATTGTTATCTCTAGCTTTTGAGCCTTTTTTTGTAAACAGGGTATAGTCCCTTTAAAAACTATTTATCCTTAATAAAAATATTTCCAAATTATATGCATAATTTTGAAGTATTTCCAAACCTTATTGAATTATAGAAGTTTGCAGCTCATGTGCTATGTGTATTCAATATACTTATGGTTGTACATACATGATAATTTTTAATTTATTTTATGAAATAATTTTACTATAAGATATTTTTCATAATCTCACAAACTTTTTATTATATGTTATAGTAGTGGATTCCTTTGCATTTGTAGAGGATGATCATGTGGACTTGTTTTCAAAGGGAACCAAAGTTGCGGAGGGAAGAGTATATCCAAGTAGGAAGACACTACATTGTAAAGATGTGGGAAGAGGATTTGTGGTTGTCAGTGTTAACATAGTATTGGATGGAAGAGTAAAATTTCCTTTCTTAGTTGATGAATTTGAAACCTTGGCAGATGTCGGGAATAAAGGATACTACATTGCTTGGGAAGAGAGTGAATTGTCAAAGCATGCAGATTCATCCATTCCCCCCAATTTGGGAAGTGAAAACATTTGTAGTGGTTCAAAGGATTACAATGTAGATAGTGATGGAGATTGTAGTGATGATAGTGAAAGCACCATCAATATAGGTCCTAAAGATAGAAAATATTTTGTCACAGACAATGTCATTCTCAAACAAAAATCTTGTAGCAGAGATGATGACATAGCCATGGGTTATATAACTCATGTGCTATAAGTTCATGAAATTGATGGAGAGAGGTTAGGTCCTTTGAATTTTGGTGTATGCATAGAGAATGTGGTAAATATGTGTTCAAAATTCTCAAACTCGCTAGAACCTAATAGATCAATTGTATGGCCAATAAAACATTTTATTTTTAATGAAACAAGAAGTTCCCTTATGATTAGGCAAGGAGTTCTCAACTGGTTGGTATGTACCTTGTACATAGTGATCAACTAGATATTTACGTTAGGCATGTTTGTGGAAGATCTAACTAAGAATTCAATCCGTTGAAGGATGTGTTTAAGGGAAAAATGCTACTTATACGACCAAGAAATGATAATGAAAATATATGGATGGGGAGAGAAGATGGGGATATTTTCCTTCAACGAGAAGGCAATGATGTAAATAAAAATATGAGAGTTCAATATTGGAAACCTGCAAGGAGAGGAGAAGGTACAATATTGTATCAAGATTGTTTAAAGCTAAATAAAACATGGACCATCTCAGATGAACTTAAATCACATATCGATGTGGATAGTATCATCTGGGCATGTACAACAGAAAAAAAAGGAAAAGTGGATACATAAAGATACCCAATAAAGGACACGTGGCCATTAAATCATACCTTGAACTACTTGAACAAGATAAGGAATGTTGACTTGGAGAAACTATTGAAGTTTATAAATTTATATGTGAAATCATCATAGCTCGGGATGTAGGTTTTTTAAAAAAAATATTCCAAACCTTTGGTCCTATAAAAATTCACATTTTTACTATTATTTGATAATTAAATGAAAGATTGAGTATTATAATACTTTGGAAGATTTTTCCATAGTATAATTTTATAAAACATTGTATTTCTTATGAAACTCTTGAATCTTATTAATGTATTATTAATAATATGAGTGCCAAGATATATTATTTAATGATCTCAATAAGAGTGTCTTGAATGCTCCATGACTTAACCTACATCTGCCAAGATATAAATTTTCAAAAGAGGTCAAAATCCCTCATATATGAATTATAGAAGAAAAATAAATATAAAGTTGATACACATATTAAAAATAATTAGGAACATACTTGTACCATGGTTGTGATGAGAATGGGCATATGTCCATTCTCATAGACTCAATAGTTGCTTCTTATTTCATACAATATGTACCCATATCACATTGGTTTAATGTTTAAAAGGGATCAAAATGCCTCATATAGGAATCATAGAAAAAGAATTGAGATAAATTAGATACACATAAAAATATTTAGGAACATAGTTGTATTATAAGTGTCTTGAGAATGGGCATATTCCCATTCCCATAAACTCAATATAGAACTAGGAACATACTTGTATGGAATAGTGTAAATATTGGAATCCAATATTACACTAATTAAATTTTAATAATAAACATATTGGAATCTGATATCAAACTAAATAAAAACCAATAATGGCAATTTAGGAATCCAATTTCAACAATTATAAAACCAGAAATAACAATACTATAAATCTAGATTCTTAGTAAAATGTACATATTTAACAAAATTATGGTTTTTAGTAGAAAATTAATCAAAAGTGTGGACCATATCTGAGGTCATTTATTTTTAATTAACCATTTCTCTTGTCAATTCTACATGGAAATACCATGCATGAGCGCATCCACCTATGGTAGCGCAAAATTTATATACCCGAGTCATGGTGATAAGGCCTTCTTCCTCCATCCGAGTCTCTCATATTATTGGATGTGGTGTGAAGCATGAAACTTCCCATGGAATTCACATATTTGTGAAGGTAAATTTATCCTTATAAACCTAGTAGAAAAGGTGATTCTCACCTCTCACCATTCCAATAGGTTGTATCTATGTGTAGCCCACCAACGCATTGCTTTCCCACGCAGAGTATATACTAGAATATTTTTTTCACCCTCATCCTTCCATTAGTATTCCATACCGTGCATAAATACATCAGGATTCCCCTCACCAGTGTACCAAGGTACTTGGTTATAACTTAAGTACCTAACCATGCGCGATCTGATCATATGAGTAACGTGTTCTTAACCTCTCGCCCAACCAATTCATACATTCCATGTGCTGGTTTTCATAAGCAATACTTGTGGTATCACTAACTAACTGAGCATCATCCCATTGTATTACTCCTTCCTTAGATGGCTCAATTACCTCAGGGTATCTAATTGTGCACGCATATATCCTATTTAAGTCTTCTTCACTCAAAGGCTCAACATATGGAGTATCCTTTGCATCTGTTAAAGGTATAATGATGTGCTCTTCCTTGTTCTTAAAGTTAATGTACCCATTATTGAAGCACAAATATGAATTATTCACATAACACCAGGGGTGCCCAAGTAATGATGGGAAACTATCTACTTTAGGTAGCAGACTAATCCTTCAAAATTCCTAGTAAAATTTACTCATTAAATTGTAATAGTCACATCCTTTAATACCCCAAGTGGCACACTCTAGTTCTATTCGACATATATAATATATTCAAAGAAGGTTGTGATGGTGGCATTTCCATCTGATCCCATGCATACAACATGAGTACATTAACTTCCATGCATGTATCTATCAGAATATTACTCAAGAATCCATCCATCTATGACCACATTCAATGTAATATCCTTATCATACTCATGATTACAAGGATGTATATTTACGTGAAGTATCTACCTCTCATGCTCGTTACCTTGCACGGTACCTTTTCTCTCAACCACTCTCCTAACAAGGGGATTATATTCTCCAGTGCAACATTCAACATACCTCCTTTAAATCATTTGCATTCTTCCTAGGGATTTCAACCTTGTTTTCTCTTTCCATCGATGTGCCTGTTCCTTCAAGCCCTAAATTTATCCTTGTAAATCCTTGATAACATCCATAGTCTCCAGGTAAACTTATTTCTAATGTTCAACATCAAGGTACTTTACATTTATCACTTCTTTCTTTTTTATAGTTTACTTATACTTCGTAAGTTCATGCACGTGCGTAGCCTCAACGCTTGTAATATCTAAGATGGGTTATAATTCAAATTCAATCCAAACTTCAACACCCCTTTATATCCATATGCATGTTGTATCTTAATCATAGCTGCTCCCTTTTCGTTTTTGTGATGCTTTCTCATATGCTCATACAAGTCTGGAACACTCTTCAAATTTATGTTTTTTCCACACCATGAGAAAACCAAATTCTGAGGGAACTTGCACTAATAATGATAAGGGGATCCACAAGTAAAACAAGTTCCTCTAGAAATCCTCCTCTTCCACCTCCATGACCATGGCCTCTATATTCTCCATGAAATCCTCTACTCCTTTTATCCCCATTATTATGCCCTTCATTATATTGTTCTCATTGTTCCTTACATCCTCTGTTATACTAGTCTGTTTACACCAGTTTCAATGGCCTCATGGATATGATCAATTAACCTACAATCACAGGAATCATGGGTATGAGTCTTGAAAATCTTACAATACATAGAGACATTCTTCCTGGTCGTATGTTGTAAGAGGGGACATCTGCTAGTATAATGATCCAAGTGAAAAATCTCACAATCCATCACCATGGCACACACCGATTTATGAGGGAAGATATCCTTAGTATGTCCTTCAACCTCGCACTTCATACAACATATCTCACTACACGTCTCATGAGATGAATTAGTAGAGATATTCTCCAACTATTTCACCATAGTTACAATTTGTGCCTCTAAAAATGGACTCACATTAGTTTCCACACTCCCAACTTCCTCAGTGCATAGAGCTTCTTCCAAAGCATTACGTGGATCAACAAGAGTATTATGAGATAACACCATTTTGATTGGAGTTATAAAAATTTCAAAAACCACTGTGCATACTAACTAGGGTGTATGTCATAAGACAAATTTGATAGAAAAGTTTTAAAATGTGCGTCATACTCCTAGACACTTTCTGATAAGCCCTACTTTATGTCCTTAAGAACATTAATACTTTTCTGTTTAAACTATGGAATATGGAACTCTACTATAAATGTAGAGTGCAAAGCATCATAATCCACTACAATATGATGCGGGTCATACTTTCTCGTACTAGCTATGAGCATCCTTGAAAAGTAGTAGAAATTAACTCATCTTACTATCTGGGAAGGTGATTCCCTTAGTGTGCCAAAGCAAATTTCTCACACTTGTGCACATGTTGTGCAACATCTTCAATACCTCTATATTATAGAAAGTGGAGGGACATTTTGTAATAAAATTTCTGAGGTTGATGTGTTGGTTGTTGGGGATGTGGGCCCTATCCTTCAAATCAATAACCATAACCATCTCCACTACTAGAACCACCTAATCAACTTGATCTTGATCCTCCCGATCTAGTTGATCTTGACCCTCCCGATCTACTTGATCCTCCAACAATGGGCATTGACCCGGTAGATGTACTTCCTTGCATCCTAACAATAGTACTAAACTAAAATCCCATAGTCTATAAAGTTGTGTTACTTTCAGATGTGTTCCCAATTTTTGTGCACCCACACTCTATCCTGATGATACACTATAAAATATTCCTCCAATCGGGCCTCTAAATAAAAAAGATGATGTCTATGTTGCCATAGATGAATGTGTTTCTGATGCACTTTTGTATTCAAAGGAAAATGATATCTACCTGAAGCTATTGGATTACCTACACTCACCTATTGATTAATGATTAATTTTGGAATTGGAACACTAGCGCAAGGCTAGGCCACCAAGTGAGATCGATGTGTGCCACGGTCGTCAATATTTCCTCCTATGATGCACTCTCATTAGAATGAAAAGGGGGTTTTCTATTATGCTTTCCTAAGTGGGGAGATCCTGATGATCCGGATCCATGTCTTCCACGTGAGCTTTAAATCCTTCACAAGACATCATCCTCCACAACTCCACAGACTCCTCAATTTCACGTTTCTTCATCAATTCCCTCTCCCATGATTCATTATACTTAAGTTTCCTTTCTTCTCTCTACCTTTCTACTGTAAGTTCTATCATCTTTCACCACACATGCCCCTACCCCTACATGTATTGGTATGTTTAGCTAGTCATAGGTAGGAACTCAAAACTCATCACCACCATCAAGATCTTAATTACCAAAGGAATAACATGGATGTAAGATCCTTTGGGCTCGTATAAAAATTTAAACTCAACAAATTTCAGACAAGAATACGTAGACACAACATACTCCAAAGTATAACTGCACACAACACCATCCCACCAATTATCTACAACACGTGTCCAAGGTTCATCTACATCAAACAAATCTTGGTAATTTTCTTGCATCCAAACCCTTGATCTGTAACTCCAACTTTTCTTTGATGCATATGTGGAAAAACACTCATATAAATCTATTGGAAAGTAGTAAAATAACATCTCATTAAGCTCATGATAAGGATGTTTTTCAACCCACGTGTGCATATTTAAATCTAGCCAAGTACTATATCTTCATGCAAATTGATCTTGTTCATCAATTATCCAATCTTCAATGATGACAAGAGTCAATAGATCCAATCTTCAATGACCAAAGAGTTTCCAAAATGGAACCAAAATGTATCCTTTATTTATATACTTAGATGCCTAGGAGCACTTAAACTTCACCCGGATAGATATGGATTCTCACGCAAAGCACATGAAGCTACCAAGTCCCTCTTTATTACTATCTTACCAAGGTGTTAGCATGCATGTTCATAATAACCACAATCAAAGTATATATTTCAGCATAATAACCAGATCCATGAGCTCAATTTGGAAATACACATAATAAGAACATAAAGGTTCAGATAACAATTAAGATCAGATCCACCATACAAGTGCCATTAATAGATACATCAACAATCGTAATTATCCATTATATTAAATCATGACAAAGCACAAAAGTTGAATACACCATAAGTATCATCATAAATTCATGCACAAAATATACTAGTATCATAACTTTGTTACATACAAAGTGATACCAAAACTATGCAAACCAATGATACATATATAGAGGCGGGAACTTTCCCTTCACCGCCCATGCACTCTCAAAATAGGTCACATGCTCAAAATAGCCATGCGTCATTTACAAAGATAACTAAAGAAACATGCAAGTTTTTCCTAATAATAGATTATCTATAATTAACTCCAGATCCAATCCTATTATTATCTCTACCACTGCATGTCTCTTAATCTTCCACTTGCTCCAAAAATAGCTTTTCCTTCACTGATAAGTCTTCTTGTTCTTATCCTTATGTTCTCTACACTCCATCCTATTTTTAGCCCATGTATGTCAAAACGGAAGTCCCAAACTTTTTCCTTCTTAGGTGCGAAACCTCAGGGGCACAAATATGTCAACCTTATTTTCCTATCCATGCACACACTTCTTCGCACCACTATCATATATGCCTTTGATACATAGGTAATATTTCACCAGTGCCAACATGCTTCAATTTGATCCAAGTAAGAAATCTAGATCCAGGACCATGTAGTAGACACCTAATTTTGAATGCACAATTTTATACTAAAATTTCATTATCCTTCTTCTTTACCATCATTTCATTATAGTTAGTGATTTCCCACTAATTATCTAACACTTCCTTTGCCTCGGTCAATTAATGAGAATTTAGTAATTAACTAGTCTCATCCCTCATCATGGATGCCAATTAATGACACTTCATTGGTTATAATCATCTTTTAATTAATTAGTTAAACATTATTAATTAATTGAATAGTTCAATCTTATATATAATCAATAAACCCTCTTATTGGTTAAATCCCCCTCTCAAACCCTTCAAGTTCTACTAGTATCCCCTTAAATCATCTCCAAATGGATCCTATAATCTTAACTTGATCTATTAACAATACTAATTGATTAATTAAATCTTTCCAAACTCCCATGAGTAGTTAATATTTAATTAATCTCTTCTAATCATACTTATCTCTCTAATTCTACATTCCTTTATCCCACATTCACTAGGTTACAAGCTTCTCCCAAAATGGAAAGCTATATAAGAATCCTAGTACACCTTGTCCAAACTTACACCATGTCCTTGATAGACATTATACTTGAGAAGAGAATTTCATGTTATTGGAAGGCTTGTTAACTCTCCCCCTTTTTACTTGCCAAAGAGTAGTAAGAGAAGATTCAAAATGACAATTAAGCCATACTTGATGAGATCTCTTCCTCTTGCTTGAGAAATCCTTGATTGTGTGTGGTTTACATTCAGCTCATTAAAGGAAGTATCTACAATCCAAAGCACATCCAAATATCAAAGGGAGGTTTGCATTTAATGTTGAGTTCATGTTTTATGCAAGTTAATTAGCTTTCCTTTTTGCTTTATCATGATGTATTAGCTTAAATTTAACTAAGTTAGGATCTACTTGGTGTTAGGTTCTTTCAATTAGCTTAGTTCAAAGTTTTAGCATGCATACATATGGCATGCCCAGTGGGACACTCCTTTATCTCATGCACATTCATTTATTTTTAGTTTAAAGCTTCATTTTTCCATTTTACATGCAAGTTATTTCAATTTGTTGAAATTTCTTTGTTTTTGAGCATGTATGTTAGTGTTTGGTAGTATTGAGTCTTATTTGTAGGTATAAAGGAGGGGAAGTGCTATCAAAATTGAATTTGTGTGGGAAAATATGAGATTTTTATTATTATTTGGTTGTTTTTACACTCTTTTATGTAGGTGTAGTGTTAAACACGCATAATTATATAACAACACCGAATAATGATAATAAAGAAACTAAAATTCATTCGGGATGATAATTGATATTGATAGAGGTTACATATATAGTGTTTGATCTCCTACAATGGTGGAGTCAACACTCATCTTCAATCCCTCATATCTCTCTCCATGAATCTCTCAAACTTATCTCCTAATATCTCTCAAACATCCCTAGGATCACTCACACTACAAAATAGCTACGTGAATTGTTCTCACAACTCACTCAAATAATTAAACTATTACAACTATATTATTAATATGAGTTCTATAAACTCATTATTAATAATATTACAATTTATTTAATAATGTTACACAATATTTTGGTAACATGTAGGTCTTCATGTGCTAGCATAGAATTCAACACACCCGCGTATCCCTTCACATGCTTGTGTTAAACTACCTTTTAGATTACATGTGCTTGCATGATTTTCAACATGCTAGCATTTATCTCTCTATATTTTTTTTTCTTGGTTGATGCACTTGCATATAATTCAACGTGCTTCCATTATACTCTTTTTTCTACATGCTCCAAGATTCTAGTTCATACACCCACGTTACAATATTTATTTTCTATACACGCTAGTGTTCCTATGCATGTTCTGCGTTATATTATTTCTCTACTACGTGCACTAGTTCTTATGCATGCGTTTGTGTTACACTACATTTTTTTTACATGCGCCAATGTCCTTATTCATAGGCTTGCGCTCCACTTCAAGTGCTAGTGTATCTTGGTTCCATTTACCCATGATATTTTGCAAACCTTCATTTGATTTTTCAAAATCACACCCATGGCTAATTTTTGACCAATCGGTATATCATTTGTTTTTATGCATTGTTTTTCATTTTTATTCAAATAAAATATATTTAATTTGTTTAAATGGTTAGGGATCTGATTGAGGCATGAAACCTAACCATAAAAGATACCTAATCTTTTTCAAGTGTTTGTATGCAAGTTTTATATTCAAATATAGAAATTTACCAACTTTATTCATTGAAAGAACTGTGATTGTCTTTCTAATTATCAATGGTAGTGCAAGCCCATTTATTTAATTAACAATAATTTAGGAATTTTTATATTGACTAACACATATTGCAAGTGCTTCAAATCTAGGCGTACATTTACATATGATTGTCAACTCACATATTGCTCACACTAGGATAAACCTATCCACATTTGGATTCATTCCTACATGAGGTGAATCTTCTCAAGATTACATGTGATATCTTTCTATATCATTCCATTTCTTACATATATATTTTTCTCAATTTTATACCTTCCTTATCTAGTTATGTGTATGCACTATGTTGATTTACATGATTGATATATCATATATTCCTTGAGTTCCTTATTACATGTTCATATAACTTACTTATGTGCATGCTTATGCATTGATAGGGGATCCTCTTATTGTCATTATATGTTAGTTACATGTGATTGATAATTAGTTTTCTTTTCTTGTATTTTCTTGTTTCTATGTGATAACATAATTGTATTTATTATATATATATATATATATATATATATATATATATATATATATATATATATATATACACCTTTTCCTTCCCCTTGACTATAATATGAGGATTATGCATGGAAATGGTGGACAAAAGGGAGTAATAAGATGATTGTTTTTGGAAAAATAAATAAATTGGATTATTCATGATACCCACACTCAAATTTTTATAAATGTTAGAAATATAAAATGTAGAAAAATTAACTTAGATGGGTTATTCATGATACCCACACTCAACATTTTATAAAACGGTAGTAATAAAAATGTATAATTTTGAAACTAGTTTCTATAAATGTATTTATTACTAAAAACTAAACTTTTAGTCATTAAAACACATGTTTGTTGAATAAGTGCATTTTTTTCCCAAAAAGACAAAAGAGATAGGTGATCGTGTGAGTCGATCCTTTTAACCGCAAAATAAAAAAATGGACATGCTTTTGTGGAAAGGAAGTAGACATCACCATAGATGTGAAATGTAAGTTTTTGTTATTTTTGAATAAATAGATATGTTTTATTAATTTTGTATCAAACATACCTAGATAACCTTGAAGACAACTAATATGTAGAACTCAACACGATGACAAAAATATCACATACAATTTGGATTTTAGTTAGGAGAAATAACATAGAGAACCTTGGGTATTTTAAATCCTATTGAACTAACATTAGGTTGCATGTGTGTTCAATGAAAAGTTGAAAAAGCTATGAAAATGGGGAAAGAACACTTAAGAAACCCCAAAATATTTTTAAAAACTAGTCAATGGACCATCAGATTATATCTAAGCAAGAAAATATCTCTTTACATGCATATATAAACTTGAAATAAACATTAAAACCCTAGCATATCTAGATATATCTCTACTCCATGAAAGCTAATGAAGAATGAACCTATTAAAGACTCTTAGCATCGATTTTTTTATTTATGAGAATGAGAGATCCCCATTAATGGCTTCTAGGCTAATGGTTCTTCCCATTTACTGAAAGCATTGTGTGTGTAGTGTAATGAAAAAGCCATAGTTCAATAAAACAAATGAAATAAGCTCTAAATCCTAAGAAAAATGCTATAGTTTATGTTAGAAAGGATTGTTCTTAGAAATGGTCTAGGGGTAGTGGGCTATTTACGCGTTTTCCATTTGGGAAAGTGGGAGACTCTTAGTGCATGTGGGACAAATGAATAATCCAAAAATCACTTTAGAGAGTAAAAGAAAGATTTGACTAGGCTTAGAAGAGGTTAATCATGGTTTAGGAATAGTTAAACTAGGTTGGGCTAGTTAATCCTGTTTATGAGAGAGTTTTGAGAGGCTTAATCAATCCCATGAGATGGATTCATTATCCAGGAGTTAGAATAAGTAGTATAGAAGGGAATGAGAAGAGGTTTTAGATAATAAGAGGCTATATTAGCATGTTTAATTGATTACAAAATAAATACGACAAAAAATAATGTCATAAGGGGAGAGTTAGAGGATTCTAATTGACAAAGTATTGTCAATTTGTGAAAAGGATAATAGTTAATGCAATATTAGGAATAATAGTGCTTTGATAAAATTACAGGTGTCTACATTTTCCCTTCTTTGGGGTGACGTTAGCTATGTCACTTCAAAGAAAGTAGGCAAACATAAGCAAATGAATTTTTTTGAAGGGGTAGAAGAAAAAATTAGCAGGATGAAGGATGACCCCTCGAGTGTCGATGGGGTGATGGAGGAACTCAATTGACGATCGAAAAGAGAATAGAAGAAATAAAATTATGAAGAGAATATGAGAAAAACAAGAAAAAGGGATATTGAGCTATCCACAAATTGATGCTTACAAATTTTATTTTTTCATCATTTTGCTTAGAATCCTCATCATCGGTCCTTATTAAAATTTAAGCATACGATATAATTGTAAAAGGACATGAAAATCCAAGATAAAAACAACTATCCATTGATAAAAAAACTCCATGAAACATACAAACATGCAATGCAATACGAGAAGTAAACAAACTCATTTAACAGGGAAATAAGTACAAACACACACACTGAAACAAAAACATTCAAGATAGTTGCACAAATAATTTATTATTGAGCTTCAAAGACAAAATTTTTGTAATAAATGAAAAGGGTAGGAATAATGCCCCAAGAAAATTTTACATGCAAGGGAAAGGATGGAGGACACTTGGGTCTAAAGGAAAATTAGTGTGTGTAATGAAAATAGTACTGTGCAACTCTTAGTGCCACAGGGTACAAACGATGTAAGCAACATAGCTTTTGTAAATGATTATAGAGTTGGGTGATCTATGAGTCGTTGTTTCAAAAATGTGAAAAAGGCAACAGGATACTAGATGAGTACCATGTGAGAGACATAGATTTCAGTGCAAATGAGATTTTTTACCAATTTTAGTCCATTTTCAAGTTTTACGATTTTTTTCTAGTTTTCTGCATGATTTTATAATTTTTAAATTTTTGATTGGTTAGAAGAATTTAGGAAATGGAATATCACTTAAAATCATGTGAAAATTCCCTAAGGTGAAGATAATGGGCATTGGGTGGTAATAAAATTCCCCAACGAGAAGAAGGACAAGCCAAAATAATTATTTTAATAAAAATAACCATGGAAACAGGTAAAATAAAAGAAAATAGGATGAAAGGAAGAACCTGAAAATATTCAAAAATACCCCAGGGCGGTGAGTAGAAGAAGAGTTAGAATGACCATGGTGGTCAAAAGGAGTGTCTTGACCATCACGGTGGGTGAGAGAGCAAAGCGATGAGTTAAAATAGCCCTATATACCCTCCTCTAGGGGTAAATCAATCATGGTCAGTTCGTTGTTGTTTGAGCCCTTATTAATTTTCATCGTGAGTTGTAAGTGAGATGGTGAGACTTTAGAGGGAGGAGGATGATGATTGATCGAGAGGATCATTTTTGAAATTTCCTAAACATCCCTAAATGGTGTCGGTCTGTGCAAAAGTTCAACTCGAGAGATTTCCAATGACTGTGAGAACGCGACAAACGGACATCGGGAGCTCTAGATATGTTCGGTCAAAGTTCAGATAGCGGGAAAGTCAAACTATGGTCAACTGGTCAATATTGGACCGAATCGCACTGTGACACGTGGCTTGCCACCACTCGTCGAATTCACTCGATTTGCCTATCGGGAGACGACAAGTGGACTACATGATTACCGAGTTAATTTATTTCTAGGCCACATTGTATGGGTCGAAATTATAATTACTTGGTAAGGCCACTTTCCAAATGCCACATATATATATTAATGTTTAAAACATTAGTATGAACCACCAAATCAAATGCATATGCTTTGACCACGTGGAAGGTGGTGAAGCGGTTGTTTAGGAGGCAAAAGCCATATGTCCACGTGGAAGGAAGAAGGTGGGAAGCGGTTGTTGGGGGCGGTTATGCTCCAAACTTCATTTGCGTGGAGGAAGGCTTTAAAGCCTAAAACAATACAAAACCGCCCACCCCTCCTTAAGCAGCTTCCTATGGGATTTAATCCCATTAAATATTCAATGCCACTCCTTATGGGATTTTTATCCCTTAACAAATGCTTAGCCGCTCTTATGGGATATTTATCCTATTATTAAAATATTCAAATGCGGCTAAATTGGGTATTAATCCCATTAAAACATGAAATCCGCCCACATAGGGATTTAATCCCATCAACTATGCTACGGGTGAGGCTAAAATAGCCTAAGGATAATATGCAAGTGCATTATTTTTGGGCCCTAAAAATGTATAAATAGGGTACCTAGTTCATTGTAATGGACACACAAACTTGGAGAGAAGCTCATTCCTAGAGCGCTGGAGGCGAAGTCCGAGCCAAGAGGAGAATGAGAAATTGTTGTGTGAAGACCTAAATTATTTAGGCATTGTATATTTTTATATTATTGACCTATTATTTGTTAGGCAATAATAAATTAAATATTTGTGGCTAGGAGTTATTCAAACTACCTAGTCGGCCCATAGCGCCACACCAATTACTTGCAAATCCTGGATTGTCGACCGGAGTGCTAGCTTCGCATTGTTTGCGTCGGGAAGGCCGATCACAGCCGAAGGAGATTGTATGCCAGGAAGGTGGAAGTCGGGTGCTATTTTTCACCCTTGTCATATGAAGGTCTAGTGTACTGATAGGCAAGTAAAATTCCATCAGGTTTTCTTGTGAAAGTACTATCAGAACTTACAAGTTTTGACTAGTGGAACGGTTCGATCACGAAACCGGAGATGTAGGCAATTGCCGAACTCCGTAATCAATCTGTGTGCAATTGTCATTATTGTCTTGCATTATTTTAAATTGATTACTTAAAAGGAGTAAATTATCGGCAAATAATTAAAGCCTACAAGGGTCCGAGATCGTAGTAGTAATAATCTGGTTATTTTCGGATCAATGAGGCCATAAATTGGCCATAAATTATCATTATTTTTCCTTCCAAGTTACCTTTGAAATTAGATTTAAATGTAATCTAGAACTTATAGTTTACTTAAGATAGAATATAGGATATATATCTTGTTCATTCTTTGAAATCTTTTTGTTATCTATTTTGTTGACTAATCCTATTGATTATTTGGGAAAAGATGTAATGTTTTATGTATGCAGGACATAAAGGAAAGATAATTCTAGTATTGAAAAAAGTGGAATTGATCACGAATGCTATATCTAAACTCAAATATGATTTCATATTCAGATTCCTCTAAAAAAATTATGCAAGTTCAAAAAAAGAATCATCTCAATCCAAGATCGTATGCAAAATTTATATTTATTTTAAGTTTTCTCTGGAAGTCACAGGCTTAGTTCCGAAACTCGCGAGATTAGTTCCGAAACTCACAGGATTAGTTTCAAAACTCACGAGTTAGTTCCAAAACTTGCGCAGGATTAGTTCTGGAACTCACAAGGCTTAGTTATGGAACTAAGCAAATTTTGATTCTTGACAAATTGTGAAAGATCAGATAATCCAATGGAAACTCTAAGAGAGGTTTTTGTTCATAGAAATATATTTAACAAAAACCTCATTCATATTTTATACTGAGTATATTACCAATAAAGAGAGATCTAACTTTTAGTGAGTTGCAGTTTGAGGAAAAGTGTATCAAACGAGCACTAAAAGTTCCATAAACAGAAACAAAAATTTAAATGGAAAATCTAAGAGACAATTTTGTTCATAGAAACATGTTTAACAAAAACCTCATTCAGATTTGCAACAGGTCTTACCAATGAAGATAGATCTAACATTTAGTGAGCTGCAATCTGAGGAAAAGTGTATAAGATGAGCGCTAAAATTTCCATAAATAGAAATAGAAAAGTCAAACAAGAAATAAGAGAGAGGTTTCTATTCATAGCAATGTGTTTAATGAAAACCTCATTCATATTTGTAACATTTTACCAATGAAGATAAATCTAACTTTTAATGAACTTTAATCCGAGGAAAAAGCGTATCAGACAAGCATCAAAAGTCCCACAGTCAAAAACAACAAAGTCAAATGGAAAATCCGAGAAAGGTATTTGGTAAAAATGATATTTTGAGAAAAATTCTCCTTCCAATAATGTAGAAGAATAAAATCATTATGATTCTTGTTACCGAAAATCAAGGAGAAGATTTGGGAGCAAATCTTCCTAAAATAAGTAGGATAAGACTTTGACTTCGATAATATATCTCTCTCCATATTTTGTGGAGATGGAGATCTTAGTTGTTAGGATTAGAATAAAGATAATATCAAGTTGTATCTCCCAAAATAAGGAGTTGGTTGGACGCATAAATTGTAAATTTTACGTTTCCCACTTAGATATGTAATTCTTTCCCCAAGAAATAAAGATTTGTTCTTTCTTTCCAATCTTTTGAAGTAAAGTTATCCTGCAAGTTCTGAATTAAAAATATGAATTAATTCATCTTCCAAGGAATGAGTTGGCCACTCATTCCAAGGAAGATGGATCAATGTGTTAATGTTTGTTTCTTTATTTCTATTTATTTTTCTTTTGTTGTAAACTTCTGATTTCATGTTATGTGATCCTTCTTCAGTACAATTTTTGTTGTGAACCTGCAGGTGTCTTTTTATCTTTCAGTTATTTCCAATTCAGCAATTTTAATTTATGCAAGTGTGTTTACATTTCTACAAGTGTGATTTCCTTTATGCAAGTGTGCCTTTATATTCCTGCAAGTGTGTTTACATTTCTGTAAGTGTGCCTTTAAATTTCTGCATGTGTGATTTATTTTATGCAAGTTTTGATTGTGTTTAAAGGAGTTGCTTTCCAAGATCTTCTTCTCTTAATACATACAGCCTTTGGACACCAACCCGAGATTGACATTATTAATGGTGAGGATTGATGACCCTCATCATTTTGGCGTCGTTGCTGGGAACACGGTGTTATTAGGAGATTTAGAGTTCTCTAAAAGAATATTCTAGTGATAGTAGAATACCTTTTAGCAAATTATGTGATAGGAAGTATTTGGTAAGTAGTTTCTTTAGACTTTTATTTCTTGCAAGTAGATTAAAATTTCATTTCTGCAATTAGGAATATTAGATTGTAAATATTTATCTCCCCACAAACTAACTCTATGTATAAGAAAATGATTGTGATGTTTGATCAAGAAGGTACAATGGTATGAAAAAAGAATTCAGATCTAGAAATGGTAGAATATGATATTGAATCTAGAAGTAGATCCAGTTGATGAAATATCATATGTCATTCTTGATAACCACCACCATTTCCTTGTATCAACTAACAACTTAGTGATCTTATTACACATAACCTTAGTAAAAAATGGCTTATCTAGTTTGTAATAATGAAGTGGTAGCATTTCTAGTTAACTCCATCCATATTCAGGGATTTCATTAGAGCCAAAATAAAAATCACTCATAATAAATCCACTCATCCAAATTAGTTTTCATCCCATAGTAAAATTCAATCCCAGAGAACCATATCCATTAGAAAAAATGTTTTCATGTCTTTCAATTTCTTCATTTTTGTATATGCTTGTATAACGTTAAGAAGTAATTATGGTGAATATCAAGGAAAGAAATTTTTGCATACTAACATCTGAGGACTAGATCTATAGGAATTTTTAGAGTTGTTCTTGATACCAACGCATGCAGATTTTGGAGCACCAACAGTATCAACCAAGGAGCATGCAGATTTTAGAGGGACACACAGATACATTCACTCTCTCTTTTAACAACTATCCATCTCCTGAGATCACTAGTCCGAGCTTTGAAGATTACTATGGTGATTCTGATAATGCACAATTCAAGATGGACTTTGAAGACCTAGAAATTGTCTACACAATTTTTAGAAATCTTCTTGGAGTTACCAAGTATGCAAAAAGGTTTTTATGAGATCTCAGACATTTCTTCCTATTTTACACAAGTTGTACTTTGATGAATATAGTCTGATGATGGATCAAATTTTTCTCTAATCCTTCTCATGCTATCATTTCAGAAATAATAAATAAAAATAAATACAAATAAAATCAAAAAAAAAATCTTTGATTGGAAAACCAGCTTGTTGGCCAATCAAAGGCAAAAAAAACTTTGATTGGAAAACTAGCTTGCTGGCCAATTAAAGACAAAAAGGGTGGTTCTTCTTCAAAAGCAATCAATTTTTACATGGTGGATTCTTTCTCGACACTATTTGACCATGTTAACAATAGGATGACAAGGACAACTAGAGGTATGATCAAGTTATTTTGTTCTACTATTTTATTTTTAAGCTTTATTGTAAGTTTTTTATTATAGCTAGATCCACTTTTAAAATATCCAAGGAAGATAAGATAAAATTCATATCTCCCCTAATTATATAAAAATATGTGCACCTCTTTGCAATAAAAATTTTAGAGTCTAATTTATGGGCAGCCATGAATAAACAACATGCATGAGGACATGCATGAGCTTAAGTGCGGAGAGAAGGAGAAGCACGAGGTATGAATTTTGATTTTAGATATGAGACACAACAGAAGGAGATCCATACAAGAACTTGTTGTACAAGAAAGGAAATCAAAAGCAGCAGAAGGATCTCCACACAAGAACCTCTTTGTATAAGAAAGGAAATCAAAAGCAATGAAAGATCTCCACACAAAGAACCTATTGAAATAGAAAGAAAATAAAAAAACAGCAGAAGTATATCCACAAAAGAACCTATTGTACAAGAAAGAAAATAAAAAATAGCAGAAGGAGATCCACACAAGAACCTACTTGTATCAAAAGAAAGAAAAATAAAAAATAGCGAGTAAGAGATCCACACAAGAACCTCTTTGTAAAAAGAAAGGAAATTAAAAATAGCAGAAAAGAGATCCACAAGAACTTGTCTTTAAACTATATATGGAATTCATACATGCATAAGCTCAATGTGGAGAAGACTCTAAGAAGAGGAGATAATAATATAATGCATGAGGACATGCATAAGATTAAGTGTGGGGAAATGATGAGGCCATAAATTGGCCATAAATTACCATTATTTTGTCCTTCCAAGTTACCTTTGAAAGTGGATTTAAATGTAATCTAGGAACTTATAGTTTTATTAAGATAGAATATAGGATATATATCTTGTTCATTATTTAGAAATATTTTGTTATCTATTTTGTTGACTAATCCTATTGATTATTTGGGAAAATATGCAATGTCTTATGTATACAGGCCATAAAGGAAAGATAATGCTAGTATTAAGAAAAATGGAATTGATCATGGATAATATATCTAAACTCAAATCTGATTTCATATTCAGATTCCTCTCGAAAAATTATGTAAGTTCAAAAAAGAATCATCTCCATCCAAGATCGTATGCAATCGTTATAGTTGTTTTAAGTTCACTCCAAAAATCGCAAGCTTAGTTCCGAACTCGCAAACTTAGTTCAAACTCACAGGCTTAGTTCTGGAACTCGCAGAGTTAGTTTCGAACTCACAGACTTAGTTCTAGAACTCACAGGCTTAGTTCTAGAACTAAGCAGATTTTGACAGTTTTTGAGGAATTGTGAAAGATTAGATAATCCAATGAAAAATATGAGAGAGGTTTTTGTTCATAGTAATGTGTTTAACAAAAACCTCATTCATATTTTCTACAGGTATTACCAATAAAGATAGATCTAACTTTTAGTGAGCTACAGTCCGAGGAAAAGTGTATCAGATGAGCACTAAAAGTTCCATAAACAAAAACAGAAAAAATCAAATGGAAAATCTGAGAGATGTTTTGTTCATAGAAGGTGTTTAACAAAAACTCATTCAGGTTTGCAACATGTTTTACCAATGAAGATAGATCTAAATTTTAGTGAGTTGCAAAGATGAGGAAAAGTGTATCAGACGAGCGTTGAAAGTTCCATAAATAGAAACAAAAAAGTCAAACAAAAAATCAGAGAGAGGTTTTTTTTCATAGAAATGTGTTTAGCAAAAACCTCATTTAGATTTGTAACAAGTTTTACCAATGAAGATAAATCTAACTTTGAGTGAACCATAATATGAGGAAAAAGCGTATTAACCAAGCATCAAAAGTTCTGATCAAAAACAATAAAGTCAAATGGAAAATCTGAGAAAGGTATTTGGTCAAAATCATATTTTGAGAAAAATCCTCCTTCCAATAATGTAGAAGAATAAAATCATTATGATTCTTGTTACCGAAAATCAAGGAGAAGATTTGGGAGCAAATCTTCCTAAAATAAGTAAGATAAGACTTTGACTCCAATAATATATCTCTCCATATTTTGTGGAGATGGAGATCTTAGTTGTTAGGATTAGAATAAAGATAAGATTAGATTGTATCTCCCAAAATAAGGAGTTGGTTGGACACATAAATTATAAATGCAACCTTCCCCACTTAGATATGTAATTCTTTCTCCCAAGAAATAAAGATCTGTTCTTTCTTTCCAATATTTTGAAGTAAAGTTATCCTGCAAGTTCTGAATTAAAAATATGAATTAAGTCCTCTTCTAAGGAATGAGCTGGCCACTCATTCCAAGGAAGATGGATCAATGTGTTAATGTTTGTTTCTTTATTTCTACAGTTTTCCTTTTGTTGTAAACTTCTAATTTCATGTTATGTGATCCTTCTTCATTACAATTTTTGTTGTGAACCTGCAGGTGTCTTTTTATCTTTCAGTTATTTTCAATTCAGAAATTTTAATTTATGCAAGTGTGTTTACATTTGTGCAAGTTTGATTTCCTTTATGCAAGCGTGCCTTTATATTCCTGCAAGTGTGTTTATATTTCTGCAAGTGTGCCTTTAAATTTCTGCATGTGTGATTTATTTTATGCAAGTTTTGATTATGTTTAAAGGAGTTACTTTCCAATATTTTCTTCTTTTAATGCATACAACCTTCGGAAACCAACCTAGATTGACATTATTAATGGTGAGGATTGACGACCATCATCGAGAGGAGGTTATAAATCATATGCTTTTTACATGAGATATCTTGAAGTTTAACATATGGGATGCTACTGATGATATTGGTGCGGGGGGATAGATTTGTGATCATGCACAATCCCTCTTTCCCCATTGATGATATGGGATATGATGATTAGCTTAGTATACATGCTTGATGTAACACTTAGCATTTTTTTGATATATGATGTAGTAGATGATGTTATATGTGATGAATGATAGATGATAGATGTGATACATGAGAGTGTGTGTTGATGATGTTTTATGATGACAACCATATGTACAATTAGTTTACAATCATAACCTAACAATATACTACAAATATTCACAAGTATGTAAGATGGATCTAATGCATTTAGCTAGGTAAGGACTCAACTAAAGTAAGCAATTGACCTCAGTTTGACACATACAACACAATGTAATGGAAACAAAACAAATGAAAATAATACAATTACAAACAAGTATATAAGATAAAACGAATTAAAATGCAATAGCTAAGTAAAAATTAACCTAGGCAAGTGAATCAAACTTAATACATACCACATGGAAATAAAAGCAATCAACACTTTACAAACCAAAAACCAAAAGTAAGAAAAATTATTACTCTATTTTTTTGGGACAACATTGATATATTTTCTATTGTTTTTGGTGTCATCTGAAAGACAATTTTTCAAGGCTACTGTTCACATTGTTTTCGGGTTTTTCTAAGACAATGTTACAATGTTTGTGTAGCTATGTCCCTAGAAGGGAGATTTTCGACTATTTGGATTTTTATATATATTTTCTAAATGTTTTTGTATTTTCTAAGGTCCTGTTTTGAAAGCAATGTACAGTGACAAAGAAGCATGGATGCCCCCAATGTGATGTGGGAATATACAAAAGGTAGAATGCCACGCGTGTATGTTCAAGAAGGTGAAATGTGAAGGTAACCCCAATGTGATATGGGAATATACAAAGGTAAATCCCTCACGTAGATATAAGAACAAACCATCCAGATCATGACTTTGCAAGATAGATTTAGTAGGGTACCTAAACTTGAGAAGGGAAACCAATCCTAGATAGAATCATTTGTTTAGATGTAAAAGTATCTTGTGAAAAAATAAATCCTCCTTAAGCACCAGAAATTGATTTTCACCCAAGGACCTGCCCAATGTGCCACCATTGCATGGTTTTCACACTTGGACGACTTGTTTTTTCTTCACTATTTTCTTGATTTTTTTTCTTTCTTTTCTACTTTTTAGTTCTTTTATGAGATACCACCCATGCTTAAGCATAGAAGTGCTTAAGGTGAATGGAATTCATGGGTTCTAGAAGATCTTTTCCATCTAAATATGTAAGTTTATATGCTCCTGATCCATATTTAGCAAACACCACGTAGGACCCTAACTAGTTAGCCTCAAATTTTCCTTTCTTTTCTCTATCCTTAACAATGTTTCTCTGGTTTTCTTTTAGAACTAGATCACATACATATAATTCATAATGGATGATATATTTTTATATCCTCTTGACACTCGGTTCTGATAAAATTTCGAGTGATTGAGCACTCTCATACGCTTCTCGTAAATGCAGATCTAACTTCGTCACGAGTAACTCTATAGTCTTCATCTTTATCAAGATAGTCCCGAAGATATATTCTCAGAGAGGGAAGCTCCACTTCTAAGGGTATGATGGCCTTAGTGCCATAGACAAAGGAATATGGGGTCACACTCAGTAGGAGTGCAGATGGAGGTTCGATAGGCCCAGAGGATGGGATGTATCTATAAGTGCCAATTACGGCCAGTATTACTTACCATCTTCTCCATGATTTTTACAAGGGTTTTATTGGTGGCCTCTACTTGTCCATTACCTTGGGGGTAATAAGGGGTAGACCACTTGAGCTGAATATGAAAGTGTTGGCACAATGTCTTAATTGTTTTGTTTTTAATGACTTACCATTATCTGTGACAATGGCGGAGGGGATACCGTAATGGAAAATGAGGTGATTCATGATAAATTTGGATATTTTCACACCAGTGACATAAGTGAGAGGTACAACCTCTACCCATTTATTAAAATACTCGGTGGTGGTAATAATGTGGGTATGGTCATCTGAAAACAAGGCATCGCAATGGGTAAAGCCTGTGTTGATGAATGTATCAAGTTTCCATATTTTGGTAGAGTTCACACTTCTTGATGAAGTTACAATAGTCTACTTCCATGGTAGGAAAATAATAGCCTACTCTAAATATTTTAATAGTACGACCATGCCAATGGTATGTGCTCCACAAATTCCTCGGTATACTTCTTTAATAGTGTGGACTGACTTAGTAATGTCCAAACAACGTAGCATATTCCCATCGTAGCCACAATGATAGAGGGTGCCTCCTAAGAGGGTGTAATAGGATATACAATGGATAAGGGATTTCTTCTCAGTAGTGGTAATGTTTTGGGGAAACATGTCACCTTTTAGGTAGTTAAATCTAGGAGTATACTAAGGGAAAAATGGACCAACAACTTCACATGCCAAACAAGATTCTAGCATGTCATATGCGGGCACTCGTAAATGCTCCACAAAGAAAGGAATTTTTTTTTCCTGAAGTGGAATGTGTAAGAGAGACCCAATTGTAGCCATAGCATCTGTTTACCTATTGTGTGACCTTGGTTTTTGTTTGAAGATAATCTATACAAAATATTCTTTCAAGGTTTCGACCAATTTCTTGATCGAATAATCTTTTCATCTTTAACCTTATACTCATCATTAACTTATTTAATGATAATTTGAGAGTCTCCAATGACTCGTAGCTATCAGATATTCTAAGTGATAGCTAACGTAAAGCCAATGATGAGTTCCTCATATTATGCAATGTTATTAGTGCAAGGGAATCCCAAATGGAATGCTCATGAAATAACCTCACATTTGGGAGTGATGAGAACCACTCCTACTCTTGATCCATGAAAGTGGACATGCCATTCAACATATTCTTCAATATACATCATGGATGCATCGGTAGATCCAAACAGAATGATTCCATTCTGGTAGGGGATCTTCCGCCAACCGATTAGCTAATACTGTCCTTTCAACAACTTCTAGTTAACAAACTCCATATCAAATTCACTTAGAAGAATAATCCAATTAGCTATTCGTCTCATAAGGGTGGATTTGGATGAGAGGTATTTGAGGGGATCAACTTTGGATATTAGTGTGGTTTTGTTATTAAGGAGATAATGGTGAAGTTTCTGAAAGGTAAAGACGACTGCTAGGTAGGAATTTTCAATAAGTGGGTAATTCAACTCATATGAAATCAAGTTGCGTCGAGGTAATAAACCACCCTTTCTCTATGGTCAAGGTCATATTGAGATAGTAGTACACCAATAGCAAACTGGTAGCTGAAATATATATTAGGAGAGGTTTTCCTGGGGTAGGTGGCATGAGAACATGCGGGTTGACAAGATATTGTTCAAGAAATTCAAATGCTTTTTGACAATCTGATCCCTAATTGAACATAACATCCTTCTTAAGGAGATGTGTAAATGAATGTTACTTATCCGCAAGCTATGAAATAAAATGGTAGATTGCTTGAATTTTTCCTTATAAACTTATTAGTCGTTTGATATTTATAGGTGGAGGCATTTCTGTGATATCTATAACCTTTGTAGGATCCACCTCTATTCCTCCTCTGTGAAAAAATGAAACCTAGGAGCTTTCTTGACAAAACGTCGAAGACACACTTCTTGGGGTTCGAAAAACCTTTGTAATCTTTGAGACGCTAGAAAATATGTCTCAGCACTTCAGGGTGCTCTCCTATGGTTTTAGATTTCGCTAAGATATCATCAACGTAATATTTCATCATGTCATTCATCATGTCATGGAAAAATACCGTCATTGCATGTTGATAGGTAGCTCTAGCATTTTTAAGCCCAAAAGTCATGACCGTGTAACAAAATTTCCCCTTAGGGGTGATGAAAGTTGTCTTATGCTGATCCTCCTCTACAAAATTGATTTGGTTATAATATGGAAAACCATCCATTAAGGATAAAATTTCATAAACAACGATGGAATAAACAATCATATCGATGTTGGTGTTGTAAATATCTTCCCCCATGTAGATATAGACAATGCGAAGAATATGGAAATTAAAGGAACTCAAAACTCCTGACATTTATTTATGCCAAAAGTCACGCCAAGGCGCGAGTAAAGGGCGTGTAGCAAAGAATGTCAACATGTAAATGGATGCGCCAAGGCGTAGGTAAAGGGCGCACAACAAAGAATGTTGACATGTAAATGGATGCGCCAAGGCACAAGTAAAGGGCGCACAAAGAAAGAATGTTGACATGTAAATGGATGCGACAAGGCACAGAGTAAAGGGCACACAGCAAAGAATGTCGACATGTAAATGGATGCGCCAAGGCACAGGTAAATGGCACATAGCAAATAATTTCGACATGTAAATGGATGCGCCAAGGCATAGGTAAAGCGTGCATGAAAAAATAATGTCAACATGTAAATGGATGTGCCAGTGCGAGTAAAGGGCGCACAATAAAGAATGTCGACATGTAAATGGATGCGCCCATGGCGCATGTAAGAGGCGCCACGACAAAAGTTGTCGACACCACATTTTTAGCGCCTATGGTGCATGTAATATTATGTCGACATAGGGATGGATTACCTATGGCGCATCTTTGGGAGGTGCACATTTTGAGCACCGACAGAAGCGGACTCTGGCGCAGATATTCGAGATGGCCATAACTTTTCACAAGAAGCTCGAGATTCATGCAAGGTTGGACTTTTCGAAAGATTACGAGGTCCTCTGTCAACTAAAATTGGATATATTTAATTGGGTGGGAAAAAATTCTTTAAAATTCAAAATACGGTTTGCCACTTTTTGGGTTTGCTAGGATTCTCACCTACCACCATAATGAGATGAATTAAATGTAACCCGGAGGTGGTTGGGGTAGATTTGGATTTCCTCTCTCTTCCCTCTCTCATTCTTCCTATAAATTGTAAGGAGGGGCTTCTTTCTAAAGGTTGGACATTCTTGTTTTTCCTCCCTTCTTCTCTTTGGCGGAGTGAATTTGTGGAGATCAAACCTCCCATTTAAAACTGTAATGCAACTTTGCCTCTTGGCATTTTGTAGTGTATTGTATAAATATTTGGAGCAAATAATGCATGTCTATGGATGATTCTCAACCCTCTATGTGTTCATTCGCATCCTCTTGATCTTTCACTACAAATCTAGTTATCTGTGCATGATCTTGCATTGCATTTTAATGGTTTGTGTTTATTGGCAAGATAGGTGTTCTTCATTCCTCGGTGCATCACCTTTGTAGTTTAGGTTTTATTTTATGCATTTTATTACCTTGTCTCCTTGGCAAGTTAGTTTAGGTTTTTGAGTAAACCCTCTTCATTTTTTTGTGCATCTCGAACAGAGGAATAGGAACTAGCCTTCATATGGAGAGATTTTCTGATTTCGCAAGGTCCCACACTTGGGAAAAGCTCCATGTTATGCAATTGCCTTTGAGGGTCTCAACCCATCAGTTGCAGACACCCGTAGGGTGTTGTGATTTTCCATCAATAGTTAGGTAAAGGAAATCATCTCTAGGACATGATTTATTAATGTTGTGGAAGTCGGTGTAGATTCTTATACCAACCGGCTTCTTCGATCCGGGACTATATTGGATATCCAATCAATAGTCAATGGGTTTAGTAAAATCAGCAGCTAATAAATTTTCAAGTTCCTCTTTAACAAGTATCACAACCTTGGGGGTGTATCTTTCTCAATTTCTAATTGATATGATTAGCATCTAGATGTACAACAATTTTGTGCACAACCACCATTCTGGTCTAAACCGAGCATATATACATATGACCATGAAAATATATCTATATAATCTCGCAATAGTTCCATGAAAACCTTATGTTCTTATGCTAAGAGTGAAGCTCCCAACTTTATCATTCTAGGCTCCTCTTTTGAGCCAATATTAACACTGATCATTTCTTTAACAAAAATTTTAGAAGCATCTTCCATCCATGTAGGATCGGGGGAAGAGTAAGATCAACCTCCTTAGGTGGCTCATCATTATCTTTGAATGGGTATACCATTTCTTCTATAGGTTCTTCATTTTGTTTATCTACTAGTGCCTCAAAATGTTTATCACTATGAGACTTGTGTTTGTTATTTCCACAAGGCTTCTTTGAAGTATTCTTACTCTTGCTTACGACCTTCTTATTCAAGCGTCCACACATATCTACCTCTTCTCCAAAATATGTGCATGAATCTAGTTTGATGGAAAAACCTTTCTTGTGATCCCACTTAGAATAGAATCCCTAAGTCCCATGAATTCTATAAATTCCTCATCGTTCTCAAAGAAATCGATTGGCACGTGAAGTTGTTAATCCCAATCTACTATTTTGGGATATACAAGGGTTACTTGGAAATTGGTTTGAGGATTGGATCTAGATAAGGTAAAAAATAGTTGAACTAGGGAATAGGTTTGTGGAAGCAATATCCTCATATAGGCTACATTAGAAATCTGCATCTCTATCTAAATAAGATGAGCCATCCTCACATTCAAAATAGGTGGCATCGATCTCAAAGGTGGATCGTCATGAGGCCTGATTCCTAAGCCATGTTTGTTGGATTTAAAATGAGGAATAGGAATGGGTTCTAACCATCCTTGTGCATTTATACCACATCCAAACCCATTATATCCCATGACATACATCATGCGGTGGCCTTTGATATATTATGGAGCTTGATGACATGATGTCATGGTACCTTTAGGTACCCTCTTGATGGGATCTTCTAACATCTTTTCCTCGGATAGGAGACCACTAGGAATGAACTTCTCCAATGGTTTAGGGAATTTATCCCGAGTGCTCTTGAATTGAAATTATGGTTTACCACGTGTTCTTGGGTGATAATGATAGATCTGATATTAATAAGGCTTGTTGAAGAGTGAATTGATCACCTGGGACGTACTTTACAAACGTTGCCTCCCATGATGTGAAAGGGTTGACCAACGAAGGAAATTTTTGATTACAAGGAGTGAGTGAATTTGGATCCACATGTTCCTTGATAGCTTCTATTTGCAAGGATATAATGATATCTATAGAAGGACATTCATAAGCTACACGAGAAAAATTATGTAATGCCCTACAATGCGTGAATAGTTCTGGATCACCCTAAATGGTGACTATCTCTGTCCTTCATGGCACATCTTGATACACTAATGGAAGGTTGAAGGAATGGCCTATGCATGGCATGGATCCATGGGTGCCCTAAGAGCATGTTGTATAGAAGATCCAAGTCAAGGACATGGAACATCGTATCATGACAAGTCAGCCCTACTTCCATCGGAACTACTATATTACCTGCGACTCTCGCTCCTCATTATCATAGGTTATGATTGTAATAGTTTTAGCCCTAGATCTATTTCTGAATGGCCTAGCTACTTTAACCAGCTTCAAAGTGTAAATATTTAGACCGGATCCACCGTCCACAAGCACTCTCTTGATTTTACGACGAGTAACTACTACTTCTATATATAAGGGTAGGTTGTGCTCTAGGTCATTACGCGGGATTATTGTGAAATCAAAAGTGATATGATCATTTGAATCAAGGTGTGCAATCATTTCTTGAAGTTTTGTGGGATCTACATCTATGGAGACTCTTGAAATCTGAAACATTTTATATAATATGTTCTTATGAGCAATAGATATTTTGAGGAGATCTAGTATCAAAATTCTAGTTGTGTCTTCTCTAACTATTCTATTAAATTGTATTGGCCTTCCTAAGGACATGCAGGGGATCTGGTATTATTAAACAAGCACGTCACATACCAACAACATAAATTTTCTCTAAGATCCTAATGGTATTTACCTGTTCATCAGATGAATGGATGAAACCTATAAGGGAATCAAATGGACTGTTGTTAGTTGGATAGACGTAGGCAATGGTTCTATAATCATTAGAAGTTTGTCCATGATCTGGCTTCTTGTTCTTCTTATCTGCATGGTTAGGAAGGGTTCTTTGAATATACCCATTTTCTTGTTAGGGCCTGTCCTGAGTCAAGTGGTGAATCTACTACAATTTTACCCTCTTTGATGAGGTCTTGTATATAATGTCATAATCTCAAACACCTATCAGTTTTATGTCCTTTGACATGGTGGAAATCATAATACTCATGCTCTTTGAACCAACCTAGTTTAGGTGCATCTTCTGGATATGGTATTGTCATGGTTGGGTATTGCACCATGTTCACGACATCTAACTATTTAAGTATAGCTGATAGTGATTCAATTAGAGGCGTAAACATGCATTTTGTAGGTGCCTTTGGGTGAGGTCCTTGTGAAAGTTTTAAAAGTGGACCAGTCTGTACAACTTGGACTCTCTTGAGTCTGTGATGTCATCACCAATGACATGTTTTTTCTTATTGAATAACTTTGGTTTATCCATAAATTTTATTTCGTGTTTGATCCTTTGTGATGGGTTTGAGTGTCCCTTTTGTAATAAGAGCCTTTTGATTTGACTTCCTTTTTCTATAACTTCTTCAAATTTAGAGCCATAATGCATTTGTAAATGAAAGGTTATTTCTGGATTTAAAATTGGAATGAATATTCTTACTTACTAATTTTTTTCTAGGACACAAGGGAAATGGCTTGCCAATCCACGCCATCACTGCAAGAAGCTTGTGAAGGTCTCATTGGGTTTCTATTTTGTGCATTGCAAAGGTTGTTCATGGTGATATCATTCTCCATATTGAAGGAGTAATGTCACACAAAATTTTTGGCTAATGCAGCCATGTCGTGATCGATCCCTTAGGTATACTAAAGAACCATTCTAACGCCAGTGCTCCTAGGTACGCGAGGAAATAATCGTATTAGGAAATTATCGTTGTATGTGACTTCTTGACAAGCCATGTAGAAGTCTTTGATGTGATCACGAGGATCACCTTTTCTTTTATACTTGTCGAATTTGGGGATGGTGAAATGTTTTGGAAATGTTTTATCGTAACATATCCTGATCAAAGGATAAGGACATAGCTCCTCATATAGGTATTTCCTACTATGTCCTACATTGCTTTCTTATAGCGTAGTAAGTATATTTTTCATCGATTGTAACTCATGTTGAATGAGTTGTTCCTTTGTAGGTGATATTGGTCTATTCACTTTAGCAACTTTGAAAGTTACATCATCATATGGATCCATGTGAAATTCACCCAATTTTGTCTTGAGTTTATCTTTATGCACATTCTTACTCAAGAGCCTAAGTTTGCTAACTTTTGACTAAGTTTTAGTATTTATGTCTTTGGATGATCTCTTCTTTGATTAAGGATCATCTTCTTTGTCAAACCTAGGAGGTGGTGAGCCTTTGTGCTCACGTTCAATTTTTACTTTGCGTGAAGCCTTAAAGTAAGGTCTTCAAATCGCTTGTTGGTTTTGATGGGTCATCTTCAATGTTTTGTTATGTTGTCCCGAAGTGGAAGCATACCCTACATCAAAGGGGTTATCCATGTCTAAGAGGGATGGTCACTCTTCCATTTTTGGTTAACGATTTTAATCACCACTTTGTTCTCTTGCGGAAGCTTGGCTCCTAACTCAAGAACTCTTGTGAGTACTTGATCTTTGTTATAATAAAGGAGCTCATCGAAGTGAACTAGGTCTAACTTGTGTTGTTCCTCGGAAGAGTTATACTCTTCTCCACTATGATCAACCAAAGGTTATGTGTATTTGACTTGTGAAAAGAGAGGTGTTAAGTTATTTCCATTTGAATGGGAATGATGCAAAAGGGTTTTCTTCTACGTCCTTCTCATTTGGTTTAGATGCCATTTTCATGATTCTTGGCATTACTAGACTAGGTTGTGCTAGGTTTTGTCTAAATGTATTCAAAGTTATATACAACCTAGGTGTACACGTTATATGAGTTGTTTTAAAATCTTAATGTCATATTGTAATGTTATGCGATTGTTTATTGTTCTATGAACAATCATATGCACATTCAAACAATCACTCAAACCTTGTTTTTAGAAATATCATACCTTAGACCATGATTTCAATGATGGGTGCAAGATAGATAGTGACAATACCCTATCAATACCTAGGTCAAGTTGAAATATCAACAAGATCTAAGCATCAAAGTGATATTGACATGATCTCTCCACAAGATATACTATGACTAGTTTAAATGCCAAAAAAGCTAAGTTTTTTATAATGGAAGTTGTGAATGTGAATAACGTAACAACACTACCTCAACACGTTAACCAAGCTTGGAACAAGCAAGGTGTTAGTATCAAGATGATGTTATTGCGATATAAAAAAGTAGTATCAACACTCTCAAAAGCCTCGATGATGTTAGAACCAAAACTAAGTACAAGCATAACAAGAAGTTGTTAATCATGTGAGCAACATAACGATATAATAAGGAAACTTATACCAAGTTCTCAAAAAATGAAAACAAGATGTAAGTGTCACAATTATATGGATAAAATGTGAGAAAAATAACAACTCAAGGGGAAACAATGATGAAACGAAATCCTATTTATGAAGACGATCTTGAAATCAAGATCAAAGGACTATCAAAGATGTGAAAATGTACTCACACACTTTAGACATTTAACAACCCATCCATAAACATGGATGGGTGTAAATGACAAAAAAGTGGTGAACACTATCTATGATAACACTCACGAGGTATGCCTCTTTTTGTCCCAAATGGGCAACAAGAACAAAGGTATAAACCAAATGAGGTGAAGATAAACTAAGTGTCACTTGGGCAAAGTTTCACCTCATCCTAAGGTGAGAAAGAAACTAAGATAAGTAATACGTTGTAAATCTCATGATGAATGAAACTTAGATAAAACTTAGGTAGATTATTTTCCTTGTTCTAAAAACAAGGTTTAGATTCCAAGTAAGTCATCACTTCATGATGGTTTGACAAGACACACAAATGGACTAGTAAAAGTGGGCTCCAAGACAAAATGGCTTTCCTAAGTAGTTCACTCAACTAGGTGTCAACATTTTGTCTAAATGTGAGCTCTATTTGCCAAGAAAAGTCACAATGACTAATCCTTGGTTTATCTCAGCTTTACTTTACCCCCTTCTAATACAATGAGAAACTAGTGTGTTTGGTTGTATCATCACTAGGGTCATGATATAGAAACTTTGACTCTAAACTCACAATGTAAAAACTAGTCAAGTGGGTAATTGGAGGGATTTCTATTTCATCCATGAGGTTACTTAGCGGTGGATTACTTTAGGGTTCCTAGAACCACCCCCATTGTTGTAGCTTAAGGCGTTATGCCAAAGGGTTACATTCTAGTTAAGTGGATAGGGACGTACCCTTTTCTAAACCTGTAATACAATGTGATGAAAGTGGTGTGTTTTTTATCTTGCTTAGATTTAATGAAGTTTTGCACACCTTTGGAAACCTACATCAAACATGTTAGCATGGTTTTGATCTTGATTCTTTGACACGATTTTGGTCCTATATACCAAGATTAGTAATTTTCCAATACGTCATATAAAGGAGATAAGATGTTGCTTTTGATTTCCCAGATCATCCTAAGATGCAAGGAAAGAGCATACACAACAAGGTATCTCACTCAAATTTTGTAAGAAATGGAAAATACTTAAGTAAATTGTGAAAAATAAGTTCCTTTTAACCAACTTTTAAATCTAATTGAATTGTTTTGAAAGTATGAAGAAGGTAGTGAAACATTTTTTATTCCCAAGATCACCTAGAAAGGCATGAGGGAAGAGCATACGCATTTCAAACCTTCACAAATAAAGATGAAACACTTTAACTAAGTTAGTATGAAAAAATGATGGAAAAGAAACTTATAAACCACTATTAGAACCCTGAAAAATTTAGAAAACCAAGAAAATCATAAAATTCCATAAATCTATTTTTAGTAGTTTTCAATGGTTTTAGTATTTTGCATTTTCGAGAGGTCTCCAAGGAATTTTGGGAGTTTTATGATAGAATTAATGATACAAAAGGTATATTACTTTTAGAAACTTCCCTCGCAAATTTTACTTCATGTCTCTTTCCGATGCCTATTCAAGTTTTGAAAATGGGTCAACGAGCTAGGAGATATGACCCAAACTAGGAGCACTAAAAATAATAGAATAAATACGGATCAAACAGAGACACATGTGCACCCTTCAAGGTGTATGCATGCCCCTTATATGTGTGTGCATGCCTCTGATAAAAATGATAATTCATTCAGGTGCCTACGCGCATGGAAGAAGGGTGTGTGCGCACCTTGATTTAGGCATGTGCACTGCTTGGTAAAATTTTTTATATAGGGTCAAGAACACAAGGGGTGTCTGCATGTCCAAAAAGGTGTGTGCGAGCATCAAAGGTATATGCTCACTTGGTAAAAAAATTTGGGTTCTACGCATCCAAAATATATGTGTGCCTAATTTGGGCATATGTGCACATGCATGTTATTGCCATATGCACACATGCGTGATTTGGGTTCCTGTGTGCATTTACTAAAAATGACAGCACTGGTGAGGTGCCTACTGCTGTGTGGTAGAAGGGTGTATGCACACCTGCTTGAAAAACCACCAAACAACATGGAAAAAAAATTCTAAAAATGTCAACAGTTAGAATTTAGCCATTAAATGCAATTTCTAACATAAACCTAACAAAGTGGCATGAAAATTAAGGTTAACTACATAAAACCTAGCTAAAAATCCCAAGGCAAAATATTTAACCCTACAAAAACATGTAAAAAGTTAGAAACTGAAATAAAAGCTTCAAAATGACTCCATTAATGGAGGATGGACTAAGAGTCCCACTGGGCATGCCAAATGTGTTCAATGAAAAGTTGTAAAAGCTATGAAAATGGGGTAAGAACACTTAAGAAACCCCAAAATCTTTAAACAAACTAGTCAATGGACCATCATATTAGAGCTAAGCAAGAAACTATCTCTTTGCATACATATATAAACTTGAAATAAACATTCAAACCCTAACATATCTAGATATCTCTACTCCATGAAAGCTAATGAAGAATGAACCTATTAAAGACTCTTAGCAATCAGTTTTGTGATTTATGAGAATGAGAGCTCACCATTAATGGCTTCTAGGCCAATGGTTCTTCCCATTTACTCAAATCTTGTGTGTGTAGTGTAATGGAAAAGCAATAGCTCAATAAAACAAATGAAATAAGCTCTAAACCTAAGCAAAATGTTATAGTTTATGTTAGAAAGGAAGAGTGTTCTTAGAAATGGTCTAGGGTAGTGGGCTATTTATAGTTTTCCATTTGGGAAAGTGGGAGACTTTTGGTGCATGTGGGACAAATGAATAAGCCAAAAATCACTTTAGAGAATCAAAGTAAGATTTGACTAGGCTTAGAAGAGGTTAATCATGGTTTAGGACTAGTTAAACTAGGTTAGGATAGTTAATCTGTTTTAGAGAGGAATTAGAGTTTTGAGAGATTTGTGAGAGGCTTAATCAATCCCATGAGATGGATTGATTATCTAGGGAGTTAGTAGAAGTAGTCTAGAGGGAATGAGAAGAGGGTTTAGCTAATAAGAGGCTATATTAGCTTGTATAATTGATTACAAAGGAATACGGCTAAAAATAATGTCATAAGGGGGGATTAATAGGATTCTAATTGATGAAGTATCATCAATTTGCGAGAAGGAGAATAGTTAGTGAAATATTAGGATTAATCATGTTTTGATCATATTACGTGTCTCTGAACATGAGAATTGGGTTGTCTTAGGTAAGTTTTGGAATGACTATTGTGGTGCCAAAAAGGATCTATAAGTGGCATCAAAATAAAAGATTGATGTGGAACCCATTATATATACTAAAGGAAGAAAAATATTTTTGATGTGCATTTCGATCCCAAACATGTAAGATAATATTTGCAATACCTTACATGGTGTCACATATAATTAATGAAAAATATGGTAAAAGGATATTCCCCATAATTATAAATACCCTACTCTCATTGGTATTGGTGATTGGTTGGTTATGGAAGGTGTAGTCACTAAATCACACACTTACTATGTACATTTAAACTCTAATTATCACATTTAGAAGTATGAAACCTAAGAAAGATAATTACTCATTAACATCCATTTTGATTTTCTTTGACATTGCTTTATCCTTTTCATATTTACTACTTGATATTTTTAATTGATAACTTACAATTTTACATACCAGCTGTAAACACAAAATCACACACATATTACTATTTTACTATCCCATTAGCATGTTGTTACATGCATGGATCTTAAACTTGAAAATTATTCACTCACAACACCATATATAATCCATCTGTATCTTTGATTGATTTGATTTCTACTTCTCTCCTACATATATGATTTCTATACCCAGTTCTAATCAAGTCACAAGGATCCATGTCTGTCTGTCTTTTCACATTTTTCTTCATTTATCTCAGGACACTAGCATCTGTGCGCATGTGTCCATTCTTTGTGCTCCTATCTTATTTATTATTTTTACCTATTTTGACATTTGTAGTCAGCCTTTCTAGTTTTCTTATTCTTATCCCGAGCTCATAGTCATCCTTTTGTGTCACTAGTGTCGAATTTAAAACAAGAGATTCATATATATACAAAACATACACACTATTATTCTAGATATAAATTCTAAGGGAAATGACATCTACATATTATCACTTCCACCAAAGGGACTACGGTTTTGGGATACATACATTGCATAGAAAAGGGCAAGTTTTGGATTCTATACCACACATTTTGCATCTTATCTAGCTATAACATGTTATCTTGGTATCATTGGCATGAGGGAAACATAAGGACACTATTTCACACACAATCATACAAAAATACATGGAGTATGGAATGTAGTGCAATGTTTGGTCATAATCTCATCCCTCGGGTGACTAGTGAGGTGAGTTTGACTTCACATATTATGTAGTTTTATTTAGATTTAATGTGTTTGTGAGCTTGTGTAGGTAGATAGGGTTTGTTTTACATGTTATAGGTACATTTGGTGAGTAAAAATAGAATATCGATTATCAATAGAAATCAAGTGTGAACCATAATGACACAAAAGAAAATAGTTTCCCAACATTTGTGTGGTCACCGATGCCCGTAGTGGTCGTCGGCACACTGAGCGCCCTATCTGGTATCAAAATATATTATCAAATATTTTATCAAGGTTCTGTCACATCATTTCCTGTTAGATCTAGTATTCACATAGTCCCGACTATCTTAAGATTGCACATGAATTAACTAAGTGACTCATCTATTCCATTTTTCGTATGAATTTGAATTGTTTGAGTTCTATCATATGTATTCTCCTGTATTTTACCATATTAGTTACTCTAAAATTATATATAATTAAGTTTTTATTAAATAATTTTGTGAACCCGTTCCTTTTCTAAATCCTTTCCCTAAGATCCCAAAACCCTCATGGATAAAAATAGGTCCCCATCACCCCAACATGTTATGACCTATACACATATGCAACATGCATTTGACAATGCTTTCGTAAAAGATGATTTTGTAGCCTCATGTGCATCATTTCCACCATACTAATAGTATCACCACCAAAAGAAAACCCATAACATCTATTATACTTGTAGCTATGGGTAAATAATACATATCGTCACTTTATTCTTGATAGTGGTAGTAAAAAAAAGTGATATCTGGAAAAAATATATAAAGAAGCTAAATATGGTAACTACTCCTCACCTCTAACCATACTTTCTTGTTTAGGTCAACCAAGGAAGAGACATCCATGTAATTTGGTAGTGACCTACCCTATTTAATGAAACCATTTAAAGATATGGGTGGTATGTAATTTCACACCACAAGATGTTAGTGATGTAATTATTGGCCAACCTTACATGTGGGATCATCATGGTGTCTATGAGGAAAGGCCTAGGAATTTCATAATTACTCTAGGTCATAAGCGCTACCACATCCCAAAGTTATCCCATGCTAAATCAATGGATCTATAAGTACAAATCGATGTAGGGAATTGATCACTCAAATTAGGATTTTTTTCTACTCGTGATTTGGATTGAGGATAAGAAAAAGGTTGTAACCACAAGAGATATCCCATGAATAAAAATTATGCATTATAAGTATATGGATAAGATGATATGTGTGTGTGTGTGTGTGTGTGTGTGTGTGTGTGTGTGTGTGTGTGTGTGTGTGTGTGTGCGTGCGTGCGTGCGTGTGTGCGTGTGTGAATTTCTACCTCTAACATGTGCACCTTTACATTGCCAGATGAATCATACAATATACCTTGTCCTTAGAACACCACTTTTGAATGGGCCTCTATAGAGGTTCTCAATACTTGATAATGAAGAGATCAAGTGTAAAATTCAAGAAATGATTTAGAAGAGGCACATTCGACAAATTTTATATCCTTTTGGGAGCCCAATTGTTCTTGCATGAAATAAATATGAGACGTCGTATCTTTTAATTGACTATCGAGCCTTGAACAAAATCACAGTAAAGAATCAATACCCACTTCCATGAATTGATGACCTCATAGATCATCTCAGGGGAGCTAAGTTATTCACAAAGATTAATCTAAATTTGGGATACCACCATGTTCCCATCAATCCTATAAACATTTGAAAATCTACATTCAAATCCAATGAGGGATTTCTCTAATGATTGGTCATGCCTTTTGGGATCATAAATGCACTTGTAAAAATTATGAATATGGTGAATGATATCCTGTGACCATTTATTGATTCTTTCATGATCATGTACATGGATGACATTTTGGTCTTTAGTAATACATGGGAGGAACATGTTCAACATGTACAATAGGTTCTTTAGACCCTACATCAACACAAGCTCTATTCCAATATAGAGAAGCACTCCTTTGGAATGTAAGGTATCTAGTAATTGGGATACATCATAAAAATGATGGTATGATTGTGGACCTTGAGAAGATTCATGTCATCACGAAAGTGGTGACACCAAAGAACATTCTTGAACTTTAAAGTTTCTTGGGACTAGTCAACTTCTATCATAGTTTTGTACTTTTTTTCTCACATTACATGGAATTTCAATTAGGTATCACACGAAGAGTGAAATAAAAGTTCATATAGATAGAGGCACAAAAAAATGCATTTATGTGAACAAAGGAGAGACTCATTATGGTCTATTTTTGGTATTTCTAGATCTACAATACTCATTTGAGATAGAAAAAATGCTTCATAATACATACTTGAGAAGTCCTCACCCAACATGGGAATCCAATCGCATACCATAGTGAGAATTTATCTCGACATAGTGTGCAAGTACCCACAATATGACAAGGAATTGTATGTCATTATGTAAGCTTGCAAATATTGGAAGCACTACAATGGAGAAAAGAAACTATCAAACACACGAGATCATAAGAATTTTCAATTTATGCGGAAAGAAAATTTCAGAATGATTGTCATCGAGATGATGTGGTTCACCTATCTACAAGTGTTATATTTCAACATCTAACACAAAAAGGGTAGTGTCAGGTAAATTTTTGATTATTTGAGTTGGCCTCGATCACCTCTTTGACAACAATCCTTGACTCTCTTGGGCATAAGACATCGAGTGACCTTAAATATATGTGCATGACCATGAGTTTGTAGACATCTAGCAAAGGCTGAGGGATGGAAAAATGTTTTAGACTATTATTTATAGGAAGGGGTTATATGCTACATGGGACACCTTTGTGTTCCTATAGGAGAGAATTGTAAAATGATTTGGGAGGTTTACTATAGAATTAAGTTGTAGGTTGATTTGGATTAGAGAAAACACTGGCAGTCTTGCATAAATATTTCTACATTCCAAATATCCATCATGATGTTACTAGATACATTAGGTTCTACACATCATGTGTGATTGACAATTCATCGAATCTAAAGAAGGGCCTTTAATAACCCTTTTCTAATTCTAGAAAAACTATGGGAGTTTGTCTCGATGGATTTCATCTCAAGTCTCCTATTCACTAGGCATGGTAATGACTATGTTTTTGTGGTGGTATACAAGTTCTCCAATAAAATTCTCTAAGAAAGTTTAGGTTCATTTTGACCTTCCAACAAGTATTGTGTCAGATAGAGATTCTAGGTTTATGGGGATATTTTGGTATACACTATCGTCTATGATGGACATAAAGATGAAAAATTCCACTACACTCCACAATCATATTGATAGATAAATAGAGGTAGTCAAATGTATGATTGTGCATCTTCTTTAGATGTATCACTCCAAACATCCATACACATGGGATGAAATTCTTGTGTATGTCCAACATAACTATAATCGAGCTTTTCATAGCTCCATAAGACATAACCCATTTCAGGTATGTCTTGGATTCCATACCATTGGCTCTAATTCATGTAGCATTTCCATTCATGTTTGAAGAAGATAATACCCATACACAAAAATAAGTGGATAAGCCAATAAAATTTGTAGAATTTTTTGACACATTTATCAACATGTTCATGAAATATTAGAGAAAACCATCCATAAGTACAAGCAATTTCATGATGCCCATCAAGTCCCCATTAATTCCAAGTGGAGGATAAGGTTTGGATACATCTCCAGAAAGAGAGACTCCATGATCCATACAAGAAATTTGACCTCTGTGATATGGGCCATACAAAATAACCAAGAAATGCGGTGAGAATGCCTTCCGTCCTACATTGGGGTGCATCTAGTTTTCTATGTTGAGATGCTCCTCCCACATTTTGCTCCACTTTTGGATACATATCAAATATTGGTGAATAATTGAAAAGTAGAAATTTGAACCCAAAGTGTGTGACACCAATGAACATTGATCAAATCATTAACAGGGTGGTCAATGATGTGAATCATGATCAAATCAAACTCTAGTGTGTAGTGAAGGCGGGAAAATACCACACCAAGGGAAATGGTTCACCAAGAGTCGATTGAGAAAGTATTCCCACACATGGTCAAAGAGCAATGTGGCCCATTGCTTCTTAATGAGGGATGAATGACCCAAGACAATATTTCTAAATTCTATAATTTTAAAACTCCTTAAAATCTATATTTTTAACAGTTTTAAAAACTTTTAGTATTTTACATTTTTGGCGGTCTTTGAACCATTTATGGGCTTTGTCTTATCTGATGAAATCCTAAGTTTTTATATTTGTGGGGGTCATATCAATATTTCTTAAACTCGTTTCGTCACCTTTCTAATGGATTACGTGGTTTGTCAAACAAGTCAATGGGCTAGGAGATATGACCCCAACAAGTAGAAGTAAATAAAATAATATTAATAATTGTATATATTTCAATTTTTTTCAACTTTTATCTTTTGGTCTCTATGTATGATTAGCTTTTAGTTACCATAGGACCCTAGCTTCATATTCTATTTTTAGCAGTTTTTCATATTCTCCATTATCTGACCATAAAGCATCTTATTTTGAATGAAGAGATAGATCTCTGAGAATACATCTCTCTTATGGAGTTTTTCAATTCGCATACATGTTGAGTTGCAATTAAAGTAGACCATGTTTTAGCTCTTTCATTGTGAATTAATTGTTATAGAAAATTAATCACCATTGTTATTGTGTTGTCCACCAGATTGCACCTCAATATGGATCACATATACACAAAGAGAGAGGGAGGAACTACATGAGATTTGATTACATTGATATGTGATGCAACCAACATAAGGGTGGATTGAGTAGATTGATGTCCCACCAAATAACAATTTGAATTTTTATCTTGTCTTAATGAATTCCTAATGTTTTAATCAAGAAGAAGAGATTCCAGAAGTCTTATGAACATCAACATAAAAATATAAACGAGTTTATTGGTCATCAAATTCAGGATAACACATTCATCAAATTTTATGTCATTCAAAGAAATCATGAAACTAGCATCCATTAAGTGTCTTTGGACAGTCTGATCCTAATCCATGTTTCTAATTATATTTATCAACCGTTTTGAGACTTTAATGAGTCCACATAGTCCTTTATTTTAGAATTTTTCTCACGTCAATTTTTTTTCTTATTCACTATTCTATTTCTATATCACCTATATCTTGTGAGATCTTCATGTCGACTTCTCTCTATTTTTGAACATAATTATGATTTTTACTCTCTATTTTTCAACATATATGATTTGTATTATAATATCATTAATTGATGTGTATCAATGTGTATAGTTCTTCTATGTGCACTTATACATCATATGCACTCTACATGAACTTAGAGTTCATTTGCACTTGAACACATCACATGACACATACAAGTCTCTCGATATCTTTGTGCACCAATGAAATATTGCAAATTAATCTCATTTTGTGCAGAGCCCTCTCGAGCATCATAAAATGTTTTAGCATCTCGTGCCCCAAGAAAATATTTCCTTAATCAAAACTTAACATCACATTTATATAAAACTATCACTCAAAGATGAAATTACATGTAGAATATTTTCATAACCAACTGTAAATATCTTGTTATTGGGTGGTTTCCGAGTAGAGTTTTTTGTTCTGTAGCATGTTAGGCAATATCTTAGAATATTTACATGACATGAAGCTCAATTACCACACCTAGAAGATGAGACGACTTGTAACCATTCTTCAAGTCATAATTATCATTTATATTGTAAATGATTTCTTGTGAAATAAATTATATGAATATGTAACATACTAAACCAACCATGGATGGATGGCATATAGAGATTGACACTAGATAGTAGCGATTACTAGCATGTCCTTTGTATCTAATGTTTCCCATATGCATAGTTATTTAGTTTAGGAAATTGGATAAAATAGAAGCCCAATGTAATGGATGGATTACACATGCCCACCATAACTTCCCTGGTTATTATATGTTTAATAAGGAGATGAACACACATTAGAGTTCCTAAAATGGAGTCATTGGTTTCATTTTGATTCACGGGTGAACTAGAAAAATAGAGACACACTTTCACATATTTGGGCATGCAAAACATGGTCATCAAGTCATATTTGAGTTTTCTTGCACATAGTCATTATTGTGCAAGTAACAACCATTTTCACAACAATATGAGAAATTGGTCATCGGCGAATGAAAATGGTCATAGGAGTTTTATAGTTTGATTTTTATGGGCATCGTTAATGTTGAGTTATGACCTCGCGATTTTCCTTAGTCTTACATTGATCATTGTTTTCATTGTGTGTGAAATCAAGTATTATCCCAAAAATCATGATTATAATAAACCTTTGATTATATTATAACACTTGTACTCAAAAATATAATGATTTAATCCCATATTTCAATAAAAAAGAAAATCAAGAATATAACGAAAAAAAAATTCACAAAAAATAATAATATAATTAAATTACTCATAAAAACTTCAAATTAACATATATGAATAGTTTTTGTGTATCTATTACACCTTTGATACTTAAACCTTCACTCGGCAATAGTAGTTAAAATAAAATTATGCTTCTCATATTTGTATCAAGGCCTCTCAAAACATTTCAAATTGTGGGCAATGCGTACCTATGTCGAGAAAAATAACATTCTCAACGAGTGTAAAAAGAAGAAGTGTGTACGCGAATCGCGACAAAATTAAATATGTCGTATCCAAGACGGCTCTGGTGCAATGATTGCGATATTTCGTCCATCCAACACCGTTCCTTACACAGGCCTTCCACATGCTTTGTCGTGCAGATGCTTCTGCAGTCCTTCCACGCGCTTTCCTGCATAAACCACATCCACTCATTTTATCTTTATTGCCTAGTTTAGCACTTCACCTTCTTAACGGGGCCTCCTTTCATAGTTTTCTTCCTGTTTTTTTGGTTCAGTTCAATACCGTTTCCATGGCATCAACTTCCTCCCCTCAGAATGAGCTCACAGATCCTTTCGACGGATTTGCACCGTCTGATTCTTCGAAACGCAGGAAAAAGCTGGCTTACGATGTATTTATTAATCATCGTGGCCCCGACGTCAAACACACGCTGGCAATGGCTCTTTATAATACCCTTACATCCATGAGACTCAGACCTTTTCTTGATTCAGAAGAACTTGAAACAGGGGACTTCTTGCCCAGAGAAATAAAAGAAGCAATGCGCGATGCTTCGCTTCATATAGCAATTTTTTCTCAAAAATACGCAGAATCCCCCTGGTGTTTGGCAGAGCTGTCGTTTATGCTCAAAACTCGCACCCCAATTGTTCCAGTTTTCTACCATGTTGATCCATCTGATCTCCGATGGGTTGATAAAGGAAAAGGAGTCTATGCTCCATCATTTTCCCACCACGAAGAGAAGGGTAGATACACCCTAGAAATGCTTCAGGACTGGAAGAAAGCGCTCTACGATGCTTCATTTTATACTGGACACATCATTACCAACAAGGAGTGAGTACCAAATTCTTTTTCTTACAAATCTTCATTTCTTATGTTTTCGGTGTTAAGAGTAATGTTTATTTTATTTCATTTTTATGTTTAGTGAGGAGTGGAGGGCGCTGAAGAATATTGTGAATGATGTATTGAGAGAAGTTAAAGATGTCCCATTAGTGGTTGCAAAACATCCTGTAGGTTTGGAGGAAGCCGTAAAAGACTTTGAAATGACCGCCCTTCAATCCGTCCAATTAGGTCATCAGAGTGTTAAAATTGTAGGAATTTGGGGCATGGGTGGTTCCGGGAAAACCACCCTTGCTAAACAAATTTACAACAATAAACGTGCATATATGGAAAGGTCTAGTTTTTTGTTTGATGTTAGGGATGCTGCTGGAAAAAATTGTTACATAAAAACAGGAAAAACTATTGGAGGACCTTGGTGTCAAAGATGTATCATTTGATAATATGGAAGAAGGCAAAGGGGTTCTTGCAAGGCGTTTGAGATCTGTACGCGTGCTTGTTATTTTGGATGATGTGGATCATATGGATCAATTGGATGCTCTATTGCCTGTGACAGACAATCTTGGATCAGGAAGTTTGATAATTGTTACAACACGAGAATTGGAAGTTCTTACATGTTGGGGCATTTCCTCCATTTATAGAATAAAAACGTTAGACCGGTTTCATGCGGAGCAACTTTTTTGCTGGCATGCCTTCTTACAGCCCTCTCCACTGGATGGATTTGACGATCTTGTTGAAAATTTCTTGGCTGCTTGCAATGGATTACCCCTGTCTCTCAAGGTATTTGGGGGACAGCTATATGGAAAATTGGGCAAAGATTATTGGGAGTCTCAATTACATAAGCTCTCAAGAATATTGCCCAAAGATGTCAAACAGACGCTGAAAATAAGTTATGATGCCTTAGATGATGAAGAGAAAGAGATGTTCTTAGATGCAGCTTGTTTCTTTATTGGAGAGGAGAACAGTTTGGCGATTGAAGTATGGAATGGATCAGGGTGGAGTGGTTTGCACAGTTGGCAAATGCTTGTGAATAAGTGTCTTGTGGAGTTAGATGAGGCGAAGAATCGAAGAAGGCGAAGAATCACATAAGAATGCATGATCACTTGAGAGATTTGGGAAGGGAAATTGCAAGTCAACAGTCCCCACGCCGTCTTTGGCTTCCAGAGCAGATTATTACTGTTCAGAACGAAGCAGAGGTGAGGTTAATACTCTCTCTCTTGTTAGTAAAACTTCATTTTCTGTTGATGATAAGTTTGTAACGTTATCTTTTATATGTTCAGAAAAGAATTGTCATTCGAGGAATAATGGCCACAACAGGTGGATCAACTAGTGAGATTAATCAAGAACTTCGTGATTTGGCAGCGTCTTTGCTTGGTTTAAAATATTTGTCTTTCAAGGACATTATTTTAATAAAATAATTGACAGATTAGTATCAAAAGAGTTGGTCTGGCTTCGTTGTACTGACACTGGGCAAAGAAATCTTCCCTCATCGCTATCATTGAAAAAAATGAGGGTTTTAGAACTCTATGAAGATCACTTAGAAGAATTGTGGAAGGCTGACGGCGATGTGAGTATCTTGCTTTCAGGCTGTTGTAAATCTATATTTCAATTATTGTTATATGTTTTCCGTTCATCTCATCTAAAATGTGATGATGCAGGCTCCCGTGCAGTTACGAGAGCTGGTTATTTTTAATTGCCCAAATTTCCAAAGATTTCCAAACACGCTAGGATATCTCAAGAATATGAAAAAATTGGTCGTGGTTAACAGCAACCTGACGAGTCTGCCAGATGAGTTTTGCCTCTTGGTATCACTGGAGCACCTGCAGTTGACTTATTGTAGGGAGCTACAATTACTACCTGCCCTTTTCGGCGATTTGACTAACCTGCGGCATTTAGATTTGTCTGGATGCTCTAGCTTGAGGATGTTGCCGGATTGTTTTAAGCAGCTGGCACTTCTACAGCATCTCAATTTCAGCAGCTGTGGAAAGCTCACTTTCAACGTAGACATCCTGGAAAACATGACAAAGCTGGAGTATTTGAATTTTTACTACTGTGAGGGATTCGAAGAGTTGCCTAGTTACATCACAAATCAGGCCTCCTTGAGAGAGCTATATATAGAACGCACCAGGTTAAGGGAGCTACCAGTTGACATCGGCCGACTCAGCAAGTTGCGAGTGATGAAGGTAGGGAGTGACTTGTTGACAAGCTTGCCCCACTCTATTGGGAATTTGTCCTCCCTGACCAATCTTGATATCGATCATTGTCCCAAGCTTGAGTCTCTACCGGAGTCTGTGGGCTGTCTTAGTCTTTTAGAAAAATTAAGCATATGGTTCTCAGGGTGCAGTCTTTACCACAATCAATAAAGCAACTGACTAATCTTCATACTCTCATATTGGACTGTCCACTTGAGGAATTGGATTTTGGGCAGGGGTTGTTTAGTACATCTTCACTGTGCAACCTCAAGAAGATATGGTTGGAGGGCACAAGAATGTCCAAGATTTCAATTTCTCAAGACTGTTGTCCCAGCTTTGAGACACTCATAATTTCTAACAATGACAATTTGAAGGAGATAGAAACCCTACCAAGGACGGTCAAGGACATAAGATTGGAAAATTGTACCATGTTGAACAACATAAGGGGTATTGGTGGTCTGGTAAACCTTGAAGACTTGAGGATACTAAACTGTCCAGAATTACAGGAGCTTCCAAGTTTTGCAGAATTAACATCTCTCAGAAAATTTGAACTGGCAGCTTGCTTTAAAATTGTGACTATAGAAGGCTTAGAACATTGCAGATCATTGGAGGTGTTGGTAGCAGATGCGAACATTGCACATCATTGGAGGTGCCGGGTATAGAAACTTTGGAGCACATGGATCAATTGAGGAGGCTTTTAACTCACAGCAAACATAAGATCAGCAGTTGAGGAAAAATGTGTCTTCAAACAACGTTCTCTTAACCCCATTACAAAGTTGTACGAAATTGTGGATATGGCTCACCCAAGGGGAGATTACGAAGTGGAGAAGGAATTTGCTTGTGACGGGGATGAAAAGAGCCTTACGGAGGCTCTGCGCCATATTGGCAATTTTAGGAAATTGATATTTACGCTGAAAGGCGTGTTCTATGTTAGAAAGTTCGACCCCCTCGACAACCTACGAGTTATCAACGGATGAGATGCATCGGTCGATGAAATACGGACCCATATCAACCCTTCACGTGGCGGGCAATGGCTGGACGTTCTTCCCGAGATCATCTGTTTCCCTCGTTAACATCAACATGCCTGCGGAAGAGATAAACATGGAGGAGTTCGAAGCATTCAGGAAGGCACCAAGAGCCGACAGCCCTGCCATCGTCTTGGCCATCAGCACCGCCACTTCCCCCAACGCCATCGAATGCATATGTATGTATTTTAATGGCAGCTAGCTTATATATGTTGCAGGCGAGAAGTTGATGAGGAAGAGCTGCATATATCTGACGGAGATGGCACGGGTGGTAAGTCTGTCGATGCCCAAGAACGCCTCGCTGAAGGTAAATTAAACACATAATTTATGAGGAGGTTGTATATGATAGATTGATTTGGTTTTCTCCCATGTTGCTACCTGGGATTGAATTCTGATTCGGAAAATGGTTTTCTCCCATGTTGCTACTTGGGATTGAATTTTGTTTCAGAACATGGCTTTCTCACATGTTGCTACCTGGGATTGCATTCTTTTTCACAAAAGAATTGGGTGATCAGGGTGGTCAGTTTGGAGCACAAGTGAATTCTGGAGGAGTTCTGTTGCAGATATGGGAAATGGGTGGATGGTATACTTAGGATTTACACCAAGGGAATCATCAAATTAAGCTTGTTATTTCTCTTCCCTGACCCCTGGCGCAATGAACTTTTGCGCTGAAGCCTTCTTTATTTATAGAACTCTTCTGCAATAGGTTTTAGCCCTCAAAACCACTAGCTAAAGCAACCATGATTCTAGGGCTCTAGGGCTGTTGTGAGACATAAGGCTCCTGCGATGTGCACGCCTGTTCCAATTCCTGTTGCAAATACCCGAGAATAATTATGAACCTGTCTCTGCTGGCCTCTCGATTTTTTTCCCCCTTATGTTTAAAGTATCGGAATAACAACTAGTAATGGATGCCTCCGGAAAACCTCCTCCTATTGTGCCGCAAGGTACTTATACCCCTTCCTGTTTTCTTCTCCATTTCATTTACTTGTCCCTTTTCAAATACCTTATTGATGCGTTAATTATTTTTATTTGTAGTGGCAGGTGTCCTCGTAGACACGTATGCACAATAGGGATGCATACACAATGCACGTGACTTGTTTGACAAAATGCCTTACACGATGTGGTTTCATTGACTGCCCTCATTGCAGGTTATGTATACAATGGATGCTTTCAAATTCTTTGCACTACTGGATCACTCTGAAAGATGCCCAGGTCATGTAAGTGTTAGACTACTCAAGAAAATGTTTATGTTATCAGAGAAAGTAAGTGGTATAAGGCTAGGCTTTATATGATAAAACTTTTCTGCAGTTCCTGGAAAACCTCAGTCTGTCGTTTCTGAAGAAGCGTTGCATGAGATATATGCGAATACAATAGGAGAAAATTGTGATGCAAAGAATGCTCCTACAACTTGTACAACAACAGTGATTGTAAGAGATGATTTGCCGACTTCTAAAGGTAAATGATGGAAAAAAATCAATTTTGTTTTTCAACACAATAACCTAATTGTTTGTTGGATTTGCTCATAGGATCTGCAAATGTCAACAATTCTATCAATTGTTAGCATTTGCAGGACCTACGAACCCTATATTATTTTCACATTTAAAATCAGATTTAGCAAATATGCATTAGCAATAACAATTTTTATTTGCAAATTATATATAGTTACAATTCTTTCAAATTCTCTGAATCTACAGTTTTAGGAACTTGGTGAATCTACAATTTTAGACAAAATTCAATAGTAGAAGATTATAGATGGAAATACTTGGTGATTGAAGGGATTCAAAAACAAAAAGATTAATAAGGCCTCCCAATTTTCACATTTAAAATCAGATTTAGCAAATGTGCATTAGCAATAACAATTTTTATTTGCAAATTATATATAGTTACAATTCTTTCAAATTCTCTGAATCTACAGTTTTAGGAACTTAGACATCAACAAATTTAGTATGTAAATTTATACTAGCTTTGTGTCACTGGCCTTCTATGATGAGCTGAGAGCCCTTTGATGGAAGCTGAAGACTTCAATTTCAATCACAACTTTGCAATTTCTGTATATGGTAAGGATGTTAGGTGGATGCTAGTTTACATGATAATGGAACTGTTTATATTGGTGTCTATAGAAAGAATTCAAGGATGAGGTTACTGTAGAGACACAGAAAGTTGTTGTGGAGTTGCTCAAGGGAGCTGGAAAAATTCACTGGGTGGGAGCAACACTTTCTGTGGTTGGATTTGTATTGGTCAGATTTGGTCAGATGTCTAGCAACCAGAGTGACTGCCTTGCACTTTTGAAAGACATGTTCAATCTTGGGAAGCACATTTTGCAGTTGAATGACCAGATGCCAGAGTAGAAGCAAAAACTAAATGAGGCAGTCCAATGCATTGTGGTTGGATGTACCATGTGCCTAGCGCAACTTACAACTGCCAAAATTTTCAGGTCTGTTTCATTATTTGAGTGGTTTTATTTGAAAGATTTACTTATTATATCATTTCATCTTGATGATGGATCGCAGTGTAATCTAGAAAATCATTGAAAACCAAATTGTATGCAAGTTTTTTTTTCAACTCAAACAGTTGTTTTTAGTGTGGAAGGGATCTGGATGAGTTGGTAGTTCAACTTATATTCAAAACCCTCCACCAAATTCAAACCTGGTTGTATCCACAAAACTGGGTAGTGGTGGTCAACGTCTAAGAGGCACACTAAAACCTCACTCCCCATAATTAGGCTTGGGATCTTTAAATTAGAATAGGAGATTGGTTCGTTGGTCAACATTAATGCATGAGGAGTTTAAGCTCCTCCCTAAATGTCAGCCAAGCTAAAATAACATCTCTCAATACTCTTATTTGAAATGAACTCTCTTGCTCTTTTTTTTTTCCTCCAGTCTTTCTTTTCCAAATTCTAGACCTGAATGAACTTAACATAATTAACTAAAATGCATTTACTGAATTATGTGTGAAGGTCTTGAAAGTGGTGGAGGCCGTACAACATGCTGAACAAGCTTCCTATGGCTCTTTCATATGTATGCAATGGAAGTGGGCATTACAGTAGGAATAGGAGGTTCTTAAAGTTGAAGACCAAACCACGCTGCCACGTAGTTCCCAAAAGCATACACTATGTTTTATAGATGGTGGGGATATCTGTTGTATACAAAAGTACTTTAATTATAATGCCGTAGGCATTTTCATAGCAGGAGGCACCTGCGCCGTTTCCGTCGTCAAGCTTGGGAAACCCTGTTTATTGCAAACACATGGAATGTGCCATTCCATTTGTCGTTGTTGTTGTTTTGGTCTGTTATTGGCTCCTTTAGTGGTGGTTCGGTTGGCTCTCTCTGTCGTTGTAGGTTGCTTGCACCTGCCATTTGCCTTTAGTCTTCCCTCCTGCATCATCGGTGGCCGCCCAAGTTCTTGGGGTGTGCTTATTTAAATTGTATGGCGGGCAGTTCGAAGACATTGACAGTAGAAAGTTTGTGCGGGTTTATTTCAGGCAATTTGCTGCAGTTTCATTTACAAGTACTTACCTGGGCTTCTGTTCTACTTTGCTCATAAGCATGGGTATTTGAATCTAACTTCTTTACATTTTCCTGTTGTTTGACTGTCATTGTTATGCCTGGATTTGGAATGGGTTCTAGTAAATGTATATATTGCAAATGGCAAGTCGCGGTAATTTTCATAGGTTGTATTTATGTTTTTCTAGATATGCAGAAGGAAATAAAACTAAAACAATAAGGTTATGTATTAGCTCTGATCCTTATCAACTCAAAAACAAAATTGAAAAACCCTAGTCTATCTTATAATAGTTTAGTTGAATGATGAGGACTGAGCATGCCTAAGCATAAAATGATTATAGCCGTAGATTTTGGAGACCAGCTTCAGGCAAGGTACCGGGACAGAGCGCCATGGCAGGTTTAAATCCAAAGACCACAACATTTTCCAGCATCCTCCTAGGTTGTGCCACAATGGGAGCTTTGGAATAGGGGATGTCAGTCAATCAAACACCAATTGAGAGCCCTGACAGGCATGTATGCAAAATGGATGACAAAATGAAAACAAATGCGTCTATGTGTCTTCACAAAAATTTCTTTCATTTTGCTTTGAAGGATATCGATACCATGTTCCAAAACTGTTATTTTTAAATCTAAGTTTAATATTAAACCTAAGAGTATGCTGGTAGGTTGGCAAAGCTCTTATGACTAGTGTGGATTTTATGTGTATATACATATCACACACTCATATTTTTTTTTTTTTAGGGCATTTGTCATTTGATATAAATATCAGTGATAAGATTTCGTTGAAAAGATATAACAATTGTATAGCTTCAAAAGTATCGTTATCTCATTGTTTGCTTCTCCATGTATTTAACAGCCAAATAAAAGTTGAGTGGGAAAAATAAACCACCCAGGTAAACGTTGTAAATTTAGCAAATTGGATAGTTGCAGCAAGTACAAAAGTCGTAGCTCCGCTTTACTAACAATGATTAGGCAGGCTTCTCTACTCTCACAATTACAAAAACATAACATTACAGGGAACTGTAATAAATGGAGCTCTCTCTCTCTCTCTCTCTGTCTCTCTAGAAGAGCAACTGCAATCTGTTTTTGTAATGCTTAAAATATTTTGTTTTTGTTTGCCATGGGTTCCGTGGGTGCACGGGTGTTTCCTTATTTATCGTAAAACATCAAATTTGATAGAAATATATTATTTGAGGCCAAAGTTTGAGACAAAAGTGAATTGAGTACATAAGAATTAGGCTTTTCATATGTTGATTACGAGTTTCTAGTAGTTTCTTTAATTTAATATTAGGTTCACCTTTCTCTTTAAAATTTTGCAAAAATGCTACAACGACAACTGCAATTTGTTTCTTTGTAATGCTTAAAATATTTTGTTTTCGTTTGCCATTGGTTACTGTGGGTGCACAAGTGTTTCCTTATTTATTGTAAAACATCAAATTTGATAGAAATATATTATTTGTGGAAAAAGTTTGAGCCAAAAGTGAATTGAGTCCATAAGAATTAGACTTGTCATATGTTGATTATGAGTTTTTAGCGATTGCTTCAATTTAATATTAGGTTCACTTACTCTTATTAGTATGAAATTCAGTGGCAAGCAAAACACAAGAGAAATCTAAACATAAACATGTTTAGTATTGTTTAGGTCTATAATGTATGTCTATAACTATTTTCATGTTGCTATTGCTAAGGCATTTTGGACTTTTTTAAATTTTGAGAGTTTGCATGGCTGCAATGCAGCTGGTGCCTACTTTCAGCGTTTCCTCCTACATCATCAGTGGCCGCCCAGGTTCCAGGGGGCTGTTCATTTATATTGACATCCTTGTTATTCAAAACTAGACAAATTAATATCACATAGTGTAGTTTTACCATTGTCTTCAAATTGAAATGACTCAATTACTCATTTTGGGATCTGTATTCCTTCGTCTTAATTTATGTGATTGTCTACTCCATATGTTCCTTGTACAAATTTTAATCCATCTATTCAATGAAAAAGAAATCCGAGTCATTTTATGTTTTGAGGTTATACTATTTATTGGTTATGTATTCAACACTACCTTATGCATTGGCTTAGGTTTGTAGCGATATTTGGTTATCAATTATTTACATACACAATATAAATGGAAAATCAAATTCATTTTTGTGTATCATGATTCATTTGTAGGTAGCAATTCTTCATGTATTTTGGTCGCACTTACACCCTGATTAGGAGAAATTAGGTTAAACAAAAAATGAATGTTTAGCTCTGTTATTAGGTAGCATTTTTTGTGAACTTCAATTCATAACAAAATTAATTAAATTAAAATCTCTCAAAAAAATTTAACGCTGAATGTCCACATTCATGGTCAATTTGTTTTCCTATTTTCATAAGGTTTTATGTGCTTTACTCACGGCCCTAGGAAATGCCTTAAAAGGCCAAATATATTTGGACCCAAAAAGACACAACTTTTCCCTCAATAGAAAATAATTTGCTGCCCATATGGGTTTTCCTTAGGACACAAAAAACATAACAAAGAAAGTAGCATGAATTAGTTTGAACAGTGAGCAGCTTCATAGCCTAAGTAAGTCCACATATATTTGGCCTTCTAAGGCATCTTCCACAGCCGTGAGTCAACCACATAAAACCTTATGAAAATACAAATTTTTTTATTGACCACAACGTTTCTCGACCTCATGAGTGGAATACGTGTTTAATGTAGTCTTCTTAGTATATTCAACTGATCTTTGTTTTCTAAGTTTAAGCAGGTTCAATTGTCTATGACAGCAAACTACTGCTACATGAAAAAAGAAACAAAGTAGGTCAAAGAAGACAAATCAAATAAAATCATATAAGTTGAATACTTGTTTATTTCACTAGTATAAATTATTAGGTGTTATTGGCACATATTAACTCAAACTTTTAAATAGATTACAAAAATATGGCCCCAAATCAATTCATTTAATATTGAACCCGGTTTCTAACTTGTGGTATCACTTCAACATTTGTTTTTGTAAAAACAACAACTTGGGATTGCACTAACTAATTTGGTAGCCACATGCAACAAAACATCTTTTATTTGATATTTCTTTTAAATAACTTTTGTATGTGAATATCATTGATTAGAAACCGAGGTCAATATTTTGGGGGTCTATTTTCGTAGTCTATATGGAGATTTGAGTTAATAAAAAAGTTTCCAAAAGCATGCACTAGGCTTTATAGAATGCGGGGATATCTATTGTGTAAAAAAGTTCTTTAATTATAGGTATATAATATTTGGTTTTATGTGATGGCGATGATGTAAGTATGTGGAAGGAAAATGGTATTTCTCTTTTAATATATAATAAAAGTAGGATAGGTATACCTATCATTAATAACAAAATATTTTGTGACATGTATTTGTTGTTCAATATTATTATACTCTCAAAAGAAGTTATCTTATTTGTATCTTGATTAATAATTTGTTTTTTAATTCAATAGAAGAACATTATATGTCACATTTTATCTATTTTAAAAGGGAGGGAAAAAGTCTTTCGTATCATGTCCGTGATGAAAAAACTCCAGCCGACAATATATAATACATATTCTTTTATTAAATAAAGTTAATAATGTAAACCTTCTAATTATTAAAAAATAAAAAAAGATATACATATATAATCAAAATTAACAAATAAAAAGATAAATATTTTATGCACTATGCAACTTAATTTTTCTTCTCTGATAACATCACTTCGTGTAGGACCGATTCCTTGCACTGTTTTCTTATTTTTACACCGACGTGTTTATTACAATGGGAAACACCTTGGGGTATTTGACAAGTGTTAGTAGATCGGCAGTCCACGTTTCACTATATGGAAACATTTTTCTGGAACACCCTTCGACTGTTGATACTAAACCGCCAACATAGACTCTACACTGATATCAATTCATGTCTAACTTTTTATAGATCTATGTCTTGTGATCTTCCCCTACGGTTTCTTTTTAAAGTACGAAAGAGCTCTAGAGGTGCTTACGAGAGGCACGACCCATTCCACTATATTATCTTCAGCTCCACCTCCGCCAAAACATGGCCTTCCGCCAAGCAATCCAACAAAACAACGTCGAAGTTATATCGTCGAAGGACCTAGATAAATGTAGCTGCGTGTAATATTTAGGTTCTTTGTACCCATCCCCATACAAAGTCGATCAGTATGTTAGAAGGCTTTATATTGTTATGGATGATACATGGCGTAATCCCCATGTGTAAGTACTATACACTTTGAGAGTCTTCATTCCACATCTTGGCCTGATGTGACCAGTCGAATAACATGCCACCCTCGTGGGGATGGCATTGCAAGCTTTTCTCGGGCAACAAGGGCATCCCTACAACTAGATTGGATTCCTTTTTTTGGGATGGGGTAAAGTAAAGAATCCTTTACATGTTTGGTTTGTGTTCGGGCACATAATTTATGTTAATTTAGAAGATTCCTTTACATAATATACATAATCATACACCATGTTTGTTTTATATGCAAACATTAAAAAGGATTTAAAATTTTGAATGATTTCCTTTAGGATTTTTTTGGGTGCAGCCCTACACCACTGTCGCATTTTTGCTTCATGTTTTTAAACCTTAATATATTTCATTTAAACAACCTTCTTTATAAATATGAAAATACAAACCTTGTATTCATTATTGTTTGAATAAATAATAAAATGTCTTGAATTCGAGACACTACTTTTGGTGTTCCAATTTGTGATTATTTTATTTTTTTTTTCTAAATGATTACACATGATCTTGAAGTTACAAATAGATATTTACGCCAAAGGCGGTCACAGTTGATTGAGGCTTCCCCCCTCTAACAACGGATAAGGAGGTGAATGTGTATATTTACATCTATGCATTGACAACATAATATTAATGTAATTTGTTCTGAAGGTTTCAAAAATTGGGTTGAAAGGTACATGTGATAGTTGTAATTTCCAATCAGAAAGGTGATATCATATGTGCATGGCTTTACATATTCGTTTGAAACAACACATATGTATGTACACGTATAGTGAACAGACCTAGGTGTGGAGTATTTTGAGCCATGTAATATTTCGTAAATTACGCATATGGTCTAATCTAAAATATTATTACATCGAAGGTGTTTACTTAGGTATAAATTCAGAGGGTGTCTAACATCTGTAACAATGCGGGAAAATATCTGTCATCCCTTTGAGTAGACCATATCGACGACTTCATTTAAATCCCCTCCGTCCACATTTACTTACGACACCTTTCTACAGGTCATGTGTTCGAGTGACATCGATGTACAGTTTGATTTTTGTGCAAATCCTCAAACCAATACTATGGAATATGATGATGTTTTCAATCATGTACAACAACTTCACCACAATTTGCATGTTTGGGAAAATGGTGTACTTCTTCGAGATGGAAAAGTCATGAGTAAATGGAAGTTGACGCAACAACTGGATCCCATTGGGCTCCTTCTCCCTGCTTGGCACCACCTAGACATAATTCAGAAATGATGGCACCTTCTCGCAGTGAAAGGAAAAGAGTTTCCCCATCTCGGGATCGCTTTAAGAATGAGCCATCATCCCCATGAACAATTTCCTATCGAAATCGTAACGCCCCCTTTTCTATTTTTTCTTTCAAAATATTCCATTACATTCAACTGCGTACGAACATTTTTATGGTGTCATACATCTTACAGATGATTTAATGAAATTCACTAAGTAACCCCTTCATATGGCTTAAAATTAACGCATTGCACCGCCATTCAAAAGGTCAATTTTTTTTCTACTTTGTTGACTCGTGATACTCAATACTTCTTTCATCATGTCCCACACCTTTTCCATGAATCAATAGGAATTTTTATAAGGGGGAACCTTAATTGAATTCTTAAAAGCTACAGATAAACCGTTATCATAAATGACAATGAAATTGACAACATAATGAACCCTCAATGCAGAATTACGGTTTTAACATATGTTGACTTCAAGATTAAACCAAAATATGCAAGTTTTCTTTTCAAGCTTTCATTGACATCACCTTGATTTCTAAGATGCCTCCAGACTATTCAAATTTTTAAATCTCTTAGCTCTCTCGTTGTTAGATCCATTACTCAAAACACCAAACATATTGACTCAAGATAGGATAAATATGATCAGTTACAACACAAATATTTTCTCTACGTCAACTAGAAAGTCATACTTTCCGTAAATTTGTGGGTTGAAACATGTCTTGTAAAATGTGCTATTGGATCTATCATCGACATTGTTAACAACAATACCTTTGATTTGTCTGATGTGCCTTTATTTTTCATCGTCAGATTTGATCGATACACACGGCCCTAATGGAATGGAAAAAAACCTTCCCATGTCCCAATTCCACCTATTTCCAGAGGTAGCCGAAGGCAATTACCACTTAACATGGCTTGGGAATTTTCAATCTACAAATCTCAAAGACTTACTTTGTAGAGAGCCACTATTGACATTGGGAACATGGAAAGACAGAACTTACCTTCACAACTATATCAAGAGTTCCCTCCTTATACGCCTATGGATTTCACCCTTTATCATTCAAACATTATGAAAAAAATTTCCTCGCGCCTCTTCTACATTCACACATATAATAGGAATCCCATCTTTGTTCTGTGTCCTTAACACTTCCCTCTTAATCCCCAACAACGCTTCCCTTTAAAGCTACTCCACCTCTTCTGGAATGTAAATCTTTTATACTACTCCAGTTTCCACTACTCCGTTATGTTTTTGATTCTCCAATTAGAAATATCATAATGCGTTGTTGTGTGTTTCAATTTCCTTTTCCACTCACTAATATTTCACTTTCGGCGTTAACATCGCACACCTCACGTGCGATTGCTAGTCTTATCGAACAACAAAGTAAATGGTCTTATAATTGTACATTTTAAAGTAAAATGGTAATGTGATAAAAGTTATGTAAATTCATTCTGTTTCTCTATTTATTAGGGTGGTTTAAATATATAATTTTATCTACGATTAATTATTATTATAGTTTTAATGAATTTTATTAATTACTATTAGTCTTTCCAAGGTAGGGTAATTATGGAATCCATTTACCTATTACTCAATTGTTATTTTCAACCAATCACAATCAATTATTTTTATTTCAAATGGTCCATGTAATAGTTCTAGACAATTTAACAAACATTTTGTACACGACTAGTCACATTTGGTTTGAAGTATTTTTGTTGGTATGTGTTTTTATTGTTGTTTGATTTTTATATTTTTATTTGTGTTATGTAATTTTGATATCTTTAACGTTATATTAATTATTGTGATATATCAATTATTATAAACTATTTTTAGTATAAAAATTTAAATGAACTAAAACAATGAGTACATTTGATCTTTAGAATATATTTAAATATACAAAAATTCAAACTTATAATTGAGATAAATTTTATTAAAATTGGGAAGAAACATCAAAAGAGCATGAGTTAAAAATTATAACTTTCTTCACCAAATAAATGAATGTATTTATGACTCATAATCTAAAAACATGCTCAAAAGAACATCATAAAACAAACCCTACAAGTTTGTTTCCTGAAAACTACACATCCGTGATAGTTTGGCCTCCAGAGACCCATTGGGAAATCCAAATGCTTCACTAGGGAAAAGCATGCAATCCACCACACTTTTTATCATTTTTCACTTTGATCTCGCACACGTCTACTATCTTTAAAGTGATATTACTTCATAATAACAATTTCAAGAGGGACACATGCAGACACCCTAAAATATCACATTCACATTCTAAACCTCCAAAATCATCCTATAATTAGTTTACAAAACATTGCGAGAAATTATGACCATTTTCAACCAATCTTTATTGCCTTGATATATTCCACTATTTTCACGACCTTGATGGAATTTTCTAACATCGTCTCACAACTCCCCTAATCATTCATATTACTCACACATGGTATCGAATTATTGAATATTCACACTATGGACCTTGTTACATTAAATATCTTATTCTTAGGATTAATTTATTTATTCTATCATTATTATTATTCACCCATATCCTATTAGTTAATTTTATTAGCTAATTTAAATATCAACTTGATTAAATAAATCTTGCATTTATCCATTTCCATCTCACACCCTTATTTAATTAATTAATTTTACTTCACTAGTCAACATCTCAAGTTAAGTATAGTAAAATAAATTAATTAAATCTATTAAATCATTAAATACATGTGCAAGAGGACAAAATTAGATTAAATCAAATATGAACTTGACTTAACTAAACATATCACACAAAGCATGGTATTCACAAACTCAAAATTGAGGAAGTCTACAAAGCTAGGGGTGCCTCGCTTCGTGTTTATGCATTGGCTCAAAATCCGAAGAAAAGCTTCCAAAACAAAATTTACCATACTACTGAGCCAAAGACTTTGCCACGTAGATCAAGGATATCTTCCAAGGAAATGTTCACTCACTTCCTTACCGAACATCCTCCAAACATTTTTTCACTATTATTATGGTGTTTTTGCCTCCCAACCTACTACCACCGCTAGGAGGAGGATCTTCTTAAATTCTTACAAGTTGTTCCCTACAAAGTCAATCATTTTCTGCAGTTGCATGTGATAGACCTCTTGTCTCTTGATGAGTTTAAGGAGGCTACCTCTCAAATGGATCTGACAAAGCCCTAAGCATTAATGGATTCCTCTCTCGAATTTAATCAAACCATGTGGGATACTCTAGGACCTAATCTATATAATGTCTATCTCGAAGCTCTCACTTCTAACTCTTTGGGTGAACCAATCAACCAAGGTAACATCAAGTATATCCCCAAGTTTGGAGACCCTGAGAAAATATCTAAATGACGACCTATCATCATGCTCAATGTGTCCTACAAAATCATTTCTAAGGCTTTGTCTAACAAGATTGCCAATATTCTTCCTCTTGTTGTTTACAACGAACAAAAAGGGTTAATTAAGCACGGGTACATTCTTGATAATACCATTATTGTATGGGAAGGTATGGAATGGATTCATTTATCAAACTAAAAGGCCTTATTTATCAAAATTGATAATGTCAAATATAATGAATGAATTGAGTGGTATTTCATTCCAAGGCTATGCTATAAGCTCTTGGGTTTGGGCCGAGGTTTGTTCACACCGTGAAGATGCTTTTTAACAATGTTGGATCCTGCATCAAAGTCAATGTAACTCAATTCTCCATATTTGGTTTATTCAAATCCATCCATCAAGGGTGCCCTTTAGCCCCTTCACTTTATGTTCTGGAAGCTGAAGGATTTAGCTACCTTATAGCCCAAAGTGTTGCCCAAGGTTTTATCAATGGGATTGTGTTTCCAATCATTGATCAACAACTCATTAATGACCACTTTACAGATGATTATTTTCTCACTCTCTTTGAAGAAGAAAAATATGTTCAAACTATTTTGGAGTGTCTTGACACTCTCTACTTGGCTTCTCGGTTCTTCCATTCAATGGGACAAAACCCAGTCCTATCGATAATCGTAATCCCTTATCCCTCCATGGTTAGAATATCTCTGATGGGTTTGGATCCAAATGGGAATTCAATTCAAATTATTTGGCATTACATTTGACTTCTAGGATACTCTACATAGTTTTGGAGCTATGTTATTCAATAAGTGGAGCAAAAAAATCTCTTATTGGATTACCAAACTGCTCTCTCTGATAGGAAAATTTCAAATTTGCTCCAAGGTGTTAGCTGTCACTCATGTGTATTATTCCTCTTGTTGGTCTCCTTCTAATGCTTCCTATGCCACTTTTGATAAAATTATAAGATAATTTCTCTAGGCTAACTCTTAAGGTCACAATGGGTTTCACAAAGTTTCTTGGGACATCAGTTGCATACCCAAAGAATCTAGTGGCCTTGGAAAACTTGACATAAAGCTTCAAGAATGATCTCTTTGTGTCAAATGGCTGATATTTAGAGTGAAAGGGAATGAATCTAGAAATATTCTACTCCGGTGATTACATCTCTCAAGGTTCTCCTCTAGGAAGAAAATCCTAGAAAGGCCTCAACTTCCAGTCCCTTCTTCTCTTCTATGTTTCTATACAAATCAGAGGCACTTTTATAGCTCAAAGTATTTGGAAATATTGGGAGTTTCTTAAATCACACCTAATTTGGAAAGGGGATGGATTCAAAACTAGTTTAATTATTAAATCCTACTCTCTCTAGTGGTCATCTATTTTTACCTTCCATGATGCCCCTCTTTCTCTAGATCCATGGGCTAAATCCATTTGACTCTTTAGAAAAGGAATTAAAGAGGTGGGTGATTTATTTTACAAAAACTTTAGGTCTTGGCTTTCTTTGAGGGGCCTTGCTATCAAATTTAACCTTCAACACCAAGATGCTGAAACAATCATGAAAATTATTGATTTCATACATGATGAATTTATTCACAAAATTGGCATCACTTTAGGTGTTACATGGTGGCATATTAGGCCAGCCTTCTTTTACTTGGCTCTGCCATTACAAACCCTGCCTTGATTACTCTTTTCTTTCTCCACAATTGATGAATGTTGACTCGCTTAATCACCAATGAAACATCAGCTCCCATACATCTATTTGGAAATGACTGTTCAAAAGGGTTTAGTTGTTTCTTGTTGAGCCCAAAAAATCTCACTTTTATGGTGTTTTCTACACGAGGGGCTCCCCTCAGGGGATCAACTTAAGTAGTTGGGGTTGAATCCCACCTTCTTGGTCTACCACTAACTTGAGACTATTAAGCATATTTTTTGGTTTGTTCGAGTGTGCAAAATGCATCCTAGAATCAAATTCACTCCCTTTTCAACCTTTCTCTCTTGATTTATTTACATGGAAGATGATTTTTTTTTGGGACTCGTCCTCGCTTCCTACAATTTACAACAATTTTGGCACAAATTCAAAGATGATATTTTATTTCATCATTAGAAAGATAAAAACAATGTCATATGGGTAAGTGCACCAATCTAGGGGGCCAAAAGGGGGTCTTAAGTGGACGCATTTTTCTAAAAAATAAAAAACTTCAAATTGTACGAGTTCTTTGAAATATTTACACTTAAAATTGGAAGATGTTGTATAAACATGAATCGTATAATTTTGAGTCTAGTTTCTAAGCTACTAAATTTTATTGAAAATAGATAAGTTGAAGTGGGTCAAATAACTAAAATACCAACAGGTGCTCTTGTTTTTGTTAAAAATATAATAGAGTGACTTCCGTGCCCCCACCATTTTTTGAGCACCATTTAGTATTTTTGAAAACCCTTTGGTAGAAAGATAGCTATGAGCATCTATTTTATGCTAGAATTTTTTTTAGAATTTTTAGCGATTATTTTTTTAATGTTTTTTCTATTTCATAAATTTTAAATTTTGAAAAATAACTAAGCTCGATCGTGCCCCCCTAACCACCTTAAAAAATATCGAAAATTAGTTTTTTTTTAATATGTATAGAATTAGTCCTAGTTTGTGCCTAAATTTTTTTTATTCAATTTTGATGAGTCTAAGAAAAAAAACATAATGAAAGATAAACGTGTATAAAATACAAAAAATAGCTACAAAAAGGCATAGTTAGAAAATAATTAATATGGAAATCTTGTATTAGTCATAAAAATTGAAATATTATATTTATAGAAAGAAGAATGTTTGATCGACATCGTAGGCATATTTTAATTAAATGTCTCGATAGTTTTAGTTTGATTTATCATGGCAGAATAAACATTTTATTTATTTTCTACAAAACCACATTGTTTACTATGTTTTTTCAGCTCCATGCCTCAGGCTTGGGGATCCAAACTGGATCCAAGCCTAGAGGCATGCCTTGGAAATAAGGAAAAGACATAACGTGTATGCGTTATGCTTTATATATATGTTGTGGCCTTGTAATATCCTTTTCATCTCTTTCATGGGAATTCTACCTGCTTTTTGTGGTCTACAGATTCGTGTACATTCTTACACAATTTTGAGTAGTTCATCTTGTCCCCTACCCCACTAGTTGAATTTTTGTAATCATGGGTGATTAAATTCGAGCTAAGGACAAGAGGAAAGTCAGAACAAGAAACTGAAGAAATTGGAAGAGATGAGAATAAAGAAAGTGAAGAGAATGCAAAAAATTTGTGCATGGAAAGGTACATATGTTATATCAAATGTAGCTAATGTTTTAGAAAATGAGGATGAAATACATAATGAAAATGTAGAGAATAATGATTTTGCAATGAATATTGATATTTAATTGAATGATAATGTTGGTATGGATGAAGAAATTGAAATGTATCTAAATGTTGAACCTTTACTTGAGAATTCAAATGTTAAACCTTTACCTGAGAATCCAAATGTTAATCCTAAAATTAATATGGAAACATTGAATGGAGAAAGTAACATTGTTAACAAATCTTCACCTCTAAGAAAAACCAATTCACTTAATTGAAATTTATGAAAACATTATTAAACCAATGCCTAACAAAATGTCTGAAAGAAATGCGAGAAGAAAATCTAGTGGAATTTGGGATAGTTAATTTCAAATTTAAATGACACATAAATATGTCAATTATTTAGCACATTGACGAAATTAATTAATGTGATACCTCAATCAATGAAGACCCTAGGGTTAAAAAAATATAATATTGTTAATCTAAATGCATCAGTTGTTGAAAATATACATAAAGAATACCAAATTGTAGGTGTCAACAAACACACAAAAGATAGAAATGCTACATGGTGTGCACTTACAAATTGTATAGTAAGTAATAAAATAGTTAATAAACTCTTGATTAGAAAAACAAGTAGAGATTTGAAGCTAAACTAAAAAAACTAGCACCTAAAGCAATAGGGAGACGAAAAATTCTTGAGTCACCAATAACACCAACTATTGGGAATTATATAGTAGAATCCCACGGAAATACAAGAATACATATGATATTCTAAAATAATTACTTATAAATTATTGGAATGAGAACACAAGGGTGTCACCAAATAGAAGAGATGTCGTAAAAAGAACAATAGGTTCTCGTATTTGTGAATCATGTGCAAAACATTTATTGGATATAACTCAAACATATTTTTTTCTAAGTTTAAGAATGAAAATCCAAAAATAAACATTAGACAAAGATTTTTTGAAATGAACAAACCATTTTATGTGAAAATCAATCACTTACGTACTTCACTTCTTCGGTTTCTTAAATAAGGCATCATGTTGAATTTTCACTTTGCATTGTGATGTTTTTTGCAAACTACGTTGTGTTTTATATCACCACATCATGTCATCAAGAGTGATTAAATGTCCCACCAAAACTCACGGAATTTATTCCTACGATATTCCCATTCTTTCGTGAAACTACTCAACTGTACAATCTTATAATAACAAAAGCATGTTTGGATTTAGCTATGTAATGTATATGTTAATATAAATAAAACTAAGTGCTATATTGAAGTGTTAAATTAAATATTTTTCTTATATATTAGATGGTTAAAAATAATGGAAATAAGAGGGCATATCAATTAAAACATGGAAATAAATTACCTAAGAGGTGTGAGCTTATTACAAAACAATTACATGTATAAAAATATATGGTCAAATTCATAGAGGAAATTATTTATGAGTACGAAGGCACACACATGAGCTTGATTGCCACGGATGAAAAATTCAAGTTAAACAAAGACATTCCCACTTTGTACCATTGTTTCAATAGTTTGACGCTGTTTTTGAGATTTGCACAGGAACATTGGTGTCTATGAGAGAATTACACATATGCAACCACAAATGGAGTTCGGTATCTCTAATCTACCACTCTGTAACCGGTGTTGCAAGTTTACCTATGTCTATTTTTCATGTTATAACATATCATGCACTCTCCTAAAAAGAGAAATGATAAAAAATATTAAGAATTGACCTCGGCTACCAAACTATTGGTCTTACATCGAGTGATGCTCAGACACATTCTATATAATATTTGTATGTGTGTTGTCCGTGTAATTTTATGTAAATCTTAAATGCGAGTCATTATTTTCACTTCAACATTACATTTGGTCAGACAATTTCATATCACATGACCAAGAATGCATCAATGTTTATTGGCTAAGCGATGCAAAATGAAACAGTGCATATCAACATATTTGGAGATTTGGAGGCATGACATGGAAAGGAGAGCATGATGGTGCGAATCATGTGTCCAAAAATGCACTATCAAGAGAAGGTCTCGAGTTAAAGTGTAAGGATGGTGCTAAATTTATAGATCAAAAAGCATTTTGATTGGTGTGTCAAGAACATGGGCCAGTAAATGGTATCAGTGATAGGTCTCGAGAAAACTGACTCTCAAAAGAGATCAATAACTTTATAGATAGACTAAAACCTATGTTCTAATGGAAATCAGAGGAACACCACGTGGTAGCGGGTAACTATGAAGATTTTATGAAAAATGGTGGATTAATGGAAAGATATGCACTCATTCCTTAGTTCAAATGAGAATGCTTGGACTATGTAGAAAGAATCCAAAATACATTCATGTTTTTAGTAGATAACTTTCCTTGATTTTGTGTGAATGATGTCCACCCTCTAATGGATGGTATACTGGACTTGTTTATATAGTTCCACTCGACACAATTTATTCCATAGTGACCCATTACAACTTGACCTTCGGATCATATGAACATTATGATCTAACCTCAAATTTGAAAGTCTCTAATTTACCAAAAATTTATATGACATGTCATGTTTTAGATTTATAAATTGGATTAAATAATAAACTCTTAATGTATTTTAAATTTGACTTTAGTTTTACTTTGTGATGTAGGGCCGTTTTGGTAGTTATTGTGACATAATTTAAACAAATTATGACAAATAAACCACTTCGAAGATGGCCAATCAAATGCAAAGGGATAAATTGAATTCCACAAATGGTGAAGGTCAGTATCCCAAAAACACAATGGTAGTCATTGGAACTTGGATTCGAAGATTTACTATAAAAAAATCAAATACTTGGTTTTTTAAAGACTATGATACATCGAAGATACTTCACTATTTACATTTGGTTCTTATAAAAATTAACATACAGCGATAAATGTAATAGTAAGTGTGTGATTTTGTGACTACATATGTTCCCAATGTTGGTGAGTGGATCATGAATTAATTATTGCTAACTAAAGTCAGTAGAGTTGATCCTGTACTGAGAAAAGCTAGGTATTGAATGGATTGAATTGGGTAGGAGGTATTAGTTCTTCAACCGAAATTTTATTTGAATGGAATGATGGGAAGATTTAATGATTTTGTTTAAATTAAGAGTGGAGGGGAGAAAAGTAAAATTCTCATTTAACTACATCCTCGAGATCTACTTGATTGAACTTAACCAAGAAAAGTACATAAGAATTCGGTGTGGGAAAGCAAGCTAGGTTCACAAAGGCGAATAGATAGGAATAACCCGCGTGTGTAACAAAAGTTAGCATTTCAAGACTTATCCATTTTGGGGCATAAAGATCTATTTTTAGAGATGGCGTGCGAACACACTAACGATGCAAGACACATGCGTGCCACGCATTGTCTATTTTGGAGGATCGGATTCATAGCACTTTGCATGGACATAGGATGGAATAATACATCTACTACTTAATTAAACTATCATTAATCTATTTTAACACACTTGCATGTGTGGCTAGTTTTGTGAATGGCGCGTGGTTAAGGGCTATAATTGCATGTGACCTATTTTTGGAATTGATAAGTAGTGAAGGGAAAGTCCCCACCCTATATATATATATAGTATATATATATATAAATAGATAGATAGAATATAGATACACGATACACATAGAGAGATAGATAACATAGTGTGTGTGTGTGAGGGATAAGTATATGAGAGAAATGTGCATGTTTCTAGATTACCATATCGATCCATGTACATAATAAATTTTAGTATTGTAGAAGATTCTTGTTATTGTGATAATTAAGAGATGGAAGATATTGACTTAATCTAAGTGCCATTCCTATGTGTAATCTGAATCTAGTGCATGTTCTTATCTCATCATGATTATTGTTTAAACCTGTTCTTTCTTTGGATATAGATCTGGAATGCTATAGAATGATATGTTAGTAATGGATCTATATGTTTAAGTCTTCATCATGTAACATTACCTTCTACAACAAACCTAAAGAGGACCTTATACCTTTGTGCACTTCGGGTGAGCTCTCGGTCTAGGCTGAGTGATGTGCCAGCATGCATAGGGTTTCATTGGGTTTGTGTCACCGAATTCTAGGTTGCATCATTAGTTACATTGTCTTTGGGACATATTTTTGATTCTTTTAAGATGGTTTTGCAATGAAGACATACGGTTAATTGACCTTATCAAGTATTGAAGAATGGATACACAATCTGGAGGAAGAATATGCATATCAGTTCAACATCGGATCTAATTTTAATGCACGCGTATGGGTGGAATAGAAATTTTAATGAAATTTTATATGAGAGATTTTTCACCATCTTTCAGTAGAATTATATGAGTGGTTGATTGCTTATGCATCTAAGAGGAATTGGAGGTATCGCACACTTGTTTGGACATAGGAAGATAATTTCAGGCCCTTTATGATGTTGATCTAATCTAGACTCGTGTTGTGGATACGTGGTTTCATGGTGTTCTAAACAATTATATTTTTAAATATTCAATTTTGATGTACTCTTTCGCAGAGGTAGCTAAATTCAAGTTTCTTACATCCACGTATCTTATAGGAATTATATCTATAAATCCCGTGGTGGTAACTAACTTGGAGAGCAAACAGATCTACCACGCACGACGGGCGAGATAGAGATTTGTGAAGATGGTAGACTAGCTCTAGAAAGGGATGAAGAGAGAAGAAAGGTGGCTTAAGTATAATGAGGCATGTGAGAGGAGATAGAGAAGCAATGTACCATTGCAGAAAGTATGGTGTTGAGGAGAGAGATGGCTCGTGAAGATTTGACCTCACGTAAAATATGTGGGCAGGAGAATCGGAACTCCACCTTGGGAAAGCATGAAAGGGACCCTCCTCGGACCTCACACGAGGAAGCGTGCGTGACAAAGATACCACAGCGCCACGAGCGCGCATCTTATTCCACACAGTGACCTAGCCCTTGCACTTGGTTTTCCACATCTAGTACAACAAGTAATCAACAAGTGAATTTGGGGAAATAGGAGAATCGGAAGTAAGTCAGAGGCAAGTACATCAATAAGGACATACGACTTCATTTTATTTGGAGGAACATTTTCAGTGCATCATATGCACATAATGTAAGTGCGCCGAATGTTGGATTCACCTTAGGTGGAACTACCACATGGCCATAGGGGTTCGGTATAGTACTCTTTGTCAAAAGCACATGAGTACATCTAAGGATCTATTCCTCACTACAAGTGGAGGATTAGGAGGTATAGGGGTTACTAGTTCATGTGGATCTGGAGTTACAGGAGGTAAAGGAATCACATGAGGTTCTAGATCGGGTTGGCAAGGTCCGTACCAACCAAGAATATTTATATGAGATGTGTCTTCATCTTCCCGTAGAGTATAGAGGCATAAATATCTTTGCTTGAGAATGTGCACATGTGTGAAATATTGTGGTGCGGGGAAAGGGATCATGGCTTACGAGTGCTAGGGAAAGTTAATTTACTACTACATTATAGGGGCGCGCACACAATTGGTATGTAGGAAGTTTTGACCCAACCAGACTTGTGTGGATTATCACGGTTAAAGGATGCTTTCTTGAAAGAGTTCCATATCCTGCAAAATTTAGTAGAGAAGAGTATAAGCGCTTTCAAGGATATTAAGCGAGGCACTAGTAAGAGTGTATGTGAGTATGATGCCTAGTTTAAAATGTTCCTATCTAAAATTTCTTATGATATCCACACAAGCTCAACATGCTCGATGGTTCGTTGGAAAATTGATTAAACCATTTAAAAGAGCAACTTATCACATAAGAGATATATAATCCATGAGCACTTAGAATAAATTTTACGTGTTGAGGCAGTTGGGAGTATTGACACTGGCATTATCCCATTCTTAGAGGCACATATTGCAACTATGGAAAAATAGTTAGAGAAGCTATCAACAAATTCGGCCCATGAAATGCGCTCAGGGATTTAGTGTATAGATTATGAAGTGGAAGGTCACACGATGATAGTTTCCTCATGAGATCTATACGCTCATTCTTGATGGATTGTAAGATCATCCATTTGAATCAAGATGTTAGTCATTGTCCTTTGTTACGGCACGCGATAAGGAAGAATGTATCTTAAAGCTTACTTTGTAAAAATTTTTGGTCCACACCCATACTTGAGAGGACTGCCGAATGATTGTCGGTTTTATTGGTCCAGGATCCGAGGATCTTACATAGAAATTAGGGTATGATAGACATAAGCGTAACCGAGATAATTATAAGGAAAAGAATGAGCACGAGTTGGGATCATAATTAAATGCTGCTATAACAAGAATGAGGGTGTTTTGAAGGAGGTCATGGAAGAGGATCGAGATATCCACCGGTGGATATGGAGAATGAGGACCATGGTGGAAGGAAGAGGTGATTTCCTTTGTGGAACATGTTATACGTGTGGATCTCTTGACCACTTATAGGTGCGGAATGTCCTAGAATATTGCATGTTCTTTACGCGAGAAAGAACCATAGCTATGAAGAGTTCCTATAATTATATGAGCATCGAAGTAAAAACATAAGTAAGAAAACAAAGGCGTCGGGATGGTTTAGAATCTGAGTGCGCGGTGAAGATCGGTGGATGTCCCAGGATAGCACTGAGTGCACGAGGCGTGCGGTGAAGATTACTCGTGGCTGAAGTGTATCGTGCCAAGAGAGGCATTACACCCAGTCTCGATCACCAAGGAGGTTTTACATGCTGAGTACCCGGATCCTACTCATTAGAAGGAGTCACATCGAGAGGCCATGGAAGGTCATAGGAATCTTGAGGTGAGATAAAATGTTTAAAGGAAGCGGTCGAGGAAGATGGAGCGAGAAGAAAGAAGCGAAGACACAAGTCCCCTCATAATATTGATGACATCAGAGAGGTTTGTAAAATGTTGTACCAAGAGAATATTAATCATTGCTAAGAAATTGGTTGAAGGGGAATACCCTCTGAAAACCTGAGCAAACGAGAATGAACGGAAAATCCTACATGTAAATCTCCCCCTGATAGCATTGAATATGACAAGGAAATTACTCTGAATGTTGTTGTGGATGGATGGGCTGCTAAGAAACATATTGATTGATATAGGTGCGGAAATGAATGTGCTTACATTAGATGCGTAGGTACGCAGTGGGAGGCCTCGTTGCACGCCATCATCTAATGTTTTGTTTATGGAAAACTAGACTAAAGACACTCCCAGTTAAGAGTTTTGAAGGATGCATCTATAACCATACAAGGGAGCCCAGGATCACTTTGGAGATTTTGAGGTATTAGCACTCATGTGAAGACGAGATAGTTTTCTGGCCTCATTTGGACTCCGCTTGGTGTTATGCGAATAATGCTTTGACTTGAGATTGATATAAAGCGGTATATTAGTTTTGAGAACGGAGGAAAGGGTTGTAATACCTTTGTGAGATGGGAAGTCTACACCATATGTTGAGCCTCTAAGTGAGGAGGACTAAAACAAAATCTATATGCGTGTTATTCAAGACCCGAGAGGTTAATGATCCATCGAAGGAAGGCATCCTACATTGGGAAGATTCTCATTCTATTAGTGAGACTATGAGTATTGTTTATGAAATTGGGCTCATGGTACATATGAACTAGTAGGGGACACGAGGTAAAAGTGGGGTTACGCGCAGAATGGACTTTGTTTTGTTGATGGATAGGTAGGCACTACCTTGGTACAGGAGTAGAAAGTCTTCTATATTTTTGAAAGCCATGGAAGCACAGTGGACAGATCAAATTAAGAGAAGAGATATGTTAGTGTATACCTTGTGCGGGAAAACAACGCATTGGTGGCTAGTCCAGAGAGATAATCTTATATCTAATGTGAGGAGATTGGAATCTCCCTATGTATTAGGTCTTTAAGGAGCAATGCACCTACGTAGATCTATACTTATAATGGTGATCAACCTATTCAACATCACATTCAGTAGTGTGAGAGACTCTAGATAGCGGGATAGGAAGCATTACCACCTTCACTCTAGGTTCATAGATTGTATTCTACTCTACAAGGATGCGCACACACACTTAGTATCTATATCTGAAAACTACATCAGAAGTAGGAATTGATAGAGAGGTTGATTGCGGAATGATCAAACCTTTGACTACTTCTCGACTAAACCTCGATAGAAGAAGCATTAAAATTTGTCAAGTGCTTGAACTATGGGACATAGTACAAAGGAAGAAGAGCATATTCAAAAGGAATTATTTGGTGGAGGCAGAATTCAGGGCGCATTTTGAAAATGAAGAAGAAATGGAATCCATACTACTTGAATGTGTTTTCCTTGAGAAAGAAAGGAA
>CM031241.1:458146437-458377716 GCA_018340775.1 Taxus wallichiana var. yunnanensis
TTATATCAAGACCAAAATATTAAAGGGAGGATCTGGGACTTTTTTTTGACTCAAAATATGAGCAATTCAAAGGGAAATTGAGAACACGATTGCTAGGACCATACCAATTTGAGAAGATATATAATAATAGATCTATGAAATTATTTCCAATTGATGGTGATAGAATAACTTTGTTAGTGAGTTGTCATAGATTTAGGTTTTATCAAAAACCTCATGATAAAGAAACCTTCACTAAGGACATATGATCATGTCAGGAATTCAATTCAGTGGAATACTTTAACTTTTCCAACCATGAGTAGTTTTTTAGGTTATGAAAATGAAGGAAGAAGGTCATAGTTTTGTTATACTCGTCTTCCCCCTATATCTAAATATACAAAAATATGTTTTCTTTCATGCATGAAAATAAAGGTTAGAGATGAAATTTATCAAAATGTGTATTAACCATGATTGTTTTTCAAATATAGGAGGTGGAACACCAACGAACAAAAAAGACGTTGAGTGGTAAGGTAAATTGTACTTACTTTTTGTTATGGATATTAAATATGTTAAAATTCCCAATGCATTTACTAAAACCATAAAAATAAATCCTATGGAGTAATTGGAGAGATAAGGGGTGTAAAGGCATGTTGTCACTCTTTATGAGGAATGACATGCGACACGAGTGATAGGGATGACCGTATGGGAACCATGCAAAGTAATTAAATGATTTCTCCTCAAATATTCCCATCCATCCTTTTCACCACCATTTTATGCCTGACTTGATGCCATTATAAACACGCGAGTAGTTCAAATTTAAACTACTAAAATTACAAATAACTACTATATCTCTCTCATGAAACATCGCCATTGTTTCGAAAATACCCCTCGTTACCTTTCTCATTTCAGTTGTAAACCGATCTGTGCTTTATGGGGAAGAAGAATAGGTCTAAGTTAGAGTCTACGGATCCATTGCTATGAAAATTTCATTCTTTCTCGGGTCTTTCATGATACAAGTTGGTTGGATTCCATTCACAAATTTGAGGGGTTTGATGAAGATTTAATTAACAATTTTTATTTAATTTTTAAGCAACGTTTTCTCAAATAGGAGGGAAAAGAATTAAAGTAGACAACCACATTATTAGCACAATATTTGGTCTTCCATATTTTGGGTTTAAGGTTGTCATGAACTCCCCCTTAAATATTTGATAGCCCTCTTTCACGAGTAAAGGGAAAATCTTCATAATATAATCATCAATCCCTAAGGAGTTTAGAAGGGTATTAAGAGGGAGAGATTTCCCGACCATTGGAGGGAGATTTCTTCTTGTATGAATAGATATTTTGTTTGTGATGGGAAATCATTGGTATTAGGGGGTGATACATTGAATATTCTTACCCATTTGAAGAAAGGAAGGGAAAATCTAGAACTTAAGGTGAATATTCCTAAATACCTTGTAGATGTTGTCATAAAGGTTGAAAGAAGTATAAGAGTGGGAGTGGTGACGTAGAAATTAAGCACCCATGGATTATCTAGTCGATATGAACACACAAGGCCTATAGGAAACCCAAGATAAAATATAAAATGCTACTCAAGAGGAGATTTCTAAGAAAAAAGGGTCGGATGGGATACTCCATTTTTTCCAAACCAAGCCATAGCTTGCATCTTAAGCTTTAATCTCTTCATAGCCTACCCCTATGTTTATATAAGATCCTAAAATGAATCCAAACAACCCTTTGGGAATCAAGATTTAAATAAAAATATTTCCATGTCAACACCTTCTCATTTTTCATTGATAAAAAGAAGGTTTGGTTCGCAAGGAAAGATGAAGTTTCTGGCCTACATTTCCTGATGAAGGTGCAACCTAGATTATGAAAGAGTTTTCTAGAACTAAGACTTCCTCTTCCCTATGAGAAAAGTCATCAGATTTCAAGTTTACATCAACCATTCCTAAATAAAAATCCATGCCGCTAAGGCACCGAATAATCCTTTAGAAGCTCCAGAAAGTATACCTACAAAGACTGGAAATCTCGAGAGAAGCTACAAAACTGCTACATAAGAGGTTGCTCGAATGGAATCATAAGGAAATGAGGTATTGAAATGACACCAAGATGAAATTACCACTCTCGAAGAGAATAACTAAAAGGTATGGAAACAACTCATTCATCTCTTAAAAATGATTTTGTGCATAAGAGTGTAGAAAAAGATAAAGAAATAGCTTCTTTGAGAGTGGAAGTTGATAGTTTAAAGAGACATAAAATTATTGGTTTGTAAGAATGGAATGATTTGTCCTCTTATTTTCCCAAATATATCTTAGAAATAAAGAGCTAGTAGGAGAAAATAAGAGACTAAAAGAAGAGGTGAGTGAAGTTCTAATGCAAAGAGCAAATTGGAAGAAATTGTTTAATTTGTTTGTCATTTGGATTGTAAAATTCTAGCTTGTAGAAAACCATGTTCGTTTTATAGTTTATTTCTTCAAGAATTTTTTTATTCTTGGTAGTTTCTTAGACTCTATGGTGGAGATCATCATGAGGCTCTTGATGGGAAAACATTATTACAGATTTATCAAGGTTGTACTCCAAAAATCTAAAATTTATTATGTGAATTTTACCTCCATAACATGCTAGTTACAAATGTTCCTTATTTCTTTATAAATATGTCAGTGGGATATTTCAGTTGAAATTTTTCAATCATTGGTAAGGAGATCAGATTATGTGGGAGGAACTAACTCGATCTCTTTAATTAGCAAACCAAAACTGTTGGTTTCTATATTTGGCCTCAACACCATAATGATGTTTCTATGAAAAAGGATTTTAGATCTCTTTATTAGCAAGTGATAATTGGTAGAAATACATTTGATATCTTGGCCAAATGTGTCCAAGAATTTGAAGCTTACTATCAACATAAATTTGGCAATTCTATGAAATTTTGTGATAAGATATAGGACTCTTTGAATTTTCCATTGAAATTAGGAGAAGTTATCTCTCTTCAAAATATCATTTGGAGTATGTGAAGAGGGGATGCACTCATAGAGATTATTCAGAAATTAGCAGAGAAGGGAAATAATGAATATAACAAGGAATGGGTTTGTATGAAATTTAGTCCTCCTTTGGTCCTAAGCCCCATGACCACTTGGAAAAACAATGTTCCCCAATCACATGAAAGCTTTAAGGCATTAGCTGAGGTTATGTTGGAAACCCAAGGAAGTGAAGGAACAAGGAAGTGTTAGGAAATATTAGTTATTGTGAACATTAATAATATGTTTGGAATTATATTATCTAGATGATAATATAATATTTAGATTATTTTGTGAGAACAACTCACATAGATGGATTTGTGGAGAGAGAATAAAGGAGATTGAGTGAGAGATATGTGGAGAATATTGTGAGATAGTGGATTAATGTTGACTCCTTTATATGATAATATCACACTATTTATATGTATTACTCTTGAAATGTAATCTATCCCACATGAATAAAGTTTTTGAGTATTATTATTTGTGTTTATCTCTATTGTATGTAAATCTTAGACCACTTCTACCGGTGGTATACATTTGGGTTTTAAAATGATACTTTAACAAACTACGGTTAAGGGACAACAAGTCCCTCCTCTTTAATGGGAGAGTTCCCTTATTGAAAGCAAGAAAAAAATCTTATATACAAATGCACAACTTTCAAAGTGTGGATTCTGATAATTTGAAACATTCATATGCCCAAAGATCATCAATACGAAAGAATGGAAGAAGAAATGAGATGAGAGAGGAAGAAAATAACAATACTTTTAGGTAATATATGTACCAGTATAACCTTATGCGTATTGAGAAAAGAGATGCATAATGGAATCATTTGTGTTTATAATATATATAAATTCATAGACACAAAGTTATCGAAATCATATTAACCAGAACACAAATTTTCTTAGCATGCAAAGATGGATGATTCACAATTTTGAACAAGGAAAGAAATAATTGTAGAGGAAGAAGAGGAAAAAGACTTCTGTATTGATTATTTTCAAATCTATTACAATTTCAAGATTACAGTGATCCCACCCCCTTTTGCAATGAGCCAAGCTCTTACATTTATGATGAAATGAAAAGAGGAGAAGAAAAGGAAGGTAGAAAATCTAATTTAGAAGTCGACCACCAACCATCAATGCCCCTACCAATCCGCCTTACAATATGCCAAATTTGGTTCCCCATGACTACTTGGCGTGTTAGAGAAGATGGCAGACCAAAATCCAGATATCTCGGTAGTTGAAGCAATCGGATTACATATTAATGGCGTGAAAAGAAATTTTCCAGATTCTCACCCACCAAATCTTGTTGAAAATAATATTTTATTCTTCCATGGTGTAGAGGTGGTCGAGATCTTTCCAATAGTACTAAATTCATTGAATTTGGAACACTAGATCAAAAGTTATGCCCATTTGAACATTTGAATCGAATCTGTACAAAAATGGTGAAAAAACAAGTTTTGCAAAATGGATCCGCGGGCCCAAAATTCTCTTTGGTGCCTTTTTGCAAAAAATGCAAAATTATATAAAAATATCCCACAGCCCGAAGGCCCAAAACTTTGCATTTTACATTAGGGTCTGACACGTGGCATTACCTGAGTGGTAACGGAGTCACGACTCACTTTATAATTTTGCTTCTTTTAGAAACGAGGCTCAAAAGCTCAAAGTTCTCTGCCGCCAACCCACCTCTCCACTTTGACTTTTGATGCGGGCTCAACATTTGAATTTTTCCCTCTTGGAAACAAGGCTCAAAAACTCAAAAGGCTCCAATGATCCACCTCCCCACTTTGACTCTTTTGATGCGGGCTCAACATTTGACTTTTTCCCTCTTAGAAACAAGGCTCAAAATCTCAAAAGGCTCTAATGATCCGCCTCCCTACTTTGACTCTTTTGATGTGGGCTCAACATTTGACTTTTTCCTTGGCATGAGTGGGGTCGTGGGTCACTTTATAACTTTACACCCTTTTCCAAAATGCCTCAAAACACAAAAAGGGTCCGCCTTTCGCCAAATAGCCGATCGGGATATTTCGGGGCCACGGGGATGACTTGACACTTTTTCTAAAAAGAGCCAAAAATGACAAGTTTGCAAAAAGAACCCATCATGTCGCATCCAATTAGAGATGCCCACGTGCCCGTGGATGTTAGGGCACAAAATTGTGGGGAAGATACGCTATCAAAGATGAAATGAAAGGAAAAACTCCACCATTGATGTCCGAATCAAGGACTTTTCTGCAAAAAGATAAATGCAAGGAATACAAGGCTTGACCAGTCCATAGCCATAGAAAAAGATAGATGAATTCCATGCATCCATGACATAAAATAGAAAAGATGTTCCAAAACGTATAGACCGAGGAATTTTTAAATGGAACCGGTGGCATTAAAAACCGAATACCAACACTTCAAAACATGAATTTCTCCATCCCTCAAGACTTCTTACTCCATTTTAAACACTCTCAAAGGCGCTAACTCAAAATTTTGAAAGCTGGACTTGGAAAAGAGGGGGATTTTGAGGGTGACAACGGATATTAGAGAAAAATAGGTATGGCCTTTGGATGCTTAGGATCCATGTAAATGATTTGGCTACAAACATTCCTACATAAGTGAAAGTTGCATTATTTTGCTCATACATTGATCTTCAAGCTCATAAATAGAAAAGATGTGGAGCAGAGGAAAAATGGAGTCCATGAGTCTACATTTAAAGATCAAATTTTCATTCATTAATCAATAATAAGGGTAAATAAGGGTGTGGAGGAATACATGTGCATTGAAATTTGGAGTAGAAATGTACTCATCGTATACATTTCTGATCCACCAATTGATCAGAGATTCCTTTTTGCTTGGAGGAACTAAGAAATGGAAAACAAGACCACCAATGCAAAAAGTTAAACAAGTGTATATATGCAACTAGTCTACATACCTCATAGCAAATGTGCTAGATCTATCAGAAGGTGATACTTCCTGATTCTAGATCATTTCTTCAATCCACTATTTAAAACAACTTAATGCTAGGAAATAATAAAGGAAATCCTACTATAGTTAAAATGATTTAGGTATCTCATTCATCTACAATAAAGCAAAAATTCATTCACAACATGTGCTAGATCTAAGCTAAGCTATGATTTAAATCTTAAAGGTCAAGGTCTAGTTGAAATGATTTAGGGTACATGGTACTAAGCTATGGTCAAGGTGAGGTTTTCAAGGGATATTTTGGGTATTTGGTGGAGGTATTTGGTGGAGGTTTGGAGCTATGTTCTTGGTTTTCGGTCAAAACACAGAGACCGATGTCGGTTTGGTATGACCGATGTTGGTTTAGGTTAACAGCGTGATGGTTGTGGGTAAACCGACGGTATGGTCGGGGTATAGGAAACTCAATAAAAACTTGAGGTGAGGGTAGATCTGAGGCTAGATAAAAATGGAAAGGGAAATGGAAGGTTCGTGTGGGTCTTAGGTATGCAAAGAATGATAAATGTCTAGGATATGGGAAGTTCAAGGGTGTGGGTAAAGGGATGGTCAAGTTTGCATGGAGGTAAAATGGTGGGGAATGGGAATGGGAGACAGAAACTAATAACAGAAGTAAAAGAATCTACCTAAATGACAATGGACAAGTGCTAGTTAACAAAACTTAAGTATGAGCTTGATGTTTGGTTGGAAATGGTGGGTGATCAAATGGAAGGAACTTGATGTGGTGTTGGCGCTTCCCCGGATGCTCCTGTGAAGTAAAATGGCTATGTGGTTGCTTGGGTGCTGGATATGGGATGCTCGATGCATGTATGTACAAATGTTGGTTCTACTTACATGTAGCTCTGGTTTCATCACTTGTTCTCAGAAGATGTACCAACCTCTAAACAATGTGTCAACCTCAAAATAAGGTTATTTTGGGGTTAAATGGTAAGTGATGGAGGTTCCAGGTTAACCGGTGGTGGTTTAGGGTAACCGACATCGATTAGGGTGGGATTTTCTAGGTTTACTAAACTAGGTAGATCCCCTTGATTTTTTGGGATCTCATTCATTTTGTTCCATGGATTAGAATGGAAGCTTCCTTTCAACATGCGGGAATGTGGTTAGAGGGAATGTAGGCTTTGATTTTTAGGGTTTAGGTAGGTCTTAGTTAGTTATGGCAACATACTAAGAATAGGTCTTAGGGTGAGGTGGCTAGATGAGGTGGATATGTGGGCATTATCTCAATTAGGATATTTAAATAATAAATATTGTGAGGATAATGAATTAATTTAATTAAATTAATTAAATTAATATTAGAGTGGGGTGAAAGGGGCCATGGTTAGGTGAATGTGTTCAAGGTGTTTATTTGATGAGGGACCAAGGGGAGTGTGACCTAATTTTAGTGTCTACATTTTTCCCCTTTTTGTTGTAGCTTGTATTGGTAAGCGACACTGACAAAAATAAGATGTGGTTGCCCCATGTGTGGGTGAAGGTGATCCCCCTCAAACCAGGAACTGATGAGGTAGAAGGAAGAATCGGTGAGTGGTTTGATAAAAGGTGAATGTGATGAAGAGGAAGGGGGTAACGGGTAAAAAAGGAAAAAGGTCCACTCGGGTAATCTAGGTAATGGGTCAAGGTCAAAGGTAGTAATAGTCAAATGCACGCACACGTATAAAATGTAACATGGTACTGGTTGAAGAGTAGGAAAACTCTACATTTTCTAAGGTCGATAGGTTTATCCAAACAAGGTTGAAGTGATTCCGGTATCCAAGGTATAGGATATGGTCAAGAAACATGACGTAGGTCAGGTGTAGGAATGTTTAGGTATGTTCCAGTACACCAAGGGTTGGGTCAAGATAAACGGTCACGAAAAGAGGTAAGGTAAGGTTAGAATGTCCATCAACATAGGTAATAAAGTGCCACAAGGTATAGCGAACACATGAGGTCAAAGGTCACTAGCGATGTTCCAGGTCCAAGTATCTAGGTCACGACATGGGTAGGGCCGAGGTATGGGTAAAATAATGAGTCCCCAAATGAGGATGAGGTGGGGGTAAATGATAAGGTCAAGAGGATCAAGTGAAGTGTCCAAGTGAGGTGTGGGTGAGGTAAAAAAGGATTAGGTCAAAAATTGGGGGTAGGGGGTAGGAAAAAGACTAAGCAGCTAAACCGATGACGGTTAAAAGGAACCGATGCCGGTCAAGATGGACCGACCATGGTAAGCTAGGGCACAGGACCGATGTTAGTTAAGGTAAAACCATCACCGGTCAAGTCGGGTAGGTTATAAAAAGAAAAATTACCATATTTTTCAAATCATTTGTCTTTTAGCGAATTGGGAAAATGAAGAGAGAGAGAGAGAGAAAAGGTGGAAAGTGACAGAGTGAGGCTGAGGACTGAGTTGGCGAGCCACGTGGCTAGTGAGAGTTGGTTGATAGGTGGATCCATGAGCTAGGTGGGATCGATTTGATTGGATTGAGTGATTGGAGAGTGAGTGGTCATTTGGTGATGGCAAGAGGCAGGAGAGGGATCGGGGGACCACTAGTGCAAGTGGCGGAGGTGCCACCACATAGATGGAAGCATGATGAGGTAGGATTCAATCCCACTTGTTGTTTTATTTGTTAGATTGAATTAAAGGTTAGGTGGGTAAAAATGGTTTTTTTTTTTTTTTTTTTGGGGGAAAATGAAATTTTGAATTATGGGAGGGAAATCAGTAAAATAGGAATGGGGAGGGAGGGATTAGGTGAAGAAGGGGTGGGGAAGGGTGTAGGAGGGATTTGGGTAGGATTAGGTGGGTAGAAGGGAGAAAAAGGGAATTTGAGGAAAAATGGGGGTTTGGGCGTCGCGGGTTTTTATGACGTGAAGTGACCGGTGTTGGTTAGAGGGTAGCCGAACTTGGTGTTAGTGCACCGGTATCAATCATGAAGCAAGTGACCAATTCGAGTTGAAGGGGGACCGGGGTCGTTAGGGGTAACCGGTACCGGTCATAATTGGGGGAAAAAGGGGCCAAAAGGTGTCCGAGGTTGGGTGGGTGAGGTAGATAGGGGTGAGAAAAGTGGTTTTGGTGAAAATCATAACATAGGTAAGGGGTAAAAATAGGTAAGGGTGGAGTTGTTAGGGAAAATGTATAGATGTGTAGGAAAAAGGTAAGGTCGGGAGTGGGTCAAAATGGAAGTAGGTGAGGGGTGGGGTGTGTGGTTTAATAGGTGAGGTGATATTAGGTTGGGTAGGGTTAGGGTAGGTAAGTAGGTAGGTAGGTGGGTAGGGTTAGGTTAGGTAGGTAGGTTGGGTAAGTAGGGAGGCAGTGGGATAACGGGTAAGTAGAAAGTAAAAGAGGTAGGGTAATGGGTATGGATATGGGTGAATGTAGATATGGTCTTGTTTTAATAATGTGATTGTTTTTTAGATGTAGTGAGAGATCAGCTGAGGATGCGAGACAGGGTGCCACCCCTGCTCATGATAGTTGAGGTGCAGTGACAGCTGAGGAGTTGTAGCATGTTGAGGAGGTGGGCCTGAGTGGGGTCCAACGCTACGGCATGTAGTCCTGGTAGCCTGAGTCTGATGGTCACCCTCATCGATAGATGGGATGCCATGACCAACATGTTCCACCTACCGATGGGTGAGATGATAGTCACCCTGGAGGATGTGTTCAAGATCCTATGGTTACCCATATTGGGGATGTAGGTATATTGATCTCCTTAGAGGCATCTTGAGGAGTTGATGTTGATGGTGTTTGGGGAGGGGATGGTGGAGCTGACATTCCACCACGCCACCTAAGCTATGGAGAGATGTACCTAGCCCATCCAGAGGAGACGAGGCTAGTAGTATTACTGATGGAGGTAGTCTGCTATTTTGCACTGCCAGATGCAGAGGGTGGGAGATTCCCATGATCACTGATGGGAGTGTTACATGACATGATGATGGCAAGGACATGCTTTTCTGGGCACCAACATTCCTAGTATAGCTATATAGAGAGCTATGGGCATATGGATGGCTCCACAGTTCAATCTATGTTGCACTTTTATTCTACACTATTGGGCCTATGAGCACATTGTCTGTGTGCATCCAGTGGGTATGCCCCGAGAAGATGCTTTTGAGTTGGGTTTTGTGTGGGTGGGGTACAAGTGATGGGTGCCTATTATTGGAGAGTGGTGATCAGACAGGGCTACACATGATGTAGCATATTACCGGTGGCTATTGGAGGGATTGTCTGGGGTAGATATTATATGGAGACCATATGTGGGTTATCCCTCATATCAGACAGATGGCTGAGGAGTTAGCTGGCCTTTAGCTACTCAAATGGATAGAGGGGCACCATGTAGGAGAGCACGAGATGATCCCATTGATGACAGGGTCAGATGGCAGTTTGGATTACGACAAGATATACCCCCGCCTTCCCCAGATACTGGAGGGATGATGTGGAGAGACCACTGCCACTTCCACAGCTGACAGTACCTATTGGGTAGGAGGAGTAGGTTATAGACCGATGGATTGATGATGCTAGAGTGACAGATAGATATAGATAGTGGTGGGTGGCTCATTTATAAGCAAGTACCTCCCGAGGCCGGGCAGCTGGATTTAGCCACCATCACCATGTAAAGAGACACCCTACAGGGGTAGGTGGTGACCCTGATTACCCAGTTGGGGATGGTACAGGGGTAGTTAGCAGTGTCAGAGACAAAGGTGGCCACATTGCATGCATAAGTGGCTGGCTTCTGAGCCCAGATGGCCCAGGGTGGAGAGAGAGGGTGATGATGAGTAGGTAGCCACCCTACAAGTGTAAGGTTACAGGTTTATAGGCCAGTTGGCCACTACACAGGTGCAGATTTAGCATTACAAGTACAGTATACATGCACAAGGTGTGAGGCCGATGCACCTCCACAGCACCGAGATAGGGTCCCAGTTCACAGAAAGGGTAGGACAGGGTCCCGCAGGATAGGTACAGGGGCCGAGGCCAATGGGGCCACCACAGACCATACCCATATCTAGGTTATGAGATGCCCTAGGTGAGGCTAGATATTACCAAGATCAGTTGATGGTGGCGGGATAGATTTTCTATCCTATGGAGAGTACAGGGCACAACAGGCCTCGAGTGAGAGGACTAGATCCTAGACTCATAGCATGGAGAGAGCAGGGGGCCATCAAGCTCGAGATAGGATCAAGGAGAGGCCACCAGCTCATAGAGGCTAGCTCTAGGTGATGTACCAAGTAGGGGCCCGACCTGACCACTGACCTATGGGGTGGTGAGATGTTATAAGGCCATCGACAGAGCCGAGGAGGAGACTGGAGAGACTGACATGGAGGATGTCCACAGATGATGATTCCTGATGCCCATCCCTATATTTTGATGTATTTTAGTCATTTTTTGATATATACTGGCCTACGTGCCAAGAGAGTGAGGATGTATGAGAGTTTTGTATATTTTTGATCATATTGGCACATGCGCATCAAGATGATGAGGTCATATATGAGAGTTTTGAGAGATTGATTATATACACCAGCCTGCATGCCGAAGACATTCGATAGTTATGTATATGGATACACATGTTTGGATATTTTATTTATAGAGATGATGATATTATGGTATTATGGTGTTATGTGTTTGTGTTGATAGCATTTTATTATTATGCATAGATGGATTCATGGTATGTGTGTTAGGCATGATGGAGTCAGGTTGTAGGTTTAGGCATGGATCAAGTAGGTCATGGTTATAGGCATGGTTGAGTCATGTTGGTGCATGTCTAGGCATGGATTGAGTCAGGTCATAGGCATGGTTGAGTTAGGTTTTAGGCATGGATTGAGTTAGATTATAGGCATGGTTGAGTCGAAATTGGTGGAGCTTGTAATTCATTAAATTGTGCAATTAATGATGATATGGGTCATGTTTAAGATGTTTTATAATACATGCATGATGATGGTAAAGAAATGGTAGTCATAATAAATGTATGTTTGATGATGATAAAGGTAGTAATTGATTGTTTATTTGGTTTAATTTCCAATTTTTGATATAAAAAGGAAACTAAGTAGGGTAGAATGTGATTTAGGAAAATGAAAGATGAATTGGTTAGGGTAGAGAGTGGCCGAGCTAACCTCAAGGGCCCCATGCCCTCGGAGTGCTGCCTACATAGTCCCGGTGAAAAGGGACCTTAGGCCGATGTAGTTCTCCCATAAGCTAGGGAAGAATGTGAGGAGGTATGAGAATGAGTTGGTAGGTTTTAGGCATGATTGAGTTTAGGTCTTGTTAGGTATGGGTGAGTTGTGGGAAAATTGGTATAGGTGATTTTGATTGTGGTGGAAGAAGAAGATTACCCAAAGGTAAGCGTTGAGGACCAAGTCCTGTATAAGGTAATCAATACGTAATAAGGAAGGTTAAAAGATAAGAGGAGGCAAGAAAGCCACCTGATTGGTTAGGATCATAATGAGTAGGTCATACCTTGGAGGGGCTGATGAACGTAAGACCCTAAAGACATTGCATGATTGATTATTCTAAGGGTGAAAAGTAGTCACATGATCACCAAATGTCATGGTTCCAAGAGGTCCCTTGAGGCGGTAGGAAATGAAAATGTGAATGGTGAGAGGGTGAAAATTCATTAGTTTATATGGTATTAGGTAGCATGCCCTTTGGCAAGAGATCCAAGGTCACAATGGGCAAGTCCATGACAAAAATTTTTTTTTGTTTTGTTGATATTTGAGATATATTGATCGATCAATGGAAGTCTATATGGGATGAGGAAATTAACTCCTTGAGGTCTTTGTGAAGCGATCGATGCGGGAAGCTTTAGATTCTTGTCTCTTTTTTTTTTTTGAAAGAGATTTACATAGCTATCCTTTGAGGGAGTAGTCTATTTATAGCAGTGATTGTAGAGAGAAAGATGTCCTTTTGAGGGAGTCATCTTTTTATTGGAAGTTTGACTCAAGGATTTGGATCCCATGTGAGGGATTTTAAGTCATGGACAAGACTAAGGTGAAGAATAGGATTCTTGTTTAGAAAGTAGGGTGAAATGACCATGGGATCTCATCTAAAAGTAGATGAAAAGTATCCATGAGAATCATGCTATGTGCAATGTCGTGGTACACATATTCAAGAGAAGATAAAAAGTGATAGGGTACGCACATGATTCTTGTTTAATCATTGGTGAGGTGTAAGAAGTGGATAACACTCAAGGGATGAGCATGGAAAGAGACACAAGATGAGGTATGACTAAAATTCAACTAGTAGAATGGTGAAGATGTAAGGCATTAAGTGGCTCAGTTCAGGTTTACCATCGAGTGAAGATAAACGATAAGCACTGATCCGTAAGTATGAGTCATGATGTATGGTCCAAGCCAATTAGGAGAAAATTTTCCCCATTTAATTTTTTCTAGTTTGGTTACATGTTGATTTTCTTTCAAGACAAGGTCATCGACTTAGAAGGTTCGTTCATGGACACGTTTTTCATAGGCATGTTTGATATGTTTTTGGTAAACTTGAAGGTGGTCAAGAGCGTTAAGATGGCGTTCATCTAATAACTCAAGTTTTTCTAAATAGTCCTGAAAAGTCATCATCATTGAGCATGTCATGGAGAGAAATGTGGAGTGAGGGAATCTAGACTTTGAGAGGTAGAATAGCCTCTGTACCATAGACCAAAGAAAAAGGTGTGGCGGTAGTGGAAGTGTGAATACTAGTGTGGTATGCCCATAGGTGAAAGGAATGTGCGTATGCCAATCCTTCCCAGTATCATTAACCACTTTCATGAGAATTTTGTTCAAGGTTTTATTAGTGGATTTGGCTTGGCCGTTGGTTTATGGGTAATAAGGTGATGAGAAACTTAGCTGAATGTTGAAGGCATCACAAAGTTTTCGTAAGGTTTTATTTTTGAATTTTTTCCATTATCAGTGATGAGGTGATGAGGAACACCAAAGTGACAAATGATGTGATGATTGATGAACTCACATATTTTCTCAACTTTCGTGGAGATGAGTGGTATGGCTTCAACCCATTTTGTGTAGTATTTGGTAGTGGTGATGATCCATTGATGGCGTTGGGAAGAATGGGGATTGATCTCTCCGACAAGATCCAAACCCCATTGAGAGAAGGGCCAAAGGTCACGGTGACCTGTAAGGCATGACTGGGTGTATGATGAAGGTTGGCATGTTGTTGGAATTTTACACAATGCTTAACGTAGTCGCAACAATCATGATTAAGGGTCAGCCAAGTAATAGCCTAGGTGAAGAATACACTTAGCAACAACAAGGCCACTGAAGTGACCTCCACATATGCCATCATGAACTTCCTTGATGGTATAAGGAATTTCAAAACTCGTGAGGCATCGTAAGAGAATACCATCAAAGTTGCACTTATAGAGGAGGCCACCCATGATGACATAATGAGAGACCTTTTTAAGAAAGGCACGTTGTCCATTATGAGTGAGGTCGGGAGGTAAGATGGAGAGAGAAAGATAGTCTGAGTATTGTTTATACCAAAGGTCACTGGGTCAAGGGGGTAGTAGTTCCAATAGAGTAAACTTCACATGAGGTAAATAAGAGGTGATTGGAGTCTTGTTGTATGGTGACAAATATTTTAGAATCAGTGGACGAAGTGGGTATTTGAGAGGCCAAGCAGGCCATGGTATCTGCAAATTTGTTGGTTGAATGAGGGATGGTTTGAAGGTCATAGCGGTCAAAGGTGGTCAAAAGTATGTCCACATGATATTTATACTTTTGAAGTGTCTCATTATGACATTGGTATATACCATTGACTTGGTTTATGAACAATTGAGAATCACCAAAGATGTTGATGGACTTGACATCCAAGGCATAGGTAGCTTGGAGACCTAATACGAGTGCTTCGTATTTGGCAATATTGTTTGTACAATAAAAATCGAGTTTAAAAGACAAAGGCATGGGTTCACCATCAAGCAAAATGAGGATAACACCAGCCCCACCCCCACGCTGACACTTAGAACCATCAAGAAGAGTGTCATTTGGTAAGTGGGTTCGTCCAGGGAAAGGGTAGCAATGGATTCATCTAGAAAGTCAAAGTTACTAGATTAATACCCGGAAATAGGTGCATCGGCCAATTGGTCGGCATTAGCTTGGCCCTTAATGGACTTTTGATGGATGAATTCAAGGTAAAGGTCAGCCAAAAGCATAATCTAGCATGTGGCATGTTGATTTTGGTATGGTTTGGCATACATGAAGTGTAAGGGGTCATTGTTGGTCACAACATAGGTTTTTTGGTTGAGTAGGTAATGGCGGAGTTTGGTGGCAATGAAAACTAAGGCTAAAAAAAATTCAGCATGGATATATCAGGTTTTGTAGTCCAAAAGAGTATGGCTTATGTAATAAACTACTGCTCTCTGTGTTGTTCATCGCGATGAGCGAGCATGGCCACCAAGGAGTGATCAATAGCTGAGATGTATAGGTAAAGGGTTGGATCATCTTTAGGTGGAATGAGTATGGGTGGTTGGAGAAGGTATTGTTTTAAGGCCTCAAAAGCTTTGTGGTAGTCATCATCCCATTTAAAGGAAACATCCTTCTTGAGAAGGTGATGAAATGGTTGACACCGATCATACAATTGTGAAATGAAATGGCAAATAGACTGCAACTTACCTTGCAGGCTACAGAGTTGTCTAAGGTTAGTGGGTGGAGGAATTTCAAGAATGGCCTTGAATTTAGTAGGGTCAACCTCTATACCACATAAGGAGACGATAAATCCCAAGAGCTTTCCCGAGAGAACCACAAAGACACACTTCTTGGTCAAGCGAACACAACATTTAATGAGGTGGTCAAAGATGGTTTTAGGTGGTGCTTAGGTGCTTTGGACCGGTGTTTGGATCTGGCAAGGAGGTCATCCACATAATCTTCCAATATATGATGCATGATGTCATGGAAGATGTAAGTCATATCCCGCTGATATGTGGCACCTGCATTTTTAAGGCCAAAAGGCATGACTCGATAGTAGAAGGTCCCCGAGGGGTGATGAATGTGGTTTTGTCTTGATCCTCTGGGGCAAGCAGGATCTGGTTATAACCCGAGAAACCATCCATGAGTGAGAGCATCTCGTGACCAGCGGAAGGTCAACTAACTAGTCAATACCAGGTAGGGGAAATTCATCTTTCGGGCATGCTAGGTTGAGGTCACGGAAATCTATGTAAATGCGAGTCCCCTTCGTCGTATTAGTGACAGGAGAATGTTATAAATCCAATGAGGATAACCAATGGGTAAGATTAAGGAAACTAAAAGGAGGCATTAATGTTCTTCTTTGACCAGAAGAGCAATGTGAGGATGCATTTTCCGTAGATTTTGTTTCACGAGTTTAGCATCGGGAATGGTTATGATATTGTGGACCACAATGGTGGGGTCAATAATAGGCATGTCCGCATAAGACCAAGCGAAAGTGTGGTTATGATTTTGAGAAAAGAAAGGATGGCTTCCTATTCAAGTGGTATCTAAAGATTCAAAGTCTTGATCTTGTAATGTTGTCTCGATCTTTGAGAATGTGAGGGTCATCCTGAGTATGAATGTTGATTTCAATAGTTGATTTGTTCAACATGGTTTTCAGGTCTCGCGAGAAAGTAATGATCGGTGAATAAATGAGTCTTACGCACCAAGGTAGGTGGGTATATATTCATCATCCTAACATTGAATGACGTTAATCGAAGGTGTATCATTGATAATCATTTTAGGTACAGAATGGAAGAGAAGAGAAGGGGAGCTTCCCTCACATTGATAAGTTATGAAAAATTTAGGAGGGATGGATTCTCGGATCCATCAATCCATCAATGAAGGTGGTGATGAAGGTTTATCAAGTGAAGAAGGTGGAGAAAGATTGATGTCCTCAATGAGTTCAATGCGGGCCTTCTTGGTAGGTGGTTTAGCAAATCCGATACCACTACAGTCGTTATGCTTTTGCAAGTAGTACATGGAATGATAGTATGTCGGCCTTTCTCATAAAATATGAAACCAAAACCCTTCCACACACATTGGTGCGCAGGAAGGTGTGGGAAAAATGGTGATTGGTAAGTGACCTGGAAGTTAGCAGAAAATGGGCGAGTTTGTGAAGGTTTTTCATGTGTGTAAGTGGTATTATCAAGTCCCCCATAGGTGATTTTGGTAAGAAGGTGGGAGGACCATAAAGGAGGAACTCTCCTATATGGTGATCATAGCGAGGGTGTTGGTGAAGACTTTCATACTCTTGTGGAGTAAGGAATGTGTTGACACTATATAAGCGATACTCCCCCAGAGTGAGGCATTGAAAAATGCCTTCCAAGGGATCGGTGGTTGATATGTAGGTAGCTGAAATAGGCGATGTGTTAGAGGTCAGATCAAAGGTGGAAATAATGGATTGGGAGGCTGACGGTTTGGTCATGGAGGTTGTGGTGGTGGTAGGAATGGATGAGGTATGTGCGGTTGAGGTAAAGAAAGTGGCACTTTGGTGAGTGGAGGTGTAGGTGAAGAGGTAGTGGTTGTGGAGGTAGATGCTTTAATGGGTATAAGCACATCATTGGGTCGGTAAAGCATGTTGTAAGTTTTGAAAGGTGATGGGTCAGCTAGAATGGTATAGGTGTGTCCTTCATGCTCAAACTTTACACAACGATGCAAAGTGGAAGGAACACAACCCATGACATGAATCTAGGGTCTACCAAGTAACAAGTTGTATTGAAATTCCCCCTCCAAGACATAAAATAACTTTAGAATAGTACGGGGCCCATGCAAACATGGAGGATGATGGTGCCAAGTGTAGAGGTTATAGCATCATTAAATGAACACAACATGACGGGATGTTTATGCATGCAATTTTCAGGTATGTGCATTTGAGCGAATGCATGGGAGGAGATGATATTAATGCTAACCCCCATCAATCATAACATGTTGTACATATATATCATCGATGTGGACAAAGATGAAGAGAGTTGGATTTGGGTCATCGGTTTGGTGTGGTGTGATCTCTTCATCTAAGAAGCTAAGGGAGGTTACTTGGTGAGTAGGTGGAGGTGTAGATGAAGGTGGTAATTTGGTGAGAGATGCTACATGATGGGGTAAGATAATGGATACCACGGGCATAGGATCATTGGGTAAGACCTCAATAGATCAAGAAGGGGGCGAGTTACCCACGGGATAATTGAGGTGTTGTGAAGGTAGATGGCGCAGTCGTGTAGGAGGTGTGAGGGAAAGAGATCGAAGTGTCACAGGTAGTGAAGAATTTACCAATGGTATTGGAGTTATGGGTGGAAAATATGTTGCAGGTGTGGGCGGAAGTTGTGTTGGGTGCTTAGGTATGTTAAAGGTTTGCAAGGAGGAATGGGTTGATGTTTTTGGTTTACCGGTGGGTGGAGGTTTTTAACCATGCTAAAAGGGCAAGGTCTTAAGATAGAATGAAAGGGTGGAGGTGATGAAAGCAACATTGGGGTATGATATCTATGGGATTGGCTCTTCTGTTTGGGTGCAGGAGTAGGTTTGGTGTTGGCCTTAGAGGGTTTAGCTAAATCTAATTTGATGGGTGGATGAGTAAGACGGTGGTTGGGATGACCCCTAAGGTATTAATAGGTTTAGGAGAGGAAGATGATGTAGGCGTAGGTTTGGGTTTCGATGTATGTTGGGTTATGGGTAGGGGTATGAGTTGAGCCATGAGTGGTATTGTGGAAGAATTTGTGATAGTTGTGGTTGTGTTTGATTCAATTGGTTGAAATATTTTTGGGTAAATAGTGGAAGTGTCGGCAAGTGACATCTACATTTGTGCTTTGAGAAAGGGAGGAGAAGATGTCCCCAAAGTAAGACTCTATCCACATAATCTAGGTGATCAGCTAAGCATGAGAATGGCACGGCTGTAGGCAAGGTTGATGAGGATCTAATGGCAATTCCCATAAAATGTGTCTTAGAAATGGAGAATTTTCTAGCTTCAGCTTCTATGGGTAAGAGAGCCAAAAGTAAGTCCATAGGATCTTGGGTAACTAATGGAGAATGGTCACCTAGAGGTAAAGGCATTTCTACTAGGTCTTTGATAGGTGGAGGAGATGATGGGTGCTCCTCTATGGGTGGAGGAGATGATGAGTGCTCCTCTATGGGTGGAGGAGATGGTGGGTACTCCTCTGTGGGTGGAGGAGATGATGGGTTCTCCTTTGTAGGTGGAGGAGATGATGGGTGCTCCTCTATGGGTGGAGGAGATAAAAAAGCATCTTCCATGGGCTAGAGAGGTACTACAGGTGACGGCTCTCTAGGTGGAGAAGCCAAAGGTGAAATAGTCTCGATGTTAACGGAAGGCTCCTCCATGGGTGAGGAAGGAGGTGAAGGGTGTTCCTCTATAGGTGGAGGAATAGGTGAGGTGGGTTCAAGTGTAGGTGGAGGAATTCGGCTAGGATTTCCTAGATGGAAGGAATATGAGGTAAATAGAAAGCAACGGGTGCATCGCTGAAAATAGTATGGACCTCACGAGTATGGCTATCATGAGTTAAGGTCTCTCTAGTTCAATCCGAAGAAGGGGCATGATTAGGAAATGGTTTCTTGAAGATGTGTAGGTTTTGATTGGAAGGTGTGTGAGGATTATCCACAATTAACTCACCTTTCTCGAGAATTTCTTGGACAATGTTTTGAAAGTAATGCAATTACCATCATGTTATCCCATAAAATTGGCAAGGGAAATTTTATAGATAACCCTATTGAAGTTTTGTTTTAGTCCCTCATCGGGGACTCCTTGCATTGGAACGTTGAAAAATCCCTCCCGAGAAATCTAGTTCTCTGAACTTAGCCATTTTTGGTCTTTTTTGGTTGGGCACACATAATGACAATGCAACATCAAGTTTTAATGCACCCCCCCATTTAATTCTTTCGCGCATGGTTTGAAGTGTCAACAATCATTTTAATGTGCCTCACTATGTTGAGCCTTCCTTGCATGCGCCAAGGCGCATGCGCCTTCCTGCTAACAATCCTTTTGTTGCGCCGAGTTTTGGTGCGCCAAGGGCGCACATAATCTTGTGTCAACATCACTTTTGGTGCGCCAAAGGCGCACTTAACTTCATGTTGACAGGTCTTTTGGTGTGCCAAGGGCGCACCCTTTCCATTGTCGACAGGGTTTTTCATGCGCCACTTGAAAAGTTGGTGGCGCATTTATTACCTCCTCGCCTATATATAGGCGCATCTGCGCTGTCATTGTCACCAGAGCAATCACGTGATTATTTTTAATATTATTTTCTCTGAGCCTGTCAGCGCACCTGCCCTGTCGCTTTCGATCACGTCGTGGACCCGTTTTCACGCTTTTTCATTGTTTAAATCCAGGTAAGTGGCCTTCTTTCTTTTGTGCATTTTGTATTTGAGGTTTTTGGATGCTAGGCTGGTTCAGTTTGGATTGGAAAGATGAGAAATCATGTTTTTCCCCCTTGCTGCTCTCTTTTCCATTCTTCCTCATGTTCTCCTCCCCTCTTTCCAGATCTGCTGGGAAGGGGACTCTGTCCTGAAAATGATTACTCAAAAATATTGGTATTAAGCCTCTTCATCACCCAAATGAACCTTGCAAAAGGAGCTTAACCATATGCATGCAAACCCCTCAGAGAAAGATCATGGCTTGAAAAGAAGACTACATTTTTTTCCCACCCTCGCACATCTGCCCCCTGTTACACAAAAAATAGTTGCCAATGGCGCATTTTTCCTAATCACATAATGAAAAGTTGCGCCCTCATGGCGCACTTCCCTCACTTGCTGCAAACGCTTTCCATGCGCCCTCTTGGCGCACCAAACTTGAGTGCAACATTACAAATTCCTGCGCCCTTTGGCGCACCCAGCATCCATGTAACAATCTTTTCCTATGCGCCAAGTGCAAAGCTATAAACGGCGCAGCGCGTCCCTCATCGCAACAACATCATGTTGTGCAGACCTTCCATGCGCCGCACCAAGTTCCCCTACGGCGCATGAACATATGATGTTACATGCATTAAACTGCGCCCTTTGGCGCATCCTGTACCCGTGTAACATGAAAATAATCTGCGCCCTTTATAAAATAAATACACATGGCGCAGGCGCACTTGTCCTTACAACAACAAAAATGCAACATGCAGTATCCATGCGCCATGTGCCCTTTGGCGCTGATTTATTCCTTGCAACAGCCCTTTCCTGTGCGCCTTGTTATTTAGCCCTGTAACCTACAGCATTCATGCACCCTGCGCCCTGAGGCCTTTAAATCACTAACTCTTTCTTCTGTTAAACGCTTCAATGGAGGATCAAATAACTGATATGACTTTCATGCGTTGTGTTTCACTTCTTCTCCTTGCAGATCAGAAATTGAGCTCAGAGTTACGTATGTCTACATCAAGCAAGAGACCTACCAAATCCAAAGGCAAGGCCAAGCTCACAGAAGAAGAGATGAAGTATAAGTATCAGAGGGTCAGAATGCCCGAGTCCCAGGCCGAGTGTGACCTGGACATCAGAGACTCAGAGTTGGGTCATATTGATATGGAGGAGTTCTGGGTCAGAACTCAGAAGGTCACAAGAAGTCCATGGATGGACAAATTGATGGGCAATGCACTACATTTTCAGGCCGGTATCCCTGTTAGTGCCGTAAATAATGAGTTTATAATGGTGGTTTCCCGATGCTACAATAAAGACACAAGGTGTGTCGTAAATGAGAAGGGCGAGGTCATAATCAACCTCACCGCCCGCCACTTTGAATTAATGCTCGGCATCCCTCACCACCGACACTTTGTGGCCATAAGCCGGGAAGACTGCATCAAAGCCTGGGACAAAATGAAGATCAGTGCATGCAGCTGATGAATGAAGTTTACCGAAAAACAAAAAGGTGGTGACTCGGTGGCCACAAATCATTCACCGCAGTGATTTTTCAGAGGAGCTCAGTGACATGATCACATTCCTGAGCAGAGTGTTTGGGCTTCCTGATGCCCACTACTTCCACAAATGGATGCTGCGGTATTTAGAAACAATGAATAAAAATGTGCCAGATCAACGCTTTGAGTGGGCAGAGATCATAAGCAGACGATAGCAGAGCAGCTACAACAACTTACCACAACAGGAAGTTCTACATGAATTCCTACGTTGTTTACGCTGCAGCTTCAGAAAGGGACTATCCAGCTCTGATGCGGAGTGGGGTGTGGCCCCAAGTTAAGATCTATGAATACTATCCAGAATTGAAGCTGGAGAATAGCATCCCCCAATTTACAAAGATCAATGATGCATTTTTCTATTTCATCATCTGCCTGTTGAGGCCGAATATGACTCACGATCGTACATTGACCAAGAGCATCGTGGCAGCCACACGTTCTCCCAATCGACAGAAATGGGGGCCCTATTCACTCAATTCCCCACGTTCACTTATCTAAGGGCAGCTAACTTCTTGGGGGAGCCAACTAAATTGCCTAGGTATGCCGGTCCCAAATTGATTCTGCTAGAGTTGTCAAGACAGCTAATCACCTACCATGAGAAATGCCTCAAGAGGAAAAAGGGTGGAATTCCTTTCCCCCTCATAGTGGGTAGGTATACATGTCTCACCCACCACAAGGTAAAAGACATGTTTGCAGAGCTGGAGCTGCTGAATCTGAAACATAACTTCCCAGCAAGACCCACCTTCGACCCGAGAAATTGTCTGCCTAGGGCCAAGCTCGATCCGATCCATATCCCTCAGATCGAAGATATCTACATCGATATATATCATGAGGTTGAGCTCAGGAGGAAGGACCATTCTCATTTGGCCTTAGCAAAAATCATCCAAGCATGGGGTGGCCATCGTCCCCAAAGGCTACCAAACTACCAAGAAGAAGTGGATCAATCCAAAAGATGGAGAGGAGGATGAGTGGTCAGAACCTGTATCTTGATACAAATGGGGATGATTGGCCTTTTGCAGCGATTGATAGAACTAAAGCACCTCAAACAATTGAGGAAAGGGTCAAGGAAACTCTGCGCAGAACAGAGCATTGGTGCCGGATGAACGGGCTCATCTACCTCGGAGTTGATTTCACAACCTCTCCGTTGGGTAACGCACCTCCTAGATCAAAATAGCAGCCTAAAGGCAAGGGTAAAGACAAAGAGGGTGAATCCAGTTCCACCCAAGAAGAAGCTCCAGAAATCCCTCCTTCCGCTTCACAAGAACGGGTTGAAATCTCAAAAAGCACAGAAGAAGAAGAGGCGGAAGATGCTCCAATAGGAACATCCGCTCAGGGTGTGGCCACAGCTATAACCATTGAGGTCCCTTCTTCTTGGTTCTTCTTTCTCCTCCTTCCTCTCCTCGGGCGACCCAAGTGACCATTCCTTTGGTCGTGTCCTCTTCCCCTTCTTCTACCGTTCCTCCTGCTTCTTCATCCATCTTCTCTTGTCTCATGAAGTTGTCCCCCTCCATTTCTTCCCTCATCTCTGAGCTCCCTTCCCTTCCTATGTCTTCCTCTCCTGCAGTATCCCTTCCTCCCGTGGGCACTTCTTCGGCTTTTCTCTCTATGCCGCCGCCACGTGTCTCCACGTTTTTCCTTCTACTACAAAGGAGAAGCGGCTGCCCCTTCTCTATTTCTAGCCCTTCTCCCATAAGTCCACTGGATCTCCCAAAGACTTAAGTCACTAGCTTCTTGTTTTCCATCCAGAAAAGCAAATTTCCCATCGCACCGATGGACTTCTCCATAATCCCATTAAAGGGGTAAAGAAGCAAAAGCCTATCACACGCTTCTCTAAGAGTGCTTTGGGAGAAAGGGTGATGGAGATCACGTACCCCAATCCTCTGAAGGATAGAAAAGATCTGTCTTCAACAGATTACACGGTGAAGCTGACTCAAGTCATAATGGGGACGTCTTCAGAAAGCCTTCAGGGAGAGGCCCTATCTGCAGTCGACACCCTCTGTAAAAAGCTTCAAGAGAAAAAGAAGAGAAAAGGCTACTGAAAGAGCAAAATAGACATTTGCTCCATGCCTTACAAAATACGGGTAGTGCACCTCCCACAACTGCCGCCAAAACTCCTGAGCCTCTGAGCCAGGATAAAATCAATGAATATGCAAAATCGCGAAAGGTGGCATGGTAGTTTCGCTTGAGGAGCCAGATCCTCAAGGACAGTGAACGAGTAATCGCCAAGTTCACCGATTTATATCTGAACATCAACAAGGTGAATAAGGAACTCCAGGCGTTAGCGGGACCCATATCTCGAAGAGCCGGATTATGCTAGGCTGCAAAGATGAGACCTTTCAAAAATGTTCGACTGCTCAGTTGAAGATCTGGTTAAGTTCGGTGCATTTTTTCTGGTCATCCCAGAGCCCTCAATAAAGTCCTTTCCACTCTGGACTACCGGATGGATCAACTAGAATTTGTCCTTGAAAAGATCGATAAGGTAAAGGAAGAAGCCCTGGACGCGATGCACCAAATGGAACAGATCGTTCTCAACATGTCTCCAGGGTTGCTTACTCCTTCCTTCGCCTTAAGGAAAGTTGATGAAACCATTCAGATCTTCAAGGAGATCGTTTCACGAGGGTCAGCGAGGTCACTTTTGACGCAGAGTCCATCAATAACCGCCGGCTGTCAGATTTCATCGGGTTCCTCATAGAAGCAGAGAAAGAATATTCCAAACTCCCAGAGAAGCTCATAGATGAGCGGGAGACTTGCGAGGTGATCAGCGAGCAACACAAGGATCCTTCCCAGGATCAACTAGAGCCCATGATCAGCAAGTTCATGGAATACCGTGCCCAATTTCACATCTCGTCACCTGAGCAGCAGCAGAAGTAGGATACCCCCTTTCGGCCGCAGGATGACGACGATGAATAATTTCTCTCTTCTTCTCTCTCTCTTCTTCGACTTTCTTTTTGTGAATGTCTAAAGTATGTTGGCACAAATGATGACATCATCCATGTTGCACCATGGGATGATGTCATCCATCAAGTTGTCAAAAGTCAACATGACTTTGAGATATTTTGTAAATAGGTGGTTGGTTCCTTTTTGCCTTCCTTCTTCTCCTTCTTCTATAAATACTCGAATACTTGTTGTATTCGGGGTGGATATTTTTTAGATGAGAAATAGAAGTAAGAAGAAGATTTTGAACTCCTTGTAACAGAAGCAATTTTGAATGCAATATATTTAGACTTTGTGTTGAATACATGTGTTTTTATCAGATCTTTCTTATGTTAGATCTGTATGGTTGTTCTATTAGATTTGCTTCTACTTTGTTGTCATTTATTCATCAGTATTGCTTTAATCATTTATGCAAGTAAGTTTGGCTCTGTTTACTACCGATCCCAAAACATAAACCCTCTGACCTTTCTGCTTTGGAATTCATTTCTTTTCTCCCTTCGGATCTGACCTTTCTTCATCCTCTCTTTCATTCCTTTCTCTTCGCAGCTAGAAATAAACCTATTGGGATGAGATCCCAAACCCCCGAAGGCAGAATACTGTGAGACTTGCACAAGATTCCTGCTGGTAGAATAGCAATAAACCAATTTCACTTCTTTCGACTCAAAGAGGGCTACGCACCGCACTGCGTTGGCTTGTCTATCCATAGATCCGTCGCTCGCGACAGATTTTCGAACCAACACGTCATTATGACCCTTTACTCGATGATAGTTGCAGAATTCATGTTCTTTATACCATGCGGGTGTGGGGTGAAAAGGGTCAAAACTAGTGTGTGGTTTCATGGGAGGAAGGGTGATGGCCCCAAATTTAATGAGCTTCTCTAAGACGAGAAGAATAAGGTTCCCCAATTGGGGTGTATTTCTATTATTCCGTCTAAATTGAAAAGTCCGAACGAGTGAGAGATTTGATGAGGGGCTAGCCTGATTTGACGAATGAGCTAGGCCATCTTTGAGTACCACTGTGTTTGTAGTTCCCTTGGCCTTTGAATAACTGTTCTATGGTTTCAAAGAAGAAGAGGTATCATTCAACTTGAATGCCAAGTTCTTATTGTGTAGTTGGATTTTCTTCTCTTCGATGGCCCAAATCTCTAGTTTTTGTGCCATGGTGAATGCTTCGTCGAAGGTTCGAAATGTCTGGACCTACAAGGTCGGCAAGATATGTCTAACACAAGCCCGCATGAAGAGTTTGATGAGTTTGTTTTGTGGTAGTTGGAATGTGAGTTGATTGATTAGGCTATACCAATGAGTGACAAAATATATGATAGATTCATCTTCATATTAACGCGTAGAGTAGAGGTCAGTCATGGTAACCTTCTTAACAACGTTAATGGAGAAGTGATCAAGAAGGCTTGGGCTACTTGGTTAAATGAGAAGATAGAGTGTCTAGGTAACCCACCATACCAATCTAATATGTAGTCCATCGAGAGACATAGGAAAGGTCCTTAGAAAAAGCGTCATCATGCACGATTAGATAACACCAGATTTGAAAGACCACAAATGTTGTTGTGGTTCTTCTTTGTTGTTGAAGTAGTTAAATTTAGGAATTTCCCAATGCATGGGATATGGATGAATAGGAATTAATGGGTGGATAGGCTCATTACAAATCTCATCATAGGTGAGAGTGTTACGGGAGCCAGAAACCGATTCCTCCAATGTCTGCATCTTTTCCATCATTAAATTGATTAGGTCGTTGGTAGGTTGTGATGGCTAGGTGCCTCCTATAGCATAAGATGGTTGGTGTTGGGCATATAATCAAGGTGGCATTCCAAAGTATATGGTGCTGCCATATCAGTAGATTGAGAAGGAGGAAGTGAAATAGGGGGTACATACCCAAAATGAACGATAGACGAAATGGGAGGTTGCTGATAATATGTATATGGAGGTGGAAGGGTCATGGTAACCCTAGTAGTAATGGGGGATAAGGATTGTGGAATAGAAAGGACAATGCTTTAAAAAGGGTAGGGGTAATCGACACTAGGGATTTCGTGTAGATATGGGTACATTTGAGATAATAGCACGAGATGAGGTTATGTTTTGGGTGGTTAGAGAGGGTATAATGGATGTGGCGGGTGTAATGGATGTGGCAGACACGGTGTTCATAAAGCAAGTATAGGGACTAGCTGCAAAACGATAGGTGGAAAAGTAGGCGAGGGTAGCGTGAAGCTAGATGGGGCTGATGCAAAAGTGGGAATGAGAGTCAGGGGGATAGATATGGGCATGTTGTATATCAACTGACCCAAGGCATCTTGAGTGGATGAGTGGGAAAGATAAACCGCAAGTGACAAGATTTTGGTCTAGGAGTCTCGTGTGAACTCCTCGTCTTTGGTAGCGATAGATATAGGTTGGTAAGGATCCATGGCTGGTGATAGAATGAAAGGTGGTGAAGGACTAGGTGGGAGTGGTTGACAACAAGAGTGGAATATGAGGGTGTTTTCTTGGTGACGTGTTAGCACCATGTGAAGTGTACTAACGTGGTAGGACTGCTTCTCTGTAAGTGACAGAGATATAGAAAAGAGATAGAATAAATAGGTGGTGGTAGGTGAATTGGGGTTAAAATGATAGCCAGAAAATTACATAGGCTAACCAATATCGGTTAGGTTAAACCAACGCCGGTCATAGGTAACCATGATCGGTCACTGTGGGAAGTGAAAATTTGGTTTAAATAAGGTAAAAGGAAAATAATTTGCCAAGTATACAAAAATTTACTGGGAAGGTGAATATGGTAAGACCTGATAGAGACTATGAACAACAAAGAAGGCGAAACAGTGTACTTTTGGGTAGGATAACCAAAAGAACAAGAACTGACACCGGTTTGGTAAAACCAACAAAAAATCAGAGGGTAACCGATGATAGTTGCTAGACCGACATCGATTCTTATGAAATTTAAATAGAGATGAAGAAAATGTGGTTGTGAGTTAAAATTTGGTGTGGAATAAAACCTAGAATTCCGAGAATGATGAGAATATGGTCCAGAAAACTCGGATGAAGTGGAATACACCAACTAAGATGTCTTCTACGAAAGGATATCTATAGGAGACGTTTGGTATGTTATGGTCATTTTTAAAGCGTGGAGAAAAATTAATCTAAGATCTTCTTAGAAATTATTGTAGTCATTTTTAAAGCGTGGAGACGATTCTGCACGGTTTGTTTGTAGGAAACGGAGCTCGTTTGCAAAAGTTATAGCCCGCTGAAATTTTTGGGCAACTGGTGAATTTTGGAGTTTTTTTGTGCAGGTTGGACGTGTGCACGCTCGCCAAGTGTTGCGATCATATTGCGACACGTGGACGAATTGTGTGACGTATTAAAAAAATGGGTTTTGGAACGCCGGTCTTGGACACTCGTTCTCGGACAAATGGACCCCGCTATTTACTGGCTGGGGGCCCTCAGCCAGGTTCGACACACTCGATTATGGAGGGGTGCCTTGGCCTCCTTCTCATTTAACCATTCAACCAACTTGTGTATATAAACCTCTATATATTTGCCTTTGCGCCATGCATGTGGGACATTGGGCATGTATTATTTAAATTATCCACGCCTTATAACCTATTTGCAATTTTCCACGCCATATTTCTCAAACTATTCAACGCATTATCTATTCCACTTTCCACGCATTAGTCTAAACTTTCCACGCATATTGTAAATTGTCCACAGTTTTAGACTGTACATGCATATATTATGGGATTGGGCACCTAAAATTAAACAATGTGCCATCCCCAAGAAATGCATCCAAGTCTAGCGACCTACCACATAGGCTAAGGTGGCTTTTAGCCACTCAAAAATGCGCCACCTACATATTTTAAACCCTTGACCAAGTTTTAATGCGCCAAATGTGGGATTATAATCCCAAAAGGATAAGCCAAAAGCAAGGGAGGAGAATGGAACTCGGGTGGGCTGAGTAAAATGATAAGCGCCCAGCCGGCATGCTAGGAGGCGCATAAACAATATAAAAAGGGTGATATTCTATTTGTAATGCATTCGGGACTGTGTAGTAATATTGTAATGCTCATATCTTGAGCTAGGAGTGGAGTTTGAAGGAGATGTAAAAAGAAACCCCTGTTATTTTCAACGAGAGGAAGACTGTGAGAAGGTCAGAATTTTGTAGAATTCTTTGTAAAGGATTATTTTCAAGATTCTAATAGATCGGTCCCATTCAATAGGACCGGAGGCGTAGGCCTCAAGCCGAACTCCGTTATCAATTCTTGCGTCACGTTCTTTGGTGAATCCTCTTCATTTCTTTCAATATTTGCACAGTACTTGTAGTTTTTATTCTTTTATTAAAAATACAAAAAGAAATAATGCACAATTTTTACATCGAAAATCAATACAAAGCAAGAAAATGTGTGTACACAATTGCTAGTTAAATTTGGTTTTCAGATCATTGGTATCAGAGCTGGTTTTGACTGATTTTTGGTTCAGTTTAACGTGTTTTGGATTGCAAGTTGTGTGTTGGATGTTAACAAGGTCTCGATCTAAGAAGGGTGAAGGAGAATTAGTTGAAGGAGATCCCAAAATTGGTACCAGACGATCTCGAAGTCCTACAATGGCGGATCGAGAGGAAGTGGAACAAAACTTTCGTCAATCCTTCCAACAGATGAAGGAAATGGTGGAAGAAATGTACCAAGATAGGAAAAGGGAAAAGGGGACTAGAGAAGGTAAGAAAGAAGAAAGCTCTAGTTCTGACATTCCAAAAAGAGACTCTTTAAAATCTGATTTTCTTTCATTAAAGTTAGATATCAAGTTTGAATTGCCTATGTATACATTGGAGAGCTAAATGCAGAGAAGTTGGATAACTGGGTCAAGCAAATAGAAGTATATTGCAGGGTTCAGAGAATTGTTGATGATGAAGCAAAGATTCATCTGGAAACTCTTCGGATGGGTGGAACAACACTCATTTGGTGGGAGAGTAAGCTTCAGGAAGTGGAAGAAAACAAAGGTATAGAAATCACTTCTTGGTCTGAATTTGTTTCAAATCTTAGGCAACAATTTTATCCTCTTGGTTATAAGCAACAAGCTATGATGGATTGGCAAACATTAAGACAAACTAAGGGACAAAGTGTTCAAGAATACACACAAGAATTTAGGAAAAGGGCTCTAACTCTGGGAATTTCCCTAAACACAGAAGAAACACTGCTCAAATATATTGGTGGATTGCATAGTTATCTAAGGCATATGATACTTGTTTTAGGTACTACTAATCTTGATGCAGTATGTGTTCAAGCAACCCATCTGGAAGCACGAGGGAAAATGACAAAGGAGTCCTCTTTCTCTTCTTTTAATCAGAAGAACAAGCAATCTGAAGGAAAAGGTTCGAAAGAACAAGGAAAAGGAAAGGGTAAGCATAAAACAAACTCTACTGTTAAGAAGGAAGATGAAAAACCATTTTGTAATCATTGTAAAAAAAACCATGATGAGTCTAAATGTTGGAAATTACATCCTGAAAAGAAGCCTAAATGGATGGTTAAGAAAGGAAAAGAAAAGAAAACAAACACCGTAGTGCATGATCTTGGTTCTGATTCAGGTGATGAAACCAAAATCACAGCTATGGGTTTACAAGGTAAATCAACTCTTTCAATTTCCAACAATAGCACTACAGATGTTGCATCTTCTTCTAGTAAACAAACTACACCTGACGATAAGAAAAGAAATGAGCTTTTCCACATTAGAGTAATTTCAAAGCATACGAAAATTGATACTCTTTTTGATAGTGGATCTCAAGCTAATTTGATTTCAGAGGAGGTTGTTAAAAAACTAGGACTCAAAACTACACCACATCCTAAGCCTTATCCTTTGAAATTTGGGTTTGTGATGATGCAAAAGCTGCGAGTAACTAAAACTTGTACTTTCAGATTTTCCATTACAGACAAGTTTATTGATGAGGTTGAATTGGATGTAGTTCCTTTGGATATTTGTGGGGTGGTTTTGGGAAGTCCTTATTTGTATGATCGTAAAGCAATCTTCTATAGGGAAGAAAATAAATATTTGCTTGTAAAGGATGGAATTGAGTTTATTATTAGAGCTCATCGTGAAAAGAATAATCTATCCTTGGTAACTGCAGGTCAAATGAAAAGGCTTGTCAACTCAAGCAAAAAGTTTTGTGCTCATGGTGGTCAAAGCCAAGGAAAAAGAAAATGAGATGGCTTTTGAGACTTGCGATCTAAAACATAAGGATGAATTGGTAAGAATTGTTTCTCAATTTGATGATGTTTTTCAGGATCCACAAGGTCTACCTCCCAAAAAAGAGGGTTCAACATGAGATACAGTTGCTTCAGGATGCACCTCTTCCCAATATCGGAATGTACAGGTTGTCAGTAGTAGAGAACGAGGAAATCAAGAGACAGGTAATGGAACTTTTGGCTCAAGGTATAATTCACCCAAGTACATCCCCATGTGGTTCACCAATTATATTGGTTCCTAAGAAGGATGGCACTTGGCGAATGTGTGTTGATTTCCGTGCTTTAAACAAGATTACTATAAAGAATCGTTACCCTCTTCCTAGAATAGATGATTTACTGGATCAATTAAGAAATGCAATTTATTTCACTAAGTTAGACTTAAGAAGTGGTTATCACCAAGTAAGAATTGCAGAAGGTGATGTTTGGAAAACTACTTTTAAAATGAAACAGGGATTGTTTGAATGGTTAGTGATGCCTTTTGGTTTGTGCAATGCACCGGCAACATTCATGAGAGTTATGAATGAAATTTTTAGGCCATTCATTGATAATTTCGTTATTGTCTACTTAGATGATATTCTTATTTTCAGTAAATCATGGGATGAACATATTAAACACATCCAGAAAGTCTTAGATGCACTAAGGAGAGAGAAATTGTATTTGAAGATGTCAAAATGTGAATTTGGAAAAACATCTTTAATTTACTTGGGGTATATTGTAGGAAATGGAGAATTGAAAATTGATCCTGCAAAAATAGAGGTTATTGTGAAATGGCCTAGACCCACAAATGTGACGGAAGTTAGAAGTTTTCTAGGTGCAGTTCAGTACTGGAGGAAATTTATTGCTAACTTCTCATATATTGCATCTCCTTTGCATGCTTTGACAAGTATTAAACAGGTCTTTCAGTGGGGAGGAAAACAACAAAAAGCATTTGATACACTGAAAGAGAAGATAAGTACCGCTCCGATCTTGGCACTTCGGATTTACAACATTCATTTGAGATTGAGACGGATGCTAGTGACTACGCATGATAGGGCGAGTTTTGATGCGAGAACAAGCGACCGAGTGTGTTACCATTCAGAAACCTTTACAAGTGCGGTAAGAAACTATCCAACTTATGATAAAGAGTTGTATGCTTTGGTTCAAAGTGTTAAAAAATGGAAGCATTATTTAATGGGAAAAGAAACAATTATCCATACTGACCATCAACCGCTTCAATATTTACAAACACAAACCAAATTGCAGCAGTCTAGACATTTCAGGTGGATGGGATTTTTGCAACAATTTCATCTTGTAATCAGGTATAAAAAAGGTATTCAAAACAAGGTTGCCGACATGTTGTCCAGACCACCAGTGGTAGTAGCATCTATCCTTTTACAGCATAGTTCTTTGGCTCATGTTAGTTATAAGGAACAATATGCAAATGATGTTGATTTTAGAGAAGTGTATGAGGATTTAGTAAGTGGGAAACAAGTAGGAGAAAAAGATTATCATTTGCATGAAGGATTGTTATATCATTCTGGAAAACTTTGTATTCCAGAAAATGAGCGTGTGCATATGATTAGGGAAGCACATACTTCTCTTATTTCAGGGCATTTTGGTGTAAGTAAAATAGTTGCACATTTACAAAAATATTGCTATTGGCCTAGAATGCATGAACATGTAAACCGCTATATTAAGGGGTGTGTTCTTTGTGCCACAAGCAAGCCAAGTAACAGGAAATTAGGACTTTACACTCCTCTTCCTGTTCCAACACGGCCTTGGGAAAGTGTTTCCATGGACTTTGTAGGAGGCTTGCCCATGACACGGAGAAAACATGATTACTTATATGTGGTAGTGGACAGATTTAGCAAAATGTGTGTGTTGGTTCCATGTACTAAACAAATAACTGGTGAGGAAGCGCACATTTATTCTTTTAGTTTGTTTGGGTTCATTTTGGTTTACCTACTTCAATCATATCGATCGGGATTCTAGATTTCTTGGGAATTTTGGTGACATTGTGGGGGTTAATGGACACAAAACTGAAAAAAGAGCACTACTTTTCATCCACAGGTGATGGTCAAACAGAGGTTGTAAACGCACAGTGGTACAATTACTTAGGGGCTATAGTAACAAACATCCTAAATTGTGGGATGAACATCTTTATTATGTGCAACATGCTTATAATCGTGCCTTACATTCTTCTACTTTGAAGTCTCCATTTGAGACTTGTTATGGATATCTGCCTAATTCTCCATTAGATATATATTATGGACATGAAAGCTGTTGTTAATAGTGCAAGTGATTACGACAAGGCTAAAAGATTTGTGCGAGAGAATACAACGAGTTCATCGGTATGTCCATGAACAATTGGAGAAAAGCAGGCTAAGTACAAAGCTAGGCATGATAAACATAGGCCCGATCACAAGTTCAAAGTTGGTGATTGATTTGGCTTCACATCAGCAAGGAAAAAGCGCGCGGTGAAGGTAAAAAATTGAAACCTATACGGTATGGTCCGTTCCAAATATTGGAAAAAATTGGTAACAACGCTTTCCGGTTAGATTTACCTCCATATATGCAAATCTACTCAGTTGTAAATGTTGAGAATTTAAGATTGTATGAACCGCCTATGATTGTTGATCATGATGATTCTAACATTATGCCTTCCATTGATGATTTTGCTCCTGAGTATCTTGATGAGTTGCAGGAAGACATCATTTTGGACAGGAAAGTAAGAACTTCGCGAAGGGGTGATATTGAATATCTTCGTGTTGGGTTCAAAGGCATGCATCCGAACAAGGCAAAATGGATGGAAACCGGAAAGGTGAGGGAGAAATACCCTCACCTATTCACCAATTAGGTTGACTTTTGGGGTCCAAAAGTTTCTCAGTGGGGAGGAATGATCCAGAGGATCCTCACAGAGAAACACCGATCTAAGATCTTCTCAGAAATTATTGCAGTCATTTTTAAAGCGTGGAGAAAAATTATACGATTCAACGACAGTTTGTTTGCAGAAAACGGAGCTCGTTTGCAAAAGTTATAGCCCGCTGAAATTTTTGGGCAACTGGCGAAATTTGGAGTTTTGTGCAGGTTGGACGTGTGCACGCTCGCCAAGTGTTGCGATCATATTGCGACACGTGGGAATTGTGTGACGTATTAAAAAATGGGTTTTGGAACGCCGGTCTTGGACACTCGTTCTCGGACAAATGGACCCCGCTATTTACTGGCTGGGGGCCCTCAGCCAGGTTCGACACACTCGATTATGGAGGGGTGCCTTGGCCTCCTTCTCATTTAACCATTCAACCAACTTGTGTATATAAACCTCTATATTTCCTTTGCGCCATGCATGTGGGACATTGGGCATGTATTATTTAAATTACCCACGCCTTATAACCTATTTGCAATTTTCCACGCCATATTTCTCAAACTATTCAACGCATTATCTATTCCACTTTCCACGCATTAGTATAAACTTTCCACCACATGCATATACTATGGGATTGGGTGCCTAAAATTAAACAATGCGCATCCCCAAATAAAGCGCCCTCCACATAGGCTTAGGTGGCTTTTAAGCCACTCAAAATACGTGCCCACCTACCATATAAACCCTTACCCAAGATTCCATGCGCCGAATGTGGGATTATAATCCCAAAAGGATAAGCCAAAAGCCAAGGAGGAGAATGGAACTCGGGTGGGCCGAGTAAAAAGATAAGCACCCAGCCGGCATGCTAGGAGGCGCATAAACAATATAAAAAGGGTGATATTCTATTTGTAATGCATTCGGGACTGTGTAGTAATATTGTAATGCTCATATCTTGAGCTAGGAGTGGAGTTTGAAGGAGATGTAAAAAGCAACCCCTGTTATTTTGATGAGAGGAAGACTGTGAGAAGGTTAGAATTTTGTAGAATTCTTTGTAAAGGATTATTTTCAAGATTCTAATAGATCGGTCCCATTCAATAGGACCGGAGGCGTAGGCCTCAAGCGCCGAACTCCGTTATCAATTCTTGGTGAATCCTCGTCACGTATTTTCTTGGTGAATCCTCTTCATTTCTTTCATGGATTTTCTCTATTTGCATAGTACTTGCGTGAGATCACCTTTTTATTCTTTTATTAAAAATACAAAAAGAAATAATGCACAATTATGTTCTTTTTAAAGCACCAAAGTATGATTACTTTTAGACAATAGAAGAGGAGAAGGTTCCAAGGGATAAAGTTTAATGTAAGAACTTTTTAGAAAAGAAACAAACATACAACATTTTCACCTAGAAATGAAAGAATGCAAAGAACCCTGAATGGGTCCCACCGGGCATGCCAAAATGTTTCACCTGATTCTATATCATTTCTTCAAATGTTGATCGAAACAGATAAGGGTAAAGGGATAGGAGGAATACCTATTGAAATGTTGGTTGTATGTTGTTACATGCGTATGACTTATGGATCCATAGCTGATCATGAGAGCTTCCTTTTTCTTGGAGGAACTACCTAAAATGGAAAACAAGACCACCAAATGAAAGTTAAACAATATATGCAGTGGACTGCCTAACGTGTGCTAGATCTAGGAAGTGTGATACTTCCCGGATGCCTATCAATCCACGTTTAAAACAACTTAATGCTAACAATTAATAAAACCCTACTTTAGTTGAAATGATCTAGGTATCTCATTCTTCTACAATAAGCAAATTCATTCACAACATGCTAAGCTATGACCTGAATTTAAAGGTCAAGGTCTCTGTCATGGTATTATTCTTGGTCAAGGTTGAGGTTACGGGGCTATTCTAGGTATTTGGTGGAGATTTGGAGTGTGTTATTGGTTTTACGGTCAAAGACACAGAGACCGATGATGTCGATGTCAGTATGACGGTGTTTGTTTAGGTGAATCGGTGTGATATTGTGGGTAACCGGTGGCGGTATGTATGATCGGGTGTAGGAAACTTAATAAAAACTTGAGGTGAGGGTATATCGAGGCTAGATAAAAATAAAAGGGCAATGGTAAGATTTGTGTGGGTCTTAGGTGTGCACAGGAATGATGAAATTCTAGATATGGGCAGGTCAAGGGTGTGGGTAAAGGGATGGTCAAGTTTGCATGGAGGTAAAATGGTGGGGAATGGGAATGGGAGCAGAAACTAGTAACTGAAGTAAAAGAATCTACCTAAATGACAATGGACAAGTGTTGGTTAACAAAACTTACTATTTGTACAAGCTTGATGTCTGGTTGGTGATGGTGGGTGATCAAATGGAAGGAACTCAATGTGGTGCTAGCACTTCCCTAGATTCTCCCGTGAAGGAAAATGGCTCTGTGGTTGCTTCAGTGTTGGCTATGGATGCTCTAATGCATGTACAGATGCTAGTTCTACTTGCATGTAGCTCTAGTTTTGTCACTTGTTCTCAAAAGATGTACCAACCTCTAAAAATGTGCCAACCTCAAAATAAGGTTATTTTGGGGGTTAAATGGTAACCGACAGTGGTTCTAGCTTAACCGGCGGTGGTTTAGGGTAACTAGTGTCGATTAGGGTGGGATTTTCTAGGTTTACTAAACTAGGAAAATCTCCTTGACTTTCTGGGATCTCGTTCTTTTGTTCCATGGATTAGAATGGAAGATTCCTTTTCAACATGCGGGAATGTGGTTAGAGGGAATGTAGGCTTTGATTTTTATTTAGGTAGGTCTTAGTTAGTTATGGCAACATACTAAGAATAATTCTTAGGGTGAGGTGGCTAGATGAAGTGGGTATGTGGGCATTATCTCAATTAGGATATTTAAATAATAAATATTGTGAGGTTAATGAATTAATTAAATTAAATTAATTAAATTAATATTAGAGTGGGGTGAAAGGGGCCATGGTTAGGTGAATGTGTTCAAGGTGTTTATTTGACGAGGGACCAAGGAGAGTGTGACCTAATTTTAGTGTCTACAATAGGTGTTAAGAGAGTCTTATATGTGTCGAGTAATCTTCTTTCTTTTATTAAACAAATATAATTTATTTTGTATTAAAAATTAATCTTTAATTACTTTTTTACATTGTTATTGGGTCTATTTTGAGACGCATTATCGGTTGAAACCGACGTCTCCAGTTATTTAAAATAGAAAAATTGAGCCTTGTTGAAAATTTGAAGGGAAAGACTTTCACACTTGGCAGATCCAAACTCAGTTGACGCTGATTGAAAAATACCTATGGGAAATTGTCGATGGAACACTGGTAGCACCAACAACTCCCGACGAACTCAACAAATGGAAGGTAAGAGATAGAAGAGCTCTTGTTATTATTGGTTTAGGATTGTCTAAACCATATCTGCATCATGTAGACTTCAAGAAAACTTCTAAAGAAATTTGGGATACACTAAACAAACTATTTGGTTCACAAACTAAAAGTGCACAAATAACAATGAAGCAACGCCTATATGGTTTTAAAATGGAAGAAGGTGGAAACATGGTAGCTCACATCAAGTAAGTTCAGATCGTTGATAAATCAATTAGTTGGGATTAATGAGGATGTGAAAGATGATGATGCTAAGGCCATTCTTCTTAATAGTATGCCTCGATCTATTTAAAATATTGAGTTTACATTGAGTAAAATAAATCCAAATATTAAAAGTATGATTGCTACATTGCTCGATGAAGGGAGTCAAGTTGTTGAACTAGAGGAAGAGGTATTGGTATTGGTCAAGAAAATAATAAGCTGAGAACATCTTTTAAATATAAACCAAAATTCAAAAACCAGAAATGATATACTTGCCATTATTGTAAGCGAAGTGTGGACATGGTATTCTAAACTATAAACAAAGAGCACATGACCTTATTGATGGAAAGTTGAAAGATAAAGCCTATGTTATTGCTGAATACAATGAGGAAAGTGATTGGGGAGAATAAATTCCTCATTTAGATGATGATGCCTCTGATCAAAGAAATGAATAGTACCTTTACTTGATTTGAAAGCAGTGGAGGTTGGAGGCAATGGAGGAAGGAGGTCAAATAGTGACCTCTCGGCATAGCCTGCAAGTGACGGGGCCACACAATGGTGTTGTGGCATTTTTTTAGTTGTGTGTTTTCTTTCATATACGAATAAGAACAAAAGTTTGTCCCTGTTTAATTGGAATGTGTCTATATATTCCTATATTTTCCCTTGATGTAAAATAAAATGTGGAGATTCAAAGTACAAGTTATGTAACAGTCAAGAGTCTTGACAAAAGTTGTTGTTTCAGTTGATAATAGTTCCCATTCTAGTTTGGCTCCTAAGAGGTGGGGATGATGTCGACTATCAATTGGTTGATGTATCCACATAAAATAGTTGTTGGATATGTTCTTGATCACCAGTGTATGAGTGTCAAGCATAATGGTGATATGTTATAGCTTCATTATGACTTATTTAACTCCCCATGTTCACACTAAGGGGGTGAATGTTAGAAATATTAGTTATTGTGAACATTAATAATATGTTTGGAATTATATTATCTAGATGATGATATAATATTTAGATTATTTTATGTGAACAAATCATGTAGATATATTTGTGGAGAGAGAATAATGGAGATTGAGTGAGAGATATGTGGAGAATATTGTGAGATAGTGGATTGATGTTGACTCCTTCTTTATAGGAGCATATCACACTATTTATATGTATTACTCTTGAAATGTAATCAATCCCGCATGAATAAATTTTTTTGAATATTATTATTTGTGTTTATCTCTATTTTATGTAAATCTCATACCACTTCTAACACGAAGCAGTATGCGGATCAATTTGAAGAATATGATATGACGCAAAAACTTGGACAGAGATCAGGTCAGATATAGTTTGCAAGAGGACTTACAAAAGATAAATTACAGGGAAGATGATGAGTCCATAAATTGACTCATCATAGCATCCATATAACTATAAGTTTTACTCCTAAAAATGTTAATCTATATATGGGAATGTTTTAAATAGCTATATCTAAAGTAGAAAGTGATGCATTTTCCCTTATCTTTTCTTACGCAAACTAATGACCAATGGAACTTTCACTAGCTTCTTTGTAGAGTGATTTGGTGATATATGTAGGTTGATGATGCACATTTTCTGCCATTTTGAGTAGTTTCAGTCAAGGAGACCGAATCCACAACCACTAAGATATTTTGGAGGATTGACCCAAAACCATCTATAAACGAGGACCTCTATTTCTAACGAGAATTATAGGGTGTCATGTAACTTTTATGAATTTATTATTGGTTAAATGTTTTGCTTATATTTTTGACATGTGTTGCAATCAAATGTTTCTATAAGACACCTCCTTTGAATTGTTTCTTAGAGAGAATTTTTTTCTAGCATTGTAGTAGTTAATAGAAGAAGTTATTTTCGGTTGCACTCTGGAGTATGTGATGAAATTATTTTAATAAATATAATATATGCTATTCTTAGTATACATTTGTGTTGAAATCATCAATCCCAAAGTAGAGAAAGGGCCCACTCAAATAAGGAGATTAGAGGATTGGTATTTCATGCAAGATCTTTATACTTGATTAGTTTCAATTTCAATATCTTGGTTTGATAATTATCTGAATGTAATCTTCTATTTCTTTGTTTCAGCACATTCCCTTTATTGTATTTGATTTAAGAAAGTATTTCATTTCAAGCAAACATTTCCTTTAACAAGCATTTTATTCAAGTAACTCTATTTCAGTAGCATAGATGCATTTGATATACTTTTCTTTCTATTTGGTAGTTTAAAGATTTCAATAGTTTAGACTTGTACTTGCTTTAAAAATTTTATGGTGAGAACAAGGAAACTGATTCTAAACAAACCCCCCCCAAAAAAAAGAGAACCACCATAGTATTGAGTTGCATATCAACTTCTCTACATACAACCTTGAACACAACCCTAGTTTATAATGACATCAACGTTTGAACAAGTTGATTAAATGATTGGAAGTTACAACGACCCATCAATAAATAATGTTTAGTGCTTGGTCCCTTATTATGATCACATAACTTTATATTTATATGATTAACTTGCTTGAATTTTGTAATTAACCTCGAAAAGGATGACTGAAAAAGATAGGATGCTTAAACGGTTATAAAGGACCCAAAAGATGTGAATGAATTACAATGAGGTCAACGGAACCAAGAGGGGACGGGATCACACGGTGTTGACATCTTGGCTGGGCATTGGTGTCAGGATGAAAATGTCAAGGTATAAAAATACGAGACTAAAAAATAAATAATGAAATAATAGAGGTAGTAATGTAAAGAGAACAAATATGGACAAAGAAATGGTTTAATTAGTACTTTTCTTACTTAGGAATCATATTAATATTTGTAAGCAATCGGGACTAGATAATTTCCCAAAGTGTGTGATTTTTTGTCTACGCTCATCTAAAGTCACTCAAATATCCCTATGTATCTTATCAATGTCCAACTCAACTCAAGCATGGTCAAAGGTGGTTGTCAAGTATAATTTCATTCATGTAGATATCACATGCTAGTTGGAGAATTAATTGCAATTTGAGGCGTCTTTAAAGTAATGCCAATGTCGGTGCTACATGATGGGTATTCACAATTGAACTAATGTTTATTTTATAGGACACATCATCCATTACTATGGTTTGATGTCATGATAAAAATATCTAGACAACTTTATAACATGATCAAAAATTAGAGTTTGACAACAACAAATAGTTCCAGGAAACTCGGAGGGTGCAAAATTTGTAGATCTCATATCTAAGGAGGTTGAAGGTCAGGTGTACAAAAGGGTCAAGACCATATAATATGTTCCTATAAGAGTTGTAAAATTCCATATGAGGGTAGTTTCTAGTTACATTATGTAGAATGAAGCTTCATCGAGTTCGAGACCTCCTGTTCCATTAATGTATCCTTCCATACCTTTCTAAAATCATACATAATAAGCTAAATGCACGCATTCCTTTATATTTTCAATTTCATATCTTATCTATCATATCAGTTACAAGTATAAAAGTGTTATTATGATTGTGATAATTAATTTTAGAAGTTAATTAATCATAATAATCACTTGTTTCTAACCCTTAAATTTTTGGTGTACTTAATTCACTAAAATCAATTAAGTTTCATGTTAAATCTAATTAGGGTGTAAACAAATTATACTATTTAACTATTTTCCAAATGTTCTTATGATTTATATGCTTTTAATCATTAATTATATTTCCATAATTAAATTTCTATTATTTATTAGATTTGATTAGGACATAATTACATCTTAATTAGGGTTAAATCAATACATTTCTATGTCTACCATATAACATCACGTTTGATTATATGATCTTGAGATCACCGAAGCACACAAGTAAAAAAATCCTATAAAAATCAATAATCTAATTAAATTTGCCCGTGGAACCCCTCAACAAAAAAAAAATACATGATTAGGTTTTAATTGGATTAGTCCAACATTTGAAATAATTGTAAGACAAAGATGATATATAAGATACTACAATCACCAAAAACATCCAAGGGACAACTTAGAGGCATTGTGCAAGAGCGTTATCCCCAGCAAGGGATGAAGCTTAAGAAACAAAAATACCATTTTAATGATGGGTAAAGGTGCATAAAATTTTAGGTAATTTAGAAACTCTAACTCTAGGATTCTTAATCACCTTAATTCTATTAGCATCCTTTACGGAGCAGAGGAGGAATTTGTTTGCGACTTTATCACCTATTTGTAAACAATGCATATGAGCATTACAAGATTTGTATACCTCCCCCACCTTAAGAAAGTAATCCACTAGAAGGTAGCTTGAGTTTGAGGTTAGAGATTGAATGTTGATTGATCCAAAGCTTGGACATAGTCTTTGAAATTCACAAAGTAGGTTTCGATGCACGAGCATGCTACTTGTAAACAAGCACTAGTTTTCCATAATTTCTAAGAAAGGTGGTGGTGCAGAAAATGGCATCAATGCTATTATATCCATTCCGAAATGTTTTGAGGATAGGGGACTAACCTCCAAACCCTTCCAATATGCCTCATAGTCTACTCATGTTTGAGATTATATATATTGAGATAGATTTGAGATTTAAGGTTCTTTGGCTAGGTGGAGATCAATTCAATGTAGAATAAAATAGCATAGTGATTTAACAAAGTGAATCTATTAATGATAGAATTAGGGAGGCGATTATCGAAGAGAAGGAAAAAAATCTTGTTGAACCAGCGAGAATCCAATGTCTTAACTACCATGTCTTGGCCCTTTCTAAAATTAGACCAAGTGAACAAAGAAGATGTAGAAGAATAATGTCAATGACATTTAGGATCCAAAATTTTGGCTTTGTTAAACATATAAACCAAGCTTCCCTTTCACTTTGGTGCAACAATTGATTGGTAGATGACCTACTTTTTCCTCGTATGATTCAACCATTTTGACATCCCACTAAGAACCCAATGGCCATCAAGGAGTGAGTCTCCTAACCATCTTCATGGTTTGGCTTGTTCCACAACATCATTGGATGCATAAAGGTTGGTGAGCCAAAGAATAGACCATCGAAATCAAATAGGGTTTACACACCTTGATGGGTAGGGTGAGATCCCCAAGAAATAATATTATAAGAAAGATATGGTGAAAGCAATGTGATAATGCCTCCTCTACTAGAGTCATGACTGGACATCTAACAAATTGGATGCAACAAGATAGTGATGGCCATAGAATGGAGGAGGAAACATGATTTTAACTTCCCGTAAGTAAAGAATTTACATGTTTTTGAAATAATGACAATTTTCGTTGACCATATTTTGGTATGTCATCTACAATCATTGGATAGGATCAAGGTTCATATTGAATCCCTCATCCAAGTCTTGGGGGGTTGGAAACTTATTAGAAAAGACATTGTTTCACTCTATAAATTCAACGAGTTGCTCATAGTGGTGTTTTCCTTGAATGTATTCTTCTTCTCTATAGAGTGAAGGGATACAAGACCGGTGATCGACGATGTTGTGGTCAAAGGAAATAAGTTAGTATAATAATCCATAGGGATTGACTCAAAATGTGGCTCCCATGCCTATAAAGGCCATTTTTTCCTACATGAGCATAAACAACATGCACAAACTATGTGGTTGAGTGCCTGAAGTTGAAAGTCGAAGACCAAAATTTTAATAGGTTCTAGCGAAGATTTGATAGTGGCACCTCTTTGTTTTAAATGTATTGTCCCCACCACTCCACCTACGTGTGCTATATTGAATTATATTTATTGTGGTTTGTTTTGAACTATCAGATCGACCACTTTGCCCGAAAATGTTTTTTTGTTTCTACCTCGGCAGCACTTTATGTGTGTTAAATAAGACTCTCTGCTTTTTTCTTTGTATTTTCTAGTGAAATATTTCCTTGAAGATTGACAAACTTATATGATCCCTTTTTGAAAACAAATAAATAAGTGGAGTTTAAATTTTAAAATTTTGAATGGTTATAGTTGAAAGTCCATTCCCATGGTCTCATCCTAATTATTTTATGTGGAAGAACCGGACCACTTAATTACGCCGAAAGGTGTGTTCTAAGTTAGAAAGCACGGGGCTTTTTGATAGTAGGTATTGGCACGGATGGCGGAGATGAATCGGTCGATGAATACGGCCTCATGGGATCAACTGGATGGATCACGAGAGTCATGGAGGACCTGCCATCCCTTCCATGTCAATTTTTCCACCTCGACTCCCTGCATCCACCTTGCCATGCCATCATCACTCGTCCCCCTACCTGCACAGGCATCGTGCTGGACCCATTTCATTTTTGGCGTGGGAAAGGTCAAATTTGGAGAGACTCACCGGTCGGCCATCTTGGTATTTTAGATTAAACGATGGTGGCACAAATCCTTTTCTTACCTGAGAAAGGAGATCAAAAACTCATTGATATTCAATCACTTAGCAGTTAGCACCTACAAATTATAAACCAAATAAATGCTTCATTCCATCCTACCTACCTTAGCAGCATAAACTGTCATTGTCTTCGATAGAAATGTGGTGGACTTATACCGTGCAGGAGTTTTTATGGAAACTTTGGTCCCGGATAGCCGAGATCTGAATGTTGAAACTAGTTTGAGGGGGCTGGATTCGAGGAGCCTGCTTGGCTTGCTGGAAGTAACATTGGCAGGTGCCACATTCAAAGAAAATATAGAAAATGATGCCAATGCAATCGCAGTAGGTGTAATAAATGGCTATGGGAAATGGGAACTCTTTTGGCGATTGAATACAGGAGAGAAAGCCATAGGGAGTTTTGGTGGCCTGTGAGGGAATAGATAGATGGCACCTTCTTGGCCAATGTCTTTCCATTTTTCATCTACAACAACAACAGGGAGTCGTATAGCTTAGATTATGTCTTGTTGAAACCTACGGCACCCATTGTGAAGGACGGACATAAGATTTACAGGAGCCTGTTTGACGCCATGATTGATGCTACGTATTCTACCATGGAATCCCTGGGGCATTCCAACACACCCATAGTTGTTACTTCTAATTTACTCATTTTCGAACATGGAATCCAAAATTTTAAATAACACGCAAGAGTCGATCCACGCTTTGTCGTCCATGGCGAGGAAAGTTCGTTGGATGGGACTTGCACCCTGGTCGTCTAGGGCCATAAGAGCCTTGTCGGTGTATTGGACGAGGCTCGATTCCTGGTCTTGTTGGGTCAGTTTAGTGGAATCAAGGCCATGGTATTTACTAACTAGCAATCACACTTGAATGGTGCAATGGAGACGCCGAAGGGGATGCATATAAGATGTTAAAGTTGAGGAGTTAAGTGGTGAAGGAGGAAGAGGGCCGGTGAATAGGGCGATGGGGAGGAGGATTGCAAGGGCATGAAAAGTGATGGGCGGTGTATTTTTTTCTTGTGGGGAAACCAAAATTTTTACCAATTTTGAATAGATATTAAAGTCTCTACAGTTGTAACGTACATCAAATGTGAAGACAAAGGAAGTCAACATAGTGTGATATGGTATAAAAAGACAAATCATTTCCAAGTAGATGGGCACGTGAACAACACAGTTACAATCGTAGGTGGGTTGCTTTGTTGTGTATACTCAAGTTTGTGGGATCCATGTGGATGAAATTGACACACATTACATCACCAAACAAATCAATCTACATCGCTTTGGAGATAACAAGTTGGAAGTAGATGAATCTTCTCACATTGCCATGAGCAAGGATATTTTTTTCGTAACCAACAAAAGCTCATGAGATAAGTGTGTAGTATGAAGGAATTCAGGCCAGGTAACTATTTGCGGTGGGGAAAGATTGTTGATCTAATATGAGTTGAGAATGGTAAAACATTGGTGGCACTACATTGCAAACAAAGTGAGTTGCATTGGAGAGAAATTTAGCTCGTGAATGGTAAAGGTGATGAACTGAGTTGCCTTAGATGGATGAGACAATGGGAAGTGAATGAATGAAATGAGATCGAGTCCAAACAATATTGGAGGGGCTCAAAGTGAGCTATGCAATGAAAAGCATGGTTGAGGACAAGATGTTGCAACTGATGCAGGAAACACATTTTGATCATGATGATGATACCTAGCGAAGAAGTTCCGTTATCCATGTTAGTGTCCTTGGCGTGGTTGGTGGACCATGATAAAGGTTTGATAGGCGTGACTATGGAAGTAAAAGACATGGCAACAATGATTAAGTTAGAACATGTTATTTGTTTACATCACTTATTTCAAATGTGTCATCTTTTTTGCATGATGTTAAATTTAGGAGGTCAATATGAAAAGGGATTTGAGGTGACCTAGGGTTGTGAAGGAGCTACTTGAGCAAAGGCAATAAGCTTGGAGAGATTACACTTGACACCAATTAAAAGCATTATGAAGTTAAATCCATTACATAAGAAGAAAAGAACACTCAACCTACATGATGACACTTGAAAAATCATCAAGATCGTTGGGTGAGTTAAGGTGATAGTGATATGTAGATAAGATGGGGCCAAACATATTAGTGGGGGGCTAGGGGAAGTGACTATTTGATGTATTAGAGACAAACCTAATCTCAATCACCACATACTGGTGAGAATCGCATGTGAGTAGTGCAATGGAGACACGAAATGGGATGTAGCACGTTGAGTTGATGATGGATTTGACAACCTGCTGACTGCTACCTAGTACCATCGTTTACCTTGAAACTGTCATACCACTTGTTCGAAGCACACATCGCCCAGCCAAAAGAAACACGGAAAGAAGCCAAATAAGGCAGATTTTTGCAAGACTTAAACGTGTTAGCAGAGTATGTACTATGAGGAAGCTCATAAAATATTGCCCACATTTTGAGAATCAACTAGACAATTTATTTTTGGAAGTACAGAGACATGCTGTGAGGGATAATATCAGTGCAACGTTGTTTTTTGGATAATTTCAGCAATAAGTTCATTGTAGTTCTCAAAAGGTTGCTCTTGGGCTGCATCGTGTGGTTAAAGACTGGAAATATCTATGTGTGAAGAAGGCTTAAATGCATCAGTAAAAGTTAATAAAAGCTATTCAGGGATAACTAAATTATTTTAGTTATCAAGTTTTATGGGTTTAAAACTTTAAAGTTGATATTTGTATGTAGCTTCTGATTTTTCATACAAATCTACTCCAGTGATAACTCAAACAAGAGTTTAGGCGAGTTCTTTGGGTCTACATGTAATGGGCGAGCAAAACAATGTCATGCTTTTTTGAAGAGGCTTTCATATGCCGATATTATATGTGTGAAATTTCAGACTCTAACTTTATTATCACAAGGGTATTAAAGGAGCATTGGGTCTTTGCCTGTGGGTAGATGATTTGAGGGTTTATGATGAATACCAAGTCTGACTATGAAAACCACCCATACATTTGTTGGATGCAGTTTATCAAAGAAACCTTGTGCTTCTGGTGCTTACGGAGTAAGACGTGAAGGAGGAAAAAAACACGACACCTGTCAGCAATGGTGGACATGTCCGGTGGTCTTCATCTTCAACATGTGACTGTGCTCGCCCTGCTCTGCCATTAGAAATGACCCAAAAACAAAACATTTCTTCTCCAGGTGCTCTCAGTTGTCTCTCTCTGTAGTTGTTGCTCCTTGCCTGCGTGACTTGTTGAAGGTCGAGCTGTCTTTCTCTCATCTTTTGGATTCTTAGGTAGAATCACTTGGGATTGCCAGATTATTTGTAGGTCTGAATTTCTCTTATAGATTTAGTGATTGAGAAAAAATATCAAATAGAAATCTAAAGAAATTATTTTTATGGTCTTTTATTGAAATCGAATCCCCTTTTGTATTTGTCTTCAGAGCATGACGCAAGGATTACCCAGGTCGGCCTGGTTAGGAATATGAACCGCCCTGGTTCATGTTGGCTTTCATTGATCAGAAACAATCGGTTTTGTATGGTGGCGAGAGCCATAACTGGCATGTGTGTGGGAGACAAAATAGAGGAATATATTTTTCCGCGAAGCTTTGATATACAATGCCGCGAAGCTTTTTTCCGTCTAAGTCGACTACAGAATAGGATTCAAACATTTTGTTTTTAACTTTTCTTGTCTTTCATATTTTCTTTCCATGAACTTAAAATACAAAAGGATTTAGTTCTCTGTGTGTTGGACGTCATCGGGTAGAATTTTCCAGTGAGTTTTAGGAGTGAGGAATTTATTTTTCTAGATAATGTTCACACCTGCTTCTTCAGATGGTCTATCTTGCAAGGCGGGACAGGTAGATTACTTTATATGTTTAATATACAGGTATCCTATTTAATCTCATGCATAGAGAATACTAGATAAAAATCACGAGAACAACCTCTTCTGGACCGAGCAAACAGAACGTTTCTTTCCTTTTATGGCATATTTTTCCAGTTTTTATAATCTTTCTTTCATTGTTTTGAATCTCGTTGTTACCAAATAACTTGATTTCATATAAAATTTACCCTGTATAAATGAGACTATTGTCTTATTGAAGTGTTTAAATTCTCTTCTGGCATCTATGATTTCTATATTGTGTTGGGTTTTTTAAAGAAAAACTCTGCATACAAAGTTGCTACCTTAGTTTTGATCTAAGATTTTATATTATCTTTCAATCTCCCTTTTTAACTTGCCCAACTTCTGCAAAGGCAAAAAAGTGTTATGTTGTTTTTATTACATTTGGAATCATATTTGTGATGATGGGATCTATCATCACAAAGAGGATAGTACGTGATACGCCATGAGATAGTTTGTTTAATATGTTTTAGTCATTTGTTTTGGTGTAATAGTTTCAATCCCATATTTTTTTGTTTTTAATTTTGATAGATTCAATCACGTTAACTTAAATCAACAACTCTTTATTGCATTTATCCCTTTCTTTTATGATGTTTTAATTTTCAGGTCCAAGTTTGATTTTAAAAAGCAAAAACATAATTAAAGAAATTCTTCTTTCCAACAGGTCTATGCCAGATACAACCCCTGTATTGCCCTGTTATCTGATATTGAATCTACAAAGCTCAAAGATGTTATGGATGCTAAAATATTTGCATCTATATCTTTGTGAGAATGTAGCATCCTTTGCCTTAAAACATTAGAGAGAATTTTCTCCCAAAGTATAATGACATTTGGAAGTTCAAAAGGATGCATGCAATGCAAACCAGCTATACGTCCTGAGGTTAAAGTGAACCCGTAAATCCTTGTTGTTGGGTAATACTTGAGACTTGTGATCTTTGGATATGCAATCACATAACCCAAAAAACAATGGCGCAGACTGAACAAGTGATAGATGTAGGTTAACAATGGACACTGTGAAATAGATTAGTAGTTGTTCACTCCTTAAAATGAAATTGATTTCATTGTATAGAGGAATAAAAGATTCTCAAGCTAGAAAAGTCTTTTAGGATTCCAGGTTTGACATCTACTTCAATTTTTCTTAAATCACTATCATGAGTTCTTGAAATATATTGAGCTAGGCATACGACGATCTAAAAATTCTAAAAAAATCCAAGGTTTTTGTTGGCCTCTTCTCTGAGCTCATTCCCAAGACACTATCACCATAGGAATGAAAGTGTTTTAACCATCACAGCCAAAGTAGAAACAGGTTGATTTTGAGGAATATGGAAATTATTATACGTTGTTGCAGCAGGAAGTAAGAAATTTTTGGAACAATCTTCAATAAGGCAGTGACCATTTCAAAATTGAAAGTTCTTTAGTAGAAAATAGGGATTTTTGTGCTGCAAATCGTCAGTCTCCTTTAGGTTCTTTTTCTTTTAGCTATATAAAATTAAAGTGAAACAAAAAGCACTCCAAGTAACATAGAATTTTCTCACATAAGACATATAATATACAACAGACATAGTAGTTTCTAGGAAGACAAACTTCTCTGACAATTCCAAATTGCACCATTACTCTTTCATGTTCATAAGCTACAAATTTCAATATCGATGAATTTCTTCAAAAATTGTTATTTGAAAGGGGTTTAGCCATCCAAAAATGTTCCCACCCAAAGTCTCCAACTTTGTTTATTTTCCTTCCATCTATTACAACTACATGTAATTTTCAGATTTAAGAGGTTCTCTAAATTAGATTTCTAGATGCTGACTTGTTTTATATCACTTGGGGAAGTTATAATTTTTTTCAATGCTCATTACATACACCGATATAGCCTCCAAACATAGGATCCATTACAAACAAATATTTTCATCACTTCAACATCTACCAAAAAGTCCCTTCTCCATAAGGCTTCAGCAGATACCCACAACCTGTTTCGAAGCTCATATTTTTCGCACAGGCTGGTAGCATGCTAGCGAAGGCCACCTGTGGCATCTCCAGAGCATAAGATGATCATTAGTAAAAAGAGCCTCTACTCAACCATACTGTGAAAGGCCAGGCTACTGATTTCTCTGCACCCAAAAACAGCAAAGCAGAGCCAGGAGTTGAATACCCAACAACTACAACAGGAGGGTAAGAAGAAGAAGAATAATAATAAGGAAAAGTTTGGAAAGATTGTGTCCGTGAAAGGTCAACCAAGGAGGCCCATCAAATTACAAGAGTCACAGAGTTTGAATAGGAGTAAGAGGGAAGGAAGAGGAGCCATTGATTGCAGTGTGGGTGCCTCTCTGATGATTCTTCTTCTCTTTTTTATGGTTTTCTATGGCAAGTTGTGTGCAATCTGCTTCACATCTGCATGGTGGTATGTGCTTCCCAAGGTCACAAATGATTCCAGTAATCCTTCTGTGAGGAATAATAATATCAGCAAGGTGGTGATGGATCTTTAATCCAGAGAGTACAAGAAAAAGGTGATCATGGATGGATTGGTTGACAGGAGCCATAATAATGATAACAAGTAATTGTTTACACACTCTTAAATTCATTGAAAGAGGTGGTGAACTGTACATCTGAGCCATCATTATCTTTTGGAAGTTTTTTCTCCTTTTTCGATTAGAATTGTCAGCAATTATTGTGTGTGGAATGAGACAGTTGTAAATATGAAAAGCCAAGTGATAGATATGTCATTCAATGATATTGGATTTGGTTCAGTTTTAACATTCATTATGGTCGTTGGGCTCTTCTTGAATTTCTTTATAATTTTGTTCACATAGAATCAAAGGCATTTAATAATTCATCTTTTCAGTAAGATACACCAAAAATTCATTAAACCCCATTACAGAGGTAAGTATAATGAAAGCGTAAAAAGTTTTTTTGGAAAATTTGTGTAAAGAATTTTTAATTGACATTTCAATTCTCTTTCTTTAATTTATCATCAAAAATAGATTTTTTCTCAATTTTTTCATGTTTTTACAATGACCTCTAATTGGTCAATAGGTATAAACATAAGGATAGGTCTCTTTATTAAGGAAATTTTAACCCAACAATTAATGTAATACACATACACATAAATTGACAAAATACCAACATTGTATATTTATGAATTCAATGAGTTATATACATATTGTACAATAGTTACATATTGCATGTCTCTTAAGTTGCAACAACAAGTTCTTCCTCAATATATGAATGGAATCTCTTTGACATCCACTTCTTTTTTAATCTAGTGGAATCTCTTCAAATTCTCTCAAGACTTTTCACCCTTAAACTCTTTAATATGGTAGAGCTTTCCCTATGTCTTCCAAAATGTTTAAGTGATTTCCCAACAAATCTCTATATAGGGCTATTGAAGAGTTACAGATTGATTTTGATCCATGAAGTCACTTGCAACAACACACTTGTTTCCACATCCATCTCCTAGGGTTTTGTAGTCAAATTGAGAATTGCAGGGTATATCCTTCATTAGATGTAAATTCTATGTCAAGCGTAGAGAATACTAGAGAAAAACTCACGAAAACAACCTCTTCTCGCACGGACCGAGCAAACAAAACATTTCTTTCCTTTTATGGCATGTGCCATAACTTTCATTTTGTGGCTCCGTTTCAGGTGTCGTTTTCTCTAAAAGTGCATATTTTCTCGAGCTCTATGCATTGATGGCAATATTTTTTTATTTTCATAAAATCCATTTTTGCACCTTTTTGGAATTGCCAACTGTTATTACGCTGAAAGATGTTAGCATTTATTATGCCGAGAAAATAATATTTAATATTCCTTTGCTGCATCCGAGAAAATAAGCAACGAAATCGCCAATCGTTATTACATCGAAAGGCGTTAGCGCAAGGGGAAACCAACAAATTATGCGCCAACCGAGATGCTTTGGTTGATGATATGGGAAACAAGATTCTCACATATGACATTAAAACAAAGGCACGATAATGTGTGTAAATATATGCAAAATATATAGTTGTATAGTTTGTATGCGTATTTGTATTTTTAAATATACGCAAAATAAAATGTTAAAAAAGTTTGTATGAGAATTTGTATTTGTCAATACATTCATCAAATTATACAGCTGGCAATATAGAGATATTCAAAAGAAGATTCAAAATGTTGATTTATATGGAGGTTTGTTTCTTTACAATAAGTGATGGAATCGCACATTGTTATTACGTCGCGAAAATAATATTTTATATTCCTTTGTTGCGGCCAAGAAAATAATGTGCATTAAAACACAAGCACGATAATGTGGGTAATAAACATTCCTATTTTTCCATTTTAAGTTATTACCTCGTTATCCGATGACCCTCTAAAGACTCATGTTATCGCTTGTGCATGGACCTAAGAGCGTCCATTGGATGGAAATAGTACTGTCCTATAAACAATCTCTCCATACTTACATCGTTAGAGGCCAACATGCGTTGCTCCAGTTGTATATATTGGATTAGAGAATAGCGTTCGGAAAATAACAAAGTTGTTGCATTTCGGGAAAAGAAAACAACGGTTTAGGTGTTGTTATAGACAATATAGACCGATTCGCAGATGCGCAACGCACAAACTTGATGACATTTTCATCAGCTCCAAGTTCGTGTGCTCAAGAGAATGAAGAGAAAGAAACAAAGCTAATTAACTGAGCATTGTCTCATCTAAGGCTTGTTTAATGGAAGGCTCTATCCGTTCGATTTGTGAATATCCTAAAACCGCCTCTTACTAATTACGGAGTAAGATGAATTGATATTATAATTTATGTTAGCTAAGAAATAATGATTGTTCTAAAACATTTTAGGAATTTTTTTAAAAAAATTGGAAGTCATATTATCATCGTTCATTATGAAATTGACATATACTTTAGCTTGAGTTACCTTGCATATAGACATCGATGCTTATGATGTATTTGGTTGGCGAAGCACAAACATTCATCTACCGTACACGTGACTCACAGTCGTTGGAGAGTGACTGTCACACGTCGTATGAATAAAGCATGTTTACGTCACAACTATATCATCGACATTGTTTACGTCAACTTCTTTTGTCTGCCATATTTGATTTTATTACTTGTTGTCCACTCACTTGCTATGTCACATTTTCACAACAACAATTTTGCAATCACGCTTTTAAGAGGAATCCAATCTTCGTTCCCTTTCCTTGACAATCCCCTCTTATTCAACGGTGGACCTTCCCTTTCAAGCTACTCCACTTCTTCTGGACCTGAATCTTTTCTACTTCTCCACTTTTCACTACTTCATTTTGTTTTTCATTTACTACCTATAAATATCATATTACTTTGTTATGTTTTTCATTTACTTTTCCACTTGATAATATTTCGATTTCTAGTATCAATATTTGTGTTTTTGGGTGGGTGAGAACGGTTGCCGATATTTGTGTTTTTTGCGAGTACATTCATAATTCACGGCAGGTATGGAGTGTCTTTGTGTGATATATCTTACAGAACTTTGCCATTGTGAATGTGTCTCCTTTCATCTGTATCGAGGCAACAACAACATGAAAATGGAAGTGGAGCAATTATTCACATTTGCACCGCTAGCTTTACCTTTAGCTTTCCGTTCCATCAATTAGCAAGGTAATCTATACAATTACTTCAGGAAAAAGGAAGCATAAATCACCATAATTCACGAAAAAGGATATTTATACAATTATTGATAAGGATATTTATACAATTGCTTCAGGAAAAAGGCAGCATAAATTATTCGAGATGGCCCATCCGCATTAAGCATCTGAATAAATTATGCGGTCATGGGAAAGACTCAAGGTGTAAAAGAAAATGAGACGCGGAAGTAAATATCTTTTGTCCAAGTTGCCAGGTGAACTGAACTTCAGAAATTATAATTTCTGAACTTTTGAATCCTTGAGAGGGAAAGTTTATACTGTCGTTCACCACTCACACGCATTTGGAAAGTCATTTCAAAAGATGCTGCTGTAAGTTATCTGCACTCTTTATGGCCTTTGTAACTTATCTCTAGGTTGTCCATCGTACAAAGGTTTTGAGCCAAAAATTATGAATAAATCATTTTAGATACATTCAATTTATTTATTTATTTCAAGATCTAAACTCAAATTATATAAAACTGAAGCCCAGTAATATTAATGGATGGACACGTGCCCACAACTTCTCCATTTATTATGGGTTGTATAAAGCGTTGAGCAAAAATTAGAGTTTCAAAAAAGGAGGTTGGTTTCCAAAGTGAAATAGATAAATGGAGACACTTTCACACATTTTGATATGGAGAATAGAGTCATCAACTCATATTTTTAGTTTTCTTGGATATACTCAATTTTGTTAAATAATAAAAATTTTGTGTGTGGCACACCAATATGTGAAATTGGTTCATTAGTAAATGAAAATGGCCATAGGGGTTTAATAGTTTGAATTTCGTAGATTATTTGTGTTGAGTTATGGTCATGTTTTCCTATGTAATTAGTTATTATCTACAAACTATAAGTGTAATAAGCACTTTTATTATTTAACACACACACACACACACACACACACACACAACACAGAGTGATAAATACATGATTAAGTTGTAATTGGGTTAGTCCCACATTAGTAATAGTTGTAAGACAAAGATGATCTATAAGATAATACACATGAAAAATATTGTCAATGGTAAAAGAGACTCAAGAGTGTGGTGTATATCTTATGATAACTTAAAACGTAAATGAGTAAAAAAAAAAATACAACAAAAATTAATAATCTAATTAAATTGTTCATAAAAGCAATCAACTTATTATTTTTTGTAACTATTAAATTTGATTACCACAATTTTCATAACCCCTTAATACTTCATCTTGTTCCTTAACAAGGCAATTATGGGGTGATATAGACACTAAATCATGCATTTTGGGTATATTTCTAGTCCTAATCACATACCGTTATTCATATGATTCCTAAACGAGAGAAGTACTAATTGACCATTATCTTTGGTCATATTTGTTTGCTTTCAATTTCCTCTCTTGGTCTCACACTCCTTTCCCAGTTTGTCTTTTCATACTTCAACGTTTCTCATTATGGACACCAACACCCGGTCGGGCTAGCCAGTGCCCCCATCCCCGGGTGCCCCCGACCTCTTTATAAATTTTGCTTACATCTTTTGGGTCATTTCTAGCCATTCGGACATCTTGCTTTGTACTAATAAGCCTTTTAGTGGTTAATTACGAAATTTAAACAAGGGAATCATATAAATACAAAGTTTTGTGACCATTATGAATCACCAAGCACTAAGCATTAGATATCACCACCTAATGTTGTATCCAAATAGCATTATAAGAGTATTCAAGTATCCATCTAGCTCCACACAAGGGACAAGAAACTATCATTTCTATATACACTTCATAGGAGGGGAAGTTCATTCTTTCATGCACATATCTAGCTATTGTTCGCTATTAAGTGTGCCACACAGGGAGCCACCTAGGGCACGATTTCAACATATACACACACATAAAACTACATTTAATCTAATATGTAGTGCAGCGCTTGGTTGTAAGTTCACCTTATAGAAAATCGAGGACAATCTCACCCCTCAATTTACATATTTCTTTTTAAAGATGTGATGTGGTTTGAGGGTTTTGCAGGTGCTTCTTTACGATTACAGGTTTTAAGAGAATAACAGGAATTCATCGACATACATGCAATCGAAGGAGATAAGTAACGAACATATTGTGACCCTGTGAAATTGGGTTCCATAGTCATAGGCCCAGGAACAGGTCTTCGGTGCCCAGCCGCCCTTGACCCTCTATAAGCACCTTGGTCACGACACTTCCAAAACCTCTGTAATTTTCTCGGGTCTGATTGTGATGTCATGTCTCGTAGATTTAGCAATTTTTCAGCTCTGTACACCTATGGCATCACTACAAAGCAACTATGTGCTTTATCTTCTCATTTGCAACTATGGTTTTAAATTCAAATCACTTATTTGTTTGGATCAAATCTATACTTAATTAACTATATTCTATGTTGTTACATTTTTGTATTTAGGCGTCTATTTTTTTCAATATTTTCTTAATCAATTGGTGAACCTGTCTCATTCGAACATTCTTAGGGACCTTATAATTCTACTCTTTTCACTTTTTTAGGATCCTCTCATCAGGTTTATCTCCATCCATGCCTTCTTGTAGGACCATCCTAATTGTATCAATAAACTCGGGTCCTATCTAGCTAGCATTTATATTCATCCTTATACCTCACTGGAGTATGTGTATCACAGGTTTAATTTTGCTTTATCTCTCAACGGAGATCACATTAATTTCACATCATATGAGTTGCATTCTCGAGCAATGTTAGAGCACGATCCCCCTTGTATATTCAAATTTATATTAATAATATTGGGGTTAAGTGTGCTTTAGTTGATAATGGTTCGGGAATCAATATTTGTAATATTGTTTTCTCCATCAATTGGGTCTTTCGAATCCTCATTGGCTCCTCCTTCTATATCTATTCATAGATTCTATAATATCCCCAAGCATGTATTAGGTGCGGTCGTACTCCTTGTCACTTTTTGGCATTGTATGTTGCCCATTCCATGCCACATAATGCCCAAAAATATTAATTATAATATTATTCTTGGGCAGCCTTGGATCTATGTCATGCATGCGCTCCCCTCCATTATTCATAAACGTCTTAAATTCCTTCATCGTGGATTTGTATATGATGTTCTAGAAAACCCATCGCCCTTCACATATTGTCAATCTATTGAACATTCTCGCTACCACTCTTAGTTCCTCTACTCTGGATTTTTCCCAATATGGTCTTGGCTATAAGTATTTTCTCTGTTATGGTTTCTCTGGTAGTTTCCTAGGCCCACAAGGACAAGGAGTCACAAATCCATGGGCTATCCCCACTCAATATAGCACACTTGGATTGGGATATCGTCTCCCATCTATACCTTCTTTGGAAGCTTTTACTACTTTGCATAATTCTTCACTTCCTTTGGTATATCCTAGCCTCATGAATGATTCAACTCCGCTTATTAGGATAATTTAGTCACTTTTGCCATGATGACTCTATTTTAGAATACATAGGGATTTACGATCACTACCTTATTTTCATCATAAGAAGTGTTTTCCATCACTTCTTAATGCTACCGCTTACTTTGGAGAGTCTAATACACTTCATGACAATACCAACCCTCATTAATACTATTCCTATCGACCCATACATTGAGAATCGATCATCTCTTCTCAACGAGGATACCATCCAATATAATCTTGGCACTTTTGATAACCCGTGAATTGTTTTGTTAGTTGTTTCTCTCACACCTCACATGAGAAAAACAATATCCAAAAAGTTATTCAAGAATTTTTAGATATCTTTGCATGGGACTATAATGATATGCCTAGTATTGATCCATCTGTAGCCATGCATAACATTGTTCTTAACTCCGGTAAAAAACCTATTCAAAAGAGAAAATCTGGAAAAATACACCCAAAGGTCGAAATTCTAGTAAAAGAAGAAATATAATGACTACTAGATGTTGGCTTTATTCATGTCATCAATTATCTATGATGGGTATCTAACATTGTGCCCAATATGAAACTAGACAACGGGGTCATCATTTGTGAGACTTTCATGATCTAAATAAATCTTATCCCAAAGATATATTTCCTGTACCCCACACCGACACCTTTGTTGATTCCAAAACCTAGATACGATATTCACTCTTTCATGGATGGCTTCATTTAGTTACAACCAAATTAAAATCAGTCCGAATATCAAGAGAAAACTTCGTTTACCACACCATGGGGAACATTTTGTTACATCGTCATGCCCTTCGTCTTTAAAAACATTGTGGCAACCTATCAACGTGAAATGAAATACATATTTCATGATTATATTCACAAGATCCTCAAATATTATATTGATGATATCCTTGCTAAATTACAACACCGTTCCACACACGCTCAATATCTCTGCACACTCTTTGAAGCGTTTATGACAATATAAAGTACACGTAAATCTAAAGAAGTGTGTTTTGGAGTTATAAATGGTAAGCTTCTTGTATACATTATTTCTCAATGCAGTATTGAAATTGACCCCAATAAAATCAAGGAAACTGTTGACATGACTCCACCTAAAACATTACATCTGTTATGCTCATTAGAAGGTAAATTTCAAGTTATTCGACGATTTATTGCACAACTTGTTAATAAAACGAATCCATTCACACACTTGATGAAGAAGGATACTCAGTTTGTTTGGGATGATCAATTCCAACAAGCATTTGATACTATTAAAGCATATCTCTTAAATCCACATGTTCTTGTCCCTCCTGTATTTGAGTGAACTATCATGTTATATATCTCTTCCATGTTTCACACTTTAGGATCTATCCTAGTGCAACACAATGATTCTCAACACAATAGGGTTGCCTATTATATTTCTCGGACTTTACTCTCTTATAAATGCAATTATAGTTATGTTGAAAAACTTTGTCTTGGTCGTGTCTTTGTAGAAGACAAGTTGCATCATTACCGTTTAGCAATGAGGTCCATATCATTACTAGATTTGATCCATTAAGATGCCTCTTTTCCCGATACATCTCTTGGGAAATCTAGCACATTTGGGTCATGTTAGTCATCGAATTTGATTTCAAATTCATTCCATATAAATCAATCAAAGGTCAAATAATTGCGGATAAAATAGCTGAAGCACCTCTTCCCGATGCATCTCCTCTATCTTATTCCTTTCACGATGAATTCACTACTTACACCATCGATTCTGATACTTGGACCATGTATTTTGATAGATCTCATTTTCGTTTTGGTACTAGGTTCGGGATAGTCTTCATCCCTCCACATGGCGATCCTCTCCCTTTTGCATACCACTTAGAGTTTTCCTGTAATAATAACATCAATGAGTATAAAGCCCTCATTCTCATCCTTATCACCGCTCAAAATCTCCCTATCTGACATATTTTCATACACGGTTATTTACATCTCATTATTAACCAAAATAGGAGTACCTAATTCCATATAATATGCTTGTCAAATATTTCTTAGCTACATTTTAATCCTAATTCCTTACTTTGTCATCCCCGTAAAGACAATGATCATGTGGATGTTATGGCTAGTGTGACATCGTTTATTCCTCAAGAAATATTTTGAGAAATCCATGTTCATCATTCGGTATTTATGATAATCTTCAACTTCTACCCTATCTTTAATGACTTGTGCCATCACACGTAGTCATGACAACCATCAATGGTTAACTCCAATTTATAACTTTCTCTATCAAAAAACCATATCCAATGGCCTATGACCTTATAAAGCTCGTCAATTATGACGTGAAGCCACATGTTATGCTATCATAGGGGAAAAATTATTTAAATATGTATCTCGATAGCCATCTCTGCTACGATGTCTTGGACTCATTGAAATCCCTACCATTATCTCGATATACATGACATCCTATGTGGTGGCCACTTTCTGCAGCAAAGCAATTTCATAAAATCTCTATATGGGGATATTATTGGCCTACTATAGAGAAATTTTCTCGAATATGCTACACTACTTGTGATAAATGCCAAACACACCACAATATTCCCCATGCACCTACATTTGATCTCCATTTGGTTGCTCCAACATGGTTATTGTCTCTATGAGTATTTTATCTTATTTGTATGATAAATCCTCAATCGAGATGATGGCCAAAAATTTATTATTACTACCATAGAGCATTTCACCAAATGGGATAAGATAGCCCCATTATGTGTATATACTGACTAGTTCGGATATTTATGGTTTTATCACTATTCACATCATCACACACTTCGGCATTCCCTCCACGCCATTATCAATGATAATGGGTCTTCTTTCAAAACTAAATATGTTAAAAATATTTATGGAAAATTCATAAATAAACAATCATTCTCTTCTCCTTATTATCAACAGGGGGGAAATGGCCAAAGGTTGAAGCCACCTATTATGAAAATCTTACGGAAGATTGTTTCTAGTAGTGGTGATGACTAGCATTATCAAATCTTATGCACTCTTTGTATATTACTGTACTTGTGTGCGTACACCCACTAACGCCAGACCCTTTTCGCTAGTCTACAGATCTTGAGATCATCATCCCACTTGAACTTGAGATACCATCATTGCGTGTTTCACTCAAAGGCATACTTAAAGATAATTAATATCGTGAAAAGTTCTCACACGAGCTAGAAATTCTTGACTCGTCTTGTCTTGTATAAGAATTTGAACATCTTCATGCATATCAATCTCACATCACCTAAGCATACAATCAAAAACTCATTCTCGTGAGTTCAATGTAGGTGATCTTGTATTGTTAAAAAAAGAAAATTAAAAAACATGAACATTGACGCTCCTCTCAAAGGAAAATTCAAGGCTAACTAGCTTGATATCATTTCGATAAGCTTGGTTGTGGCATTTATCACTTTTCTACTCTCTTGGGTAAGCCACTAAACAACCCACTCAATGTTATGCACCTCAAGCGAGTACTTCACACATAAACAACGCTCACTACCCAATGATGCACTCTCATGCTTAGATTCTCACTTGACTAGTGAGGGCATACTATACACATGAACCTCACACACTTCACACTTCATGCACTCATCATATCACTTTATTACAGATTATATTATGAACCATAGACACTCCACACTTTATGCATTCACGACACACATTTCTTGCATCTACTTCTACAAGTTACACTTATTACCCTATAATGCAGTCTAGATCCATGTTTCATACTTAACTACCGAGGTTACGAATCTAAAATGAACCTCACCATATCACTCACACTTTGTGCTCTACACTTTATCAATCATATCTTTCTAGTGCACATCTTCAAACCATTTCCCGATGATGCACTCTTATTCTACGGTTCATTCTTGATTGTTGAGGGGACATGTATAAATGAACCTCACTTCATGCATACACATCCACTCGGGGGCACACTACTATCATATTCACACCACATTCAATTCCATCTCATACACATCATCTTGAATATCTTGGCTATATTTGCTCTTTCTTACTTATGCAAGTGCATGTACACTTTTTACACATGCTAGACAAATACATTGTATGTCATTATCTTTTCTATATACACATGTTCGTTCACTTGCCTTCTCGTGGTGAATGTATACTTTACATAGATTGTTACATGTAGCATGGATGTTTGGCATAGTACCTATTACTAGTCCCATAGCGGCTCTTAGGGGAATCTACTTTTGTATACACTATAGGTTCTATTGTTTCATTTTTCATAGCACACTACAATATCGGATTATACATGCTTTGACATATATTGTATCTTTCTAACATGCTAACGGATGCTTCGTGTGCACCATTTTCTTTCTGGTCTATTTTTCATCATGGTTATATGTTTTTTTAATATTGGTAAATAGTTTTTGAAAGGGACTATACCCTTGTGTACAAAAGGAGGCCTAAAAGCTGAATAAGAGAGAGGAGTAGAAGCTGTATCAAAGCACAAAAGTTACAGCAAAGAACACCGAAGCCTAGAAACAGCAACACAAACGAGACTTAACAGCAAAACAACGGCAACAAAACAGCAAGCCTACAGCCAAGAAGCAGTAGTAAAACTGGACTACTTCTTGGCCGCTTGATCAATACTCATCTTTACTTTTTTCCAAGCATGGTACATACCCAGCGTGGTCATATGAGCAGCATCCGTCTTATCGAGCTCCTCTCTGGTTCTTTTACTCTCTTTCTCATTGCCCCAAAGAGTCATCGGGACACCGCTGAGATGCGAAACACTTCTTGCATGACCTTCGATGAATTCCTCTATGGCCCTGAATGCTGCAATATTATACTCATGCCTAGTCTTCGTTTTCCCAAGGCGGGAGTCTAGGGAGTCGTTTTTGTATATTTCATCAAGTGGCTATTGCCAATGCTCCCTTCTCCCTCAATGCTTTTTTGCCTTTTTCTTAGCAAGATTTTTATCTCATCCTTCAGCAATTTAAGCTCAGCCTCTAAGGCCTCAATCTTCTAGAAGGGTTATCCGTTGGTGCCGCTGGGGTGGCACTACTAATGTTCGGAGATCACGAGCAATGTCATCCAAAGGTTCATCCCCTCGGCGGTAGACTCAAGGTTGAGTCTCCTAGAAGCCCTGGTGACACGTTTAGAAGTAGAGGCAGTGTGGGTGGCGGGGGCGCGGCGGGGAGGAAAAGAAGGAGAAGCATGAGCGGCTGCATGGGGGCATCGGCACCGGAGGCGGGGGGCAGCAGCGAGGGACAGCGGGAGACGGGGTGGCAGCAACAGAGCCCAAAGCCAGGCCGGGAGAGGAAGGGAGACCGGGGAATTTAATAAGGCAGTGCTTGTGAATAAGCAGAATAAGCCCTTGGTGAAGGGGAACCGCCCGGGTATGCTTCTGGAACTCCAAAATGGAGCGCTCAAGAGAGTTTAACAGATAGTGGGGAAAGCAAACCAACCTACTCCTACGAAAGTGATTCAAAAAGACAAGGTGCTTGGCAGGGACAGTAACAAACCTGCCTTCCAAGGATATGTAGCGAATCATCATGCGGGTGACTTCATCATACGGAGAAGGAATTGAATTAACAACAAGCAAACCCGCGGTGTTGAATATAAGCTTCTCCTCCTCCTCCACAAATCTTCTCTCTTGACCTCTTTGATAACCCTCTTGTTGAAGAAGCGGTATCCTTCAAGTGAGGCGCCGTCGCTTCGGCTATGAGTTCGTCATTAATAAGAATCTACGCCCTCCATAGTCGACCATCCTCTCATTCCAATCCTTGGCAAAGCGAAGCAGAGATGCTTTGATCATGCCCTTGCACTCTCTCCACAAAGTTGGTGAATCCGCCAATACTAAGAATGTTCAGAGCTCGGTGTTATCTTTCCGGTCGAGTGCACACGGCTCAATCGCGAGGAGGCCCTCCCATCTTCACAAGGATGTCTGGTTACAACAATTTTCAAAATACATTTGGGCGTTGAGAGTGATTCGTTTTGCCGTTGCGGTGGGTGGCATAAAAATGGGAATCTGTAGCCGTTGGTCCTCCACGAGCGTGTGGGATTGCCGATCTGAGTCTGCGTGAAGTCGCGCGTGAAAACCCTTATCCTGTCAGCTTTCACCTTGTAGTTATCTTCGGTTTTCGCGGAGCTTGGCAACCGAATATCAACAGCTATTGTACTTCCCGCGTGCGCTGTTTTTAAATTTAGACGGCTCCACTTGAAGTTCCTAAACAAAATCTTGCCATCATTTGGAGTAGATATCATATGCCACGCCAAATAAACTAAAACAGCACCTGTGGAAGAATTTATGGATTTCCTCCAAAGATTAAAGCATATCTTTAGAGATTGTTTGCGTGTGAAGGTCCGCATGTATGCTGTTGTGAAGCTGATTAGGGATACTATCATTATCCCAAATAGTGAAATTTATATTAATGCCATAATTGGCCATTGCATCGGCCAGCTTGTTACCTTCCCTGTAAGTATGTATGATTCTGATGCTGTTGAAGGTATGACTGATGCTTATGGACTCAGAGATAAAATCTTTGATATTCCAGCTAGGAGAAGAGGGTGATTAATGATTAATAATATTAAGGAGTCCTTCAACAATGAGGTTCTGGATATTTTGGGCCCGAGCAACTCTCAAACCCCAGAGAACAGATAAAGCTTCTGCAAAATGATTGGTTTGGATTCCCATTTTTCCAGCATATGCAACAATCAAATTACCTTTATGGTCCCGTATTGCTCCTCCTCCAGCTGTTCAGGGTTCCCCTTAGAGGCACCATCAAAGTTCAGCTTGAACCAATTGGATTCAGGGGGATGCCATTTGACCAAAGATCTATCCACACTATTCCCGGGGTTGCTCCAATATCCGATCTGCCAATTTGATAAGATGTGCTTTTCATTTTCAGGGTAACAATTGTTCTTAGGAGGTTTAAATCTGGCCATGTCCTCTTTGATGCCTTGGGAGATCTTGCCAGTAGTGAGTTTAAAATTCTGCTTCTTATTTCTAAAAACTATATTATTTCTATCCTTCCAGATCCTCCAAATTAAATGCGGGATGGCTAATTTCCAGATTCTTCGATAGCACAATGTCCGAATGGTGGGTTCCATTGGTTCCACAGCTGAGTAAGATCCTCCGGCATCACCCAGAGAGCTTCAAATTTGGAAAGGACAAAGTTCCAAACTCTAAAGGCATAATCACAGTGTATGAACAGATGTCTAATGTCTTCATAGTTATTCCTACAAAGGTGGCACCAATTGGGAATGATAAAACCTCTTTTCATCAAATTGTCAGTGGTGAGAATTTTGCCTCTGATGGCCAGCCAAAGAAAATTTTTTATTTTGGGGTTAACTCGGGCATCCGAGATCAAGTTCGATTAAAGTCGATTGTTCTTGTGGAAAAGGCGGTATAACCAGATTTGACTGAGTATTTACCCTCGTGTGAATTGCTCCAGATCAGCTCATCCTTGGAATCCAGCTGACACAAAGGGAAGAGATCCAAAAGGTCTTGGAGGGAGGAAATAGTCTGTTTCAGTTCAATACTCTCCATAGTAAGTCTTTTCCAATTCTTGTTGGTGCCATTTCCATCAATGTAGTCCTTAACTTTAGTTCCATATTTTCTTATAAGACTGTCCTTAGCAGTCCCAAATCTCTCCAAGAGATTATCATTGGACCAGTTATCCTCCCAGAAGTTAATGTCGCTGCCATCCCCAATTTTCCATTTGCTTCCCTTCTTAATGAAGTTTCTACTCTTAACCAGATTATTCCAAAAAATGGAACCATTGGGGAGTTGCTCATCATGCAGATAGGAGTAAACAGCTTGTTGATTCAAGTATTTTGTTTTAATGACATCAATCCAGGGTTGTTTCTCAGAAAGCAATCTCCAGCCCATCTTAGCAATGAGTGCCTCATTCATTTTCTCAATATTTTTTATTCCCAGCCCTCCCCTAGATTTAGGGGTGCAGACTTTATCCCAGGCCACAAGGTGAAATCTGAACTTTTCTTCCATGCCTTGCCATAAATTTTTTCTGAATCCTTTCAATTTTCTCTCTGAAGGAGGAAGGAATTTTGAATAGTGACATGATATATATGGGCAAACTTTGGAGTGTGCTTTTAATGAGAAGGCACTTACCAGCACTAGAGAGAGTGGTCCCTTTCCAACCGGCCATTTTTTTCTGAAATCTCGTCAATAAATCATCCCACACCGTGTGAGAGACTTTCTTCGTGCCAAGAGGGAGGCCTAAGTACGTTGCTGGAAGAGTACCAATTTTACAGCCCAGAATTTTAGCAATCTTGAGTTGTCTTTCCCCAGGGGTGTTAAAGAAAAAAAGGATGCTTTTGTCGTAATTGATCTCTTGCCCGGAAGCAGATTCATAAAGCTGCAGAAGAGCCTTGATAGCTTTAGCTTCAACCACTGAGGCCAGAAGAAGAAGGATAGTGTCGTCTGCAAACTGTTGATGAGAGACAGCTTGGCTGAGAGAAGTGGGTTTAGAACCATTTAAAAGGCCGTCTTCCACCGCTCTGCTAATTGTTCTACTAAGGCTGTCAGCCAGAAGGATGAAGAGAAGGGGGGAGATGGGGTCTCCCTGCCTTAGACCTCTGCTGCTGGTGAAGAATCCCACAGGCTCTCCATTAACAACCACAGAGAACCTGGCTGTAGATATACATGATTTAACAATTTTTCTAAACTTTTCTGTGAACCCAAATTTAGATAGAATCCTGTCAAGGAAGACCCAAGACCAAGAATCATGGTTATATGTTACATTTCTTGATATTTTTGTTTTTGTCTTCCATTATATGTCATTATTTTTGGGATTTTTCATTTTTCTTGTGTGCACACTCTATGCTTTAGCCACATCAGCCTCGATTTTCTTGCTGACATCATGAGTTATATTCCATGTTTGAAACTCTCTCTTTTGCATTCTATTCTCTATGTACTATTGTGTGTTTACATTGTCTCCTTGTGTGTTGGATCACACATTGATTTCTACATGTGGGTTTATCTTGTTTGCACTAGCACTTGTTTCCATCCATTTTGTTTGCGTGTGCCTTGGTTTATACTAAGCACACTCCCTCCCCCTACAAGGATTTAGTTTCAACACATCATCGAGTCCTCCTTTGGGCTGCGCATACTCCTAAGCGACATTGCATGAACCCCAAATGATGGGGACATCTATTTGGTGAATCAGTCACCCCATATAACATTCTACAATCACAATTCATCATAGTTCTATATACATTCAATACGAGTCTTGACCTAAGCAACGACCTAGAATCTAACTTGAGTCTTCAACAAAACACAAACAAAAACGCCCATACCATGATATTAGTCTGAGGGTGCCCCTGACCCTTACTAGATGCATGTGACCAAGGGGCAGTTACACAACATTTTTCAACTCAATATTTTGGAAGTTTATATAGTGGCTTTTAGAGGACACAAAATCCTTTAGCGCTCAGCATGCATGCATTACACCTTCTTTTCTACTTTCGCGTTGGATCAAACCGGATCAAATTTTTACACACCATCTGTAGTGGTGTTTATACTTCGGGAAGAAGTCAAAGGTTAGATAATAACACTAGATCCTTCTCCCTACACTTCTTCCGTGCTTTGGTGTGAGATTACTTAAAAAAATCACACTCCATGCAACTAGGATGAGATCACCAAAAAAATTGCACTCAACACAACTAGCATGATATTCTTGAAAAAAAAATCGTGTTCAACGCAACTAGCGTGAGATCACCCAAAAAACCAGTCTTATATAACATCTTCAGGATCCTTTCTATCTCTTTTCACTCATCACGAATCAGGTGCACATGTTCCTTTTTAATTTTTACATACTTTTACGCAATTGTTACATGTTTTTGATCATATATGCATATTTGACTACTTGTTCATTCTTCTCTTTTGCAGGTTTTTCTTATGGGAAGCGGTAGTCACATCAATCACACATAACCACATCATCAATCACACAAAAATTGACATCAACAACAAGTACAATGTAACATCTACACATACACTCTCACCCTAGGGTCATCATCATCATTTTTCACTTCCTCTTATTTAGCTTCCACACTTGACTTTTTATCACTCTGCACTTTTTATTGTCCATCTCAACATGCTTTTCACTAGTGATCTACATGGTTATTAGGTAAGCATCTCTTATCTACTTTATGTTATCGAGTATTTTCTTAACAACATAAAGTTGGTGAAAATGTAGACATAAAATCACGTACTTTGGGTATTTTCTAGTCACGATCACATACCACTATTCATATGATTCCTACGCAAGAAAAATACTAATTGACCCCTATCTTTAGCCATCTTTTTTTTTTCTTTATGTTTCCTATCTTGGTCTTACACTCCTTCTTTCCTAGTCTACCTTTTCATACTTTGGTATTTCTCATTCTAGACGCTAGCGCCCAACACGGATGCCACCTCCGGGTGCCCCCGGCCTCTTTATACTTTGCGTACATCTTTTGGGTCCTTTATATCCATTTGGGCATATTTTTTACTAGTTGGTCTTTTAGTGGTTATCAAAAATATTAAAACAAGGGAATCATATAAGTACAAATCCATGTGACCACTATGAAGGACCAATAACTAAGCATTAGTTATCACCACCTAAGGTTGCATCCAAAGAGCATTTGAGCATCCATCTAGCTCCACACAAGGGACAAGGAACTTCCATTTCTGCATACACTTCATAGGAGGGGAAGTTCATTCTTTCATGCACGCATCTATTTAGTTTTTATACATCTAGTTATCAAGCTTGATATTAAGTTCGACACACACAAGAGCCACCTAGGGCACGATTTATATTTTGTGTATATTTTTGGGTCCTTTCTATCCATTTGGGAATTTTTTTATTAGTTGGTCTTTAATTGGTTATTAACAAAATTCAAACAAGGGAATCATATAAGTACAAAGCCATGTGACCACTATGAAGGACCAAGCACTAAGCATTAGCTATCACCACCTAAGGTTGCATTTAAAGAGCATTTAAGCATCCATCTAGCTCCACACAAGGGATAAGGGACTACCATTTCTACATACACTTTATAGGAGGGGAAGTTCATTATTTCATGCAAACATCTATTTAATTTTTATACATCTAGTCATCAAGCTCTCTATTAAGTGTGACACACAAAAAGAGCCACCTAGGGAATGATTTTGCCACACACACATAGAAATACATTGGGTTATAGATGTAGTGTAGTGCTTAGTCTAAGTTCACCTTGTTAACATCCGGGATAGTTCGACCCCTCATTTTGCATATTTATTTTTTAGGATTTGATGTGGTTTGAGGGTTTTGTAGGTGCTTCTTTCTTATTACATATTTTACACAAATAAACAAAGAAGTCTAGTGACATAAAAGTGATCAAAGGCACTTAGTAGTCAACATCATGCAACCCTGTGAAATTGGGTTCCTGACTTCTAAGTAGTCCTAAGCCCTACGCCCATAACATATTTTTATCATTTGGGGTGCCCCTGACCCTCCATAGGTGCCTTTTCTTGGCACTTCCGACACCTCTACAATTTAATGGGTCTAATTGCGACATCCTTCCTCGCGGTTTTAGAAGTTTTCCAGCTCAGACACTGTGGCATCACTGCAAATCAGCTCGAGTCCTTTATATTCTCATTTTCAACTAGGGTTTTAAATTTAAATTACTTATTTTCTTGGATCGAATATGTACTTAATTTTCTATATTACGTAATGTTACATATTTAGATATATGCATCTATCTATTTCAAAATGTTCTTAATCATGTGACTATGACTAATAGTAACATCTCTCAAATGTTGTGGTCTAGCCCACATGAGCAAGCTCGATCATACCCCAATCTTGTTAAGCCCCTTAAGGTACCCACTATGGAGGAGAAGGTACTAACAACCCCTACACAAAAAAATTATTAACATTATCTTGTCATTGCTATAAAAACATTATAATATTATACTCCAAATACCATTTCCACTATGTTTGTAGAATATTAAACAATTTTTATTTATATGTCACATGAGTACATGCTTAAGGTGATAATAGTCACAATTTTTTTAAGAAGACCATTATAAAATATTGAATATTCCTTAAAAGCTTATGGTATGTAAAATTTTGTTCCACGATAATTATTTTGTGGATAACTAACATAATGAATTTCTAAAAATCATTATAAACTCAAAATTTGCTACAATTCAAGTAAATTCACTTTGTGGTTTTTTTATCCTATTCAAGGCAACTGGGACTAGTTTTTGTAGGAAACCATTATACCAAATAATACTTTAAAACAATATACATTCTATTAGATCATTTTTAAATCAAAGAAGGGGAAATTTCTAAGCATGTTAACTAGCTTTGATGCATCCACCTGCCACACTTCTATCTCTTTAAAAAATAATTAGTTAAAGTTTTCTCCCCTACTTAAAAAATACTAATTGACCTTTGACTTGTAAAAACATGAGTGAGAGAGCTGTGCCAAATTGTTCATAAACCCTAGCCTATCAATAACAAACTTGGATGGACATTGATGTTCATCCTTCCCATGGAAACTAGAAGAAGAAAAATAGCCATGAAATGTAATAAGTAAAAAAAAACCCTTTCAAAGACTATTCCTACTACAACCATTAATGGATGCAACACCATTTGACATCATCAAGATTATAAGGCTTTTAAGTTTCAACTATCTAATGTTTTTTTAAGGTCTCTATAGATATTTCCCATTCTATAATTTTCCTTTTTTCCTTATATTCACTCCTTCTTAAAGTCATTTTCATAGATGGACATGCTAGGTTTATGAGTTTATGCGGTCAAAAATTGATTTTGTAAGGATTTTAAGTAGAGGACACGTTTTTTCATTTTGTTTCCTTTGATTTTCCCTAGGATTAGGATTAGTACGACACATGGGAATATGGTCATTTAATCCATTATTACCTCAAATGAAAACTCGAATAGAAAAATATAGATAAACTTAATGTTATGACTTTTAACCATTTGACTCACCCTTTAGCTCTACCAAATAAACCCTCTCTACCCTTGACTAACACTAACTCTTCTACTCTAAAACACATAGGAAGGGGAAGTTCATTCTATTCCATCCACACATGCTATACATTTCTACATTCTATATCTATCCCGCTACCATTGGTGCAACTTACTTACAAGGAATCCTAGGAATCATTTCTACACACACACAAGAACTACATGGAGTATGATATGTATTGCAGCACTCAATCAAAATTTCACTCTTTCGGGTGGTCATAAGGGTTAGATTGACTCCCCATTCTACATTTTCCCTTTTTAGGTTTGATGTTGTTTGTGGGCTTGTGTAGGTGAATTTCTCTTCTACAAAGTTATAAGTACCTTCGACGATCAAATAACAACCACCGGGAAACTAATAAGAAGAAACAATGAAGACCCTCGAAAAATCCTAAATCATGTTCTAGGCATGTGTGTAATCATAGGAGATAAGAAGTAGTCATCATCACCTATGAAATATTGCCTTATTGTGGGCATCATGTCCGGCCTCCTTTTGGAATTTCTAAATTTACAGTGTGACTAGCGACAACCATGTTTGCATCATGCTCACCGATTGAACTACCCGAGATCACTTCCGCTCATTTTAAAATCAACTAATTACTCTCGTCTCGTCTTCTTTCTTAGAATTACATATTTCACATACTTATTTGCTTGTTTCCTTAATGTATTTTAGCATTTGTATATCATAGATTATATTATTAGCTACTCTAAAATTATATTTAATTGCATATTTGTTAAATCATTTAGTGAACCTCATCTCACACATTGTTCCTATCATATTCACATTGCTCCTATCATCTTCACATATTTTATAGCATACATCATACTCATCCACAAATTTTCATATCTTGGTTGTGCTTACTCTTGCTAGCTTATTCTAATTACATGTACACTTTGTTTTCCATACTAAGATTCTTAGTATGTCATTATCTTTATCATATACACATACGTGTTCACTTGGTCTATACTTGTGAATGTAGATATCTTATAGGTTTTACATGTCATTATCTATTATCATATACACATACGTGTTCACTTGGTCTATACTTGTGAATGTAGATATCTTATATATTTTACATGTTATATATGATATATATATATATATATATACATATATATACATTTACATATGTATATCCCATATGTGAAGCTCTTGGTGGCATATAGTTCTACTAATACCCCATTCTACACACTATAGGTTATATTGTATCATCATTTATTACTATATATATATATTACATATGTATATATATTATATATATGTATATATATATATATATATGTATATATACATATATATATATACATATTTACATACATATATATATATATATATCTATATGTATATATATATACATATGTATATTATATATATATGTATATATATATATATATATTATATATATATATTATAATGCTTTGACATAATTGTTTATGCTAACGGTGCTTCATCTATATCATTTTCTTTGTAGGACTATATGCCACCATGGTTATCTAATATATTTTTCTTGATTATTTTTTCCATTGTATGTCATTTTTTTTGGCTATGCCCTATGTCCCTGTATGATCATTGTATGCTTTTGGCCACTTCATCCCTAATTGTCGCCCGATATTGTGAGTGATATCGCATGTATAAAACCCAATTTTCATGGTCCATCTTGTCTTACCACTTTCTTGTTACATTTTATTCTTTTACATGTTAGCTTTACTACTAAGAATTTTACTATCTTACCTTATTTTCATGTGCCTTGGTTTCTACCATGGACATCCCCTACCCCATGCACGTATTCAAACTTAAGATATGCATACGGTCTCTAGTCCTCTCATTTAGACAACATTCTCCTACGGTCATCACATGCGCCCCAAATGAGGGGGGCATACATTGGGTGAATAAATCACTCCTACAGAACTTAGAGCATAGTTCATTTCAAAAAAGTATAGAAAAGGTATATGAACATAGTTATAGAATGGCCCAGAATATGAGTTAGGTGCACAACACATTAAAGACACCACCACCTATAAACAAACACTAGCTTATGGGTTCTCATGTCCTCCCCTTGGTGCTAAGGTCCTAGGGGTAGGCATAATCAATTTCTTAGTACTACAAAGTCTACAACAGTTTACTGAGTAGTTTCATAGTTAACGACACGCTATCCTTCAGTCACACAATGCATTATTTCTCCTACATTCAATTTAGATTGAAACTAATCTAATACAGAACAATATATCTAGCAATATGGAAATAAAATGGGACGTACCATCCGCAATATTGCTTATAAGGTAGAGTTATGGATGGAGAGTAAAACTAGACCTCTCTCCCCAACACTTTCTCTTTTGGCATGAGATCACCCAAAAACCTCCCCTTGACATTGAGATAAGCTCTCCAAAACATTTTAAGACATTTTTCTATCCTTTACACTCTTATACATCAAGTTCACACTTTCCTTTTACTATTTCTCTTTACATACTTTTACACACTTTACTCGGATTTTGCATAGAAATGACTTTGATTACTCTTTCACTCTTCTTTTACAAGTCATTCATTATACACAACAAGGACCAATGCACATTCAATGAACAAAATCTCTCATAGCAGGCCATAATGCATTCGATCCACCCCTAAGGTCAACTTCCCTCTTTCCTAGTCTCCATGATCCATATTATTATCATTCCACGCTTCACTTGTCCACTCGGAACACTATCGAACACACTCTCTACATGATTACAAGGTACACATATTCAATCTAATTTATATTATCCAATATTCACTCAACAACATAAAGTGGGGGAAGTGTAGACATATAATCACATACTTGGGTACATCCGTAGGTCATAAAAGCAAGCTATCATTTACATGATTCCTAAGCAAGAAAACTAGTAGTTGACAACTATCTTTGGCCTCTTTTCTTTGTCTCTTGCTTTCTCTTTGGTCTTTCACACCCTACACCCAGTAAAAACTTTACTCATTTATCTTTTATGGCTTAAAACACTACCACCTAACCATGACAATAACGGCGGTGTTTTTGTCCCCTCACGGGTACCCTTGACCCTTTCTCACCTTACTCGCTCCTTTTGGGTCTCTATTATCTTTTGGGATTCTTTTTCACTTATGGGTCATCCTTCCATTTGTCAATTACAAAATTTAAACAAGGGAGTTGTATATAAATACATAGTTATGTGTTCAAAATGAAAGACCAAACACTAATTATTACTATTATCACCTTAGACTTCATTATAAAGGAACCTAAAGCACTCCCAATGTAGCCATTTAACATCCATTCAAGGGAAAAGGGTTGTATACTTCTACATACATTGCATAGGAAGGGGAAGTTCATTCTATTACATCCACACATGTTATACATTTCTACATTCTAGATATATCATGGTATCATTGGTATAACTTGCACAAGGGCATCCTAAAACATAATTTCTACAAACACACAATAAATACATGGATATTGAGATGTATTACAATGCTCGCTCATAATTTCACTCTGTCGGGTTACATCCGGGATCAATTTGACTACCCATTCTACGTTTTCCTTTTTAGGTTTGATGTGGGTTATGGGCTTGTGCAAGTGAACTTCTCTTTTGCAAGTTATAGGTAACTTTTGTGATCAAAGAGTGATCATCAAGTGACTAACAGGAAGAAATAGTGAATACCTTGTGCCACATCAGAAATTAGTTTATGAGAATGTGTGTAATCATAGGCACCTAGAAGTAGTCATCAACACCGGGCATCCTTTCCCTACTATGGGAACCCATGTCTAGCCTCATTTTGGCATTTTAAAATTTACTATGACTAGTGAAAACCTTGTTTACCTCCCTGTTCATTAATCACACCTACGTAGATCACTTCATTTTCATTTGGAAATCAACAAAGTCCTCTTATCTCTTCATCTTTTATAGAGTTGCATATTTCACATATTTATTCTCTTGCATCCTTATTGTATTCTAGATTTTGTATATCATAGATTACACTAGTTATTCATAAATAAGAGTTAATTGCATATTTATTAAATCAATAACCTCATTTTAGTCGAGTATTATCTAGGAATGGGAATCACCAAGTGGAATCTAGGAATATTAAGCCTCACGATGCCCCTATATTCATACGCCTCTAGTTCTGTTTGGTTCTCACATATATATTTTATACATATGGGGATGTAGATACTATTGGGGTCATCTTCCCTGTCATCCAGGGAAGGGGGATGCCTCTATAACCGCATTATACCTAGATCAACATCCGAGATAACAATATCCCAAATCCAATCTTGTTTATCCAAGTACGGGATGAGTTCTCAAATTGTAGGGTTTATACTTCTCCTATTCATTGTATTGTTAGGAGAAACCTACACAAACCGAACCCTTTGTATTTTATCTTGGCCAACACATATATGTTTTCATGAAATTGTATTTCCCACAATATCCTTATGCTTCAATGTCTTATTGTAAACAAGCAAAAAATTAATTATCTTAGTTCGCATGCATACTAATGGTCTTTTTAAGGATCTTAATATCAAAATTACTAATGAAACTTTCCATATAACCTCCTATAAAACTTTATAGTATGATTTTCCGTGATCCCTCCATCAGATCTTCCGATCGATATGAAACATCTAATCTACATCAAATGTATCCCTAGAGAATTTTCCCTTTTGTTTCCCAATGAATATATTTTATTACAATAAGAATGGAATACTTACAAAATTACTCTTCTTCTCTATAAATTATTCCTTGTTTTAAACTCAACTATTAATACTTTGATAATGTAATTTATTCCTTATTTCAATAATCATAATTTATATCCTATTCATGTTGACATGTTCTTAACATCTGAGTTATGTGAATCAAGAAATATCAACGTAATGAAGTCTATTACGAAATCATTTATTTGATTAAAAATCTACATTCTATACCACAAATACCCATTAAATTTCACAATAACACATATGTAATCAGAAAAAGTTCCCTGATAATATATTTGTGATTTGAAAAAAATATTGAATAACAAACTTTGAAATTCGATACTTATTTCAATATTCAAGTCATAATGAAATGTCTAGAGAAACCTATTGATAGTGGTCTTAAAGTTCACTTTAGTTTAATTGTATACAAAATCCCTAAATAAATAATAGCCCTAACTAAAGAAAAGGTATTTTACAAATCCTTTTTAACAAAACCCATTTTTTTGCATCCGAGAAAACATTGTTTTCCATGTTAGTTACTTTAGGAAACAATTCTCAGTCCTCCCATGAAATAAATGCCCATAACTGTTTGTATATTTCTAGAAAGCACTATATATACATATTTTGCAAATAATTTTGTGGATAAGAAGATTAAATGATAAAATGATGCCAAACCATTTGAATTGATAACTTTTGTTAGAATTCTAAAGGAATATGGTTTCATAGACACAATTTACTAATGAAATCCAAAAAATGGGTTTTTTTGAAAAGGCTACGGAATATTCTACATCTACAAATTTCAAAAAAATTGGAAGGGATGATGGTGAGGGAACATACTAGATTTTGATAACTTGAGACAAAATCAAATCATGATAAGAATGATTAAACTCAAATCTTGATCATAGTTTCCAATGGATGAACATAGTTCTAATCACAGCGGTTCTTAAGGTCACCCACAATGAAATATTTAGAGCTTAGGAGTGACTGGGAATCATTAATAGGAAAACTATTAGAGAAATGGGTAAAGTGCGGAAATACATGCACTATTGAGGGGTCAAAACATACATAGTTCGATTCTAACAAATCATTAAGGTTAGCCTCAACAAAATAGCTAGAGCTTAGTGGTTGTTAGGCATCCCTCACAAGACAACTATTATTGCAATTAGAAAAGTGTTGCAATACATGTTTTCTTAAGGGGTCACGACATACTTAGCTCTGATTAATTTGTTTTCGATATGTTTATACCTCTCTTTAATTATTTATAATTGTATCATATTGGTTGGACTATCTCTGGGGGAGACAAGTGTTGCACTACACACCCTCAAGAGGGATCAAGCCTTATGTAGTTTTTAACGCCCACACTTTTCACAAACAAATACAACGAGTAAAAATACCAGAATAATTTTATTTATTTTTACTTTAAATGCTCACTACACAACACCACATGGGCTCCAATAGATAGACTTAACATCACATAACACACTTACATAAACATGAACCCACTCATAAGATAGGTAACATAGGGTGCACATCAATGTCTTACTCAATAGCGTAAACCAAGAAAATGAACCAATTACAAGTAAGAAACACAAGATAGGCATACTCCATGACATGGCCTTTTCATGGTTTACATATTCATTACATTTAGGTTTCCATTGTATGAACTTGTAGTTTTCAAGAGAATTAAACACATAAGGTTTACAATTTCTGATTTTTCAAACTTCATTTACTTTATTTTGCAGAGCATTAGTATTTAACGAAGAATGCATGGATGATTCCTTTCTCCAATTCCATTAGTTATCCATAGGTCATTTGTTAAATAAATTCATTTTAAACAACTACGAGCCTCCCAATATTCATTCTTACGTTAAAGTTTTGTTTCTAAAATATGTTAAATAGACATTAAATTTTATCCTCATTTCAAAAATGATCTAACAAAGAGTTAATGTTATGTTCTTCAAGATGTATATTCGTTGTTTAAAATCTACATTTTCTAGACAAGAGAACTTTTGTGAGGTCAAGGAAGGAATTCTTAGGATTTAAGCGTGGATTTGATTCAAGATACCTCTTCCCATAAACATCCTTCCATCACAATACCATTATTTTTGTGTTATAGTTGTTATAGTTCAATAACTTGTTTGAATCCATTTAACATTTTTGCATCAAGAAATTTGATTTAGATTTATATATATCTTTTGTTTTCTTGAAAGTTTGATCTCACCAAGATAAATTCTTATTTATTTTTAACAACATGAAAATGTCTAGTTGATTTATAAGGAATTCAAGTATGACATTACCCCTAACCCAAAATATTGTTAACTCATGTACTCTTCATGCTTACAATGTACTTTGGTCTCACTATTGAATTTTTTTGAACAATTATAATTCAAATGATACATAATTTACACTTAGGGATTCATGACTACAAGGAGTTATGACACTACACCTAAATACTTACTTCATTTCTCTTAGACCATCAAGTATTAAATGTATAAAACAAGACAACCCAACAACTATATGCTTCTCAAATGCCTTCCAAGGAACAATTTAAATCGTTGTGAGAATATGCATTAGTGTTTCCTTCACCAATAACCTTAAGAGAGGCTTTATGATCTCCTAACTTCAAAAGCATTCTTGGATGGTGGAAAACTACCCCATATGAGAAGCACATGGTAATCCACTACTACATACTAAGGGACACATTTATCTAAGAGGGGACAAAAGGGGTTCAAATGCAAAAGTTATATAATTTTATACGTTTTAAAATCCTTCTAAGGTAATATTTACAATCTTTGGTAACAATACATCATAGCTCCTTGTTCATTAACATCAAGAGAGGTCACTCGATGTATTACACTCTTTTTTACTCGAGGGTTTCTACACCCTACCACAAGATAAAATTAGAGTAATCAAATGTCCCTGTCTTGCAAAGCCTTCGTGTCACTTGAGGTATTCCAAGACTACAATTTATCACTTTCATTTTACACTTAGCTTATTAAGGGTTCCATAAGATTTGGTTCATTTATTTGAATTCCAATAAAATTATATCACTCCATTGTTGATTTGAATTATCTTAACACGTACAAATTTTATGTTTATATTCTCTGATGGGAAACTATGTTTTCAAAATCAATTGTTCTCACATGGATCCATTCACATCCTCTTTCACATTATAAGAAATATTTATGATGTTGTGAGTAATCCCCACGACATTAAAATCTATTAACAAGGGTACTTTCTCAAATAACACCAAGTTGCAAATTTTCCATTACAATTAAAAACTTAATAGTGTATTAATGCATAACCTAACTCTCCTGGGGACCCAACCACTGTTCAATATATTCCCCTTTTAATGTTGTTTAGTCTCTAAAACTACTAAGAGATTTCAAGCTCAACATGTCATCTCGTATGCCACTAAAACGATGTTATGCCTCGCACTAAGGCATTCTTACACACTTTCATACCTATGTGAATGCTCTCAACTAGGTTTCTAGGGAGGATTACACAAACACATACAATACCTCTAAGTCTCTAAGTCTACGAAAGATGTTTGGAGCTAGCCTAACTTGGAGCTTACCATAGAGGGTCATTCCATTCAACAAAGGTAAATATTTTGAGTTATATGTTTGTTTTGTCAGCTTTCCGCTCAATATAAAACAAACACAAATGTACGTTGATATTTTTATTTGAAGATTAAGTGATTTATTAATTCATTGAGAAAATAATACATAGGTAAAATCACATCATTTTAAATTATTTGCTAACAATTTTATAACATAATCATATCTAAATTTTTTGGCTACTGATAAACATTTTAAATGACAAGGTTCCATTTCATCCTCCTATACTTATTTTGAAAATAAAAGAAGGATTCTTTGGCATATTTTCCAAATTAACATAGTACAATCCACTCCATTAACTTAACATAATATACAATTACAACTAAGAGTAACATTTGTTAAATGGGCAAAAGTAAACTACATTCGAAATAGTACATTTTCCTAACACACAACACTATCATATACATCATGGGAATAATGAAAATAATACTTTCTATTTATGACAATATCACTAAAATATTCTAAACAATTACATTGCCTTAAAATAACATGTTATTAAAGACATAAGTGTCATTTTTACTCCGCATGTTTGTTCGGTACTGCAACCAATGTTGCGCCGATCTTAGGAATGAGTATGGAAATCCCTAAACTCAAGCATAAATCCACACATTCATCACTTTTAATATTTTCAATTAAATGGAAGAGAGAGAGTGAGAGAGAAGACAAAGTTTTTTTCTCATGCATTCATGCTTTCACAATCAATTGCACTTAAAATATGTTAATACTAGAGAGAGAGAGTAAAGATGAGAGAGAAATTTAAGAGATAATTTATTTTCCACTCACAATGCCATATCCATTTTTTCTTCATCTCCATTATCATTTCATTTCAAACCAATTCACATTTCCCATTTACTTTACATTTTCAATTCAATCAAGTATCATAGTCATTTCTAGAGAGAGAAGAGGGTGGAGGGATAAAACCCACCATACATTTCAAAATTTGGTTTATGCAAGATAAAATATCAAATAAAATTCTACATAGCATTGTAATGGTATTACGAGGTCACACTCGTGGCTAGAAGTCAAACAAGACTCAAAAGGGGATTCTAGCTAAGGTTGTGAAATTGACCAAAACATCAAAGTTCCTACAAACTAAGTCTTTAAGGAACTCGGTTTAATTTTGATCACTAATTTTGACGATTTCTAATCACTATATTATATATAGAGAGTTCATCTTGTCGACGGAAGTTTATTATGATGAGAAGAGATCAAGTTCCAAGGAGACTCTAGGGATAATTATCATAATTGTGTCAGTAACTCTTGTTGCACAATGATGACCCGATGGGGCCCCAAAACCCACTTGCAAAACTAGTTTCCGAAGGCATTTTCAAAAGAATGAAAGTGGGTTATGATTCTCTTGTCGGTATTCTAGAGGTAGGTGGCAAGGGTTTTCAATTTCACTCAAACTAAGCGGCAACCATAAGACGAAACCAATCGCATTTTATTAAAATGAACATGCCACACAAGTGACTATTAAGCTAAGTGGCTTAGAAATTTGACTTAAGGACACTAAATAAATTCGAACGAATTGGCTAAGTAACCCCATGGTGTCCCACATTATCGGGGTCATGCTAGGAGTTTCAGGTTTGCGGTATACTTGGGTGTGGCGCTCCATGCACGTGACTTCAAGATCAGTGTTTTCTTATTTTTATTTATTTATTTATTTTGTTGATGTTTTGAGAGTTCACGTCAAGGAAATATTTTTTCATTTGTTGGAATTATGCTCCCTATCATTCAACATTTAATTTTGAAAAATCTTGAAATGATGAAGTGAAATTTAATGCAAGAAAAAGGGGAAAACCATACTTGTATTCAATGTTTGCTAGAGGAAAAAACATGGGGCTTTTCATCCTTGCTTTAGGTTAGTGACTTGCATTCGCTTTCGAGTTGTCAGTGCCCTTTTTATTCTATGAATCCTTTTGTACATATCCAGCCAACATGGCATTCCATGAAACCATTTTTTTAATGCATTACATCAAACAAATAGCTTGCCTTATGAGGAGGCATTCTTCATGGCATTTTTCCAATGATCCATGTTCCTTTTTCATCTCCCACATTTATGTACATGAATAAGGGGTATTTTATTATACAACATCTAACAAATTCCTCCTTTTTCTAAATTCTTTGACAACCTGTTCATACCACGCTCGGCCTTGACTTCCACAAGAGCTAAATTCATGACAAATCAGATACATTGAATCCAAAGTTTGATAGATATCCTATCTCAACACCTTTACATGATTCCCATTTTCATAAAAACCTACCACGACACTATCAACGTAGAAATAAACAAAAAAATTTATTTTTCCTCTATGCTTTAATGGACACATGAGGCCCCGCTAAGAACCATATATAGACACATTAGATAGTGTTGGCATGGGTTTCTAGATCTAGGGTTTAAACACTGTCAAGTGATTGCACTCTACAACATCTCCCAAAATCTCATCCCTTCTTCACCACACCCTTCATCGCTACCCATACCCTATTGTAAAGCTTCCATTTTACATAGTATGAAAGTATGTTGATGCAAGGCGAAGGATATGGCTTTTACATAGACGTATAATTTTCCTTAGGGATATAAAAACTCCCCAATCACATCATTTACAACTAGAAATTATTCCCTAATGGAGTGCCTCCTAATGCTAAATTTTCTTATTCTTCTTTTGCATAAAACACAAAATAACATAAGGCAGTAATTCCCTTTCCTCTTAGTCTCAAACGAACCCAATTAAGATACAAAAATAGATCTAGATCAATCAATTCACATATGCTAAGATGAGGATATATTTGGTGATAATTTTACCTTCATGCTTAGGATGTTTCGACCCATAATGGACTGATTTTTTTATTGCTATTAGTAGAGCTCCTTTTAACACATGTCCCATTAAGTTATGTTTATTTAATTAATGATATGCACCCAACACCTGCTGTCACCATCCAGTCACCGCTAACTCTATAATGTAGCACTGGGCCTCCTGGGGTTGATGTTTATGGACCTCAAATAAAGTTCTTGTATTATTACGTAAGGAAAGACAAGTTTGCGAGGCCTTTACACCTACCATCCCTGACAAAGGTGGCTCCAATCTGCAAATCAAGGGGTGCATTACTTCTCCCTCCCCTTATAATATCATTGTCCTCGATGCTTTACACAACACTAAAGCTCAAAGGCTAAGTAGGAAAGAAAGGAAAAAAAAATGACACATGTTATTTAACAAAACAACTTGTCGGTAAAATGCGACCGCAAGGAAGTAAGCTAATCTCCACAATATCTTAAATTTTAATGTTCTGTGAATATTGGTAGTTAGTTATCTTTTTCTTTATTACTTAGTATTTTTCCTTAATGATATTTCTAAATTTCAAGCTCTTAATATTCATCGTTTAAAATTTCAATTGGCTTATGTTCGTGGGTGCCCAATAGTAATAGGCCTCAAGATGTCACAAAAAACTTAACACAACACGAATGAACCTCGAGACATCTAGCTACATACTTTCACGCATGTATCACATCACAAGACCTTTAATTCCACCATGGAATTGACAAGTAGTCCACATAGCCAAGAATTTCTAACGGTTATGTCACAAGTCTAACCATTAGAAATTCTTGGCTATGTGGACTACTTGTTGTCAATTCCATGGTGGAAATAAAGGTCTTGTGATGTGATACAGGAAATACAAAGGAAAATGATACACACACAAATGACTAAGAAACAGTGAATCATGATGCTAATACAAAGGAAAATGGTATCACATGACCCAAAAACAATAATGAATTTACCAACACAGTGCCGATACAATTACCAACAAAGGGGAGCATCAAGCCTCAATCATAACAATGTGTAACAAGAATCACAAGAGTACACATAACTCATAACACCAACTCCACATATCATAAAACATCACAAAAAAATCTCCATATATCTCCCAAAGCATCACAAAAAAACTCTATATACATCCCAAAGCATCACCAAGAAACTCCATATACCTCCCAAAGAGAAAGAATCATAGTGCCAAAACCAAGCCGAGTCGCAACCATAGAGCCCCATCAAGAATATCAGGTCACTCAACCATAGAGTGTCATCAATAATATCAGGTCACTCAACCATAGAGTGCCATCGAGAACATCAGGTCACTCAACCATAGAGTGTCATCAAGAATATCGGGTCACTCTCCCATAGAGCCCCATCTCCTTTCTCCATTTAATGAGGTCAGTCACCCTATGGCCCTAGGCACATAGAGCCCCGTCACCCCTAACCCAAGTGACATAATAACTCGTGGTTCAACAACCTACTAGTTATATGTAACTCCTTAGGGCGTACCCTATACAACGAAGTGGGTCCATAGGTTCAACCACTCCATGGTGAATCCCATGACCCTATTCCAACACATTACGATATTAGAACCAACATAACAATTTATTTCAAATGCCAAGTGGAAAAAATCCCAAGCCTTGGGCAAGGCTATAAAACTTTTAAATATGAAAAGAAAATTTAAAACTAAGAAAAAAAAATGGCTAAATAGCCATAGTTAGTGCAAAATCCGCATGTTAGTGCAACAACCAAATAAAATTCCCAAAATATAAGAACACATCAATCAAGAAAAATTGTTGGTTCTGATAAGAAAAGAGATAATGATCAATTTACGAATAAAATATGTATATAGAAATAACACATTACAATCACTACGTGGCCTTATCCAACCACCAAAGGGGTACTCATCGAGTTGTTAGCACTTAGATGTTGAGCCTCATCTCATAAAAATATACAATTAACTAGAAATGAGTATATCAAATAATGTAACTGTCATCATCTTTTCTTGAATCATCCCTCCATACTCCCACAAGGCTCAACATAGTAAAAATCACATAGGATTGTTCGATGGAAAACCCAATAGGAAAGAGAAGGGGACACTAGTTTGCATAAGTTGAGCCTAAGGTGGTACACATCCATAATATATTGAGCAAGCTCGAAGTATACTAAATAGATAGAAGTGGGTTTTCAGTCTATATAAGACTCCACTTCCTCACTTGTACTTGGCAAGATTATAAAAACCTGGTCCATGCCTCCTCTCTCCATACATACACTCTTGATGGTTGCTTCCCTTAGGATCTTCTAGTTTAAGGTTCACAACATAACACACAACTAAATAACTAACACAATGGTGATTCATGCACATTAACCTTATCATCTTATGCATGGTATATATACATGGTATAGCAAATCATTACTTTCATGGTTACGATACATCATTTTTCCACATAATGCACATAAGGTGCAAGTACTACACAATAGGGGTCATACGATCACCATATGCCCCTAATTCATGACATGAACCATCATATATTACACGAATTATAGGTATGATGAAAACAATGACTAACATTACAACATACAATAAATTGTAATACAACATGGTGACACACATGATTCATCACAACACGGTGGCGACATCACGATAAAATCCAATTCACTACACACTAATTCTTTTTTTGCAACCCATCAACACACCCACATATCACAGAATAACAAGACACTCCAACACTCTGCAATCCACAATAACATTATTTTCACATAAAACAAGATTAGTACATCACTCGTGAACTCCTCATTGAATCCACAAAAAGGAGAGTGAATACTCTCATCAAAAGCACATCAACATGATAAAAATACACACTAAGTGACATGCATAACATGTGTGTTCATAATATCACAATTACAACATTGTTCACATCACAACATATATCACATTACTCTTCCCATCTCCACCACCACCATGCAATATCACCACAACTCCAATCTATCCCAGAGGTTTGAGAGCATGAACCTCACTCGATATCATATGTAACGCCCTCACTTTTGACACACAAATACAACAGTAAAAATACCAAAATAATTTTATTTTTTACTTTAAATGCTCACTACACAACACCACATGGGATCCAATAGATAGAATTAACATCACATAACACACCTACATAAACATGAACCCACTCATAAGATAAGTACCATAGAGTGTACATCAATGTCTTACTCAATGATGTAAACCGGGACATAATGAACCAATTCTAGAAGAAACACAAGATATGCATACTCCACAACATGGCCTTTTCATTTTTACATATTCATTACATTTAGGCTTCCATTGTATGAACTTGTAGTTTTCAAGAGAATTAATCACATAAGGTTTACAATTTGGACTATTTTTCACACTTCATTTACTTTATTTTGTAGAGCATTAATATTTAACGTAGAATGCGCGGATGATCCCTTTCTCCAATTCCATTTGTTATCCATAGGTCATTTGTTAATAAATTCATTTTAAACAACTATGAGCCTCCCAATATTCATTCTTACATTAATGTTTTGTTTCTCAAAATATGTTAAATAGACGTTAAATTTTATCCTCATTTCAAAAAGGATCTAACAAGAGGTTAACATTCTTCTTTTCAAGATGTATATTCGATGTTTAAAATCTACATTTTCTAGACAAGAGAAGTATCATGAGGTCAAGGAAGGAATTATTAGGATCTAAGGGTGGTTTTGATTCAAGATACCTCTTCCCATAAACATCCTTCCATCACAGTACCATTATTTTCGTGTTATAGTTGTTATAGTTCAATAACTTGTTTGAATCCATTCAACATTTTGCATCAAGAAATTTGATATATATATATATATATATATATTTTGTTTGCTCAAAATTTTGATCTCACCAAGAGAAATTCTTATTTATTTTTAACAACATGAAAATGTCTAGTTGATTTATAAGGACTTCAAGTATGACATTACCCCTAACCTAAAATATTGTTAACTTATGTACTCTTCATGCTTACAACGTATTTTGGTCTCACTATTGACTTTTTTGAACAATTATAATTCAAATGATACATAATTTACACTTAGGGATTCATGACTACAAGGAGTTATGACACTACACCTAAATACTTACTTCATTTCTCTTAGACCATTAAGTATTAAATGTATAAAACAAGACAACCCAAAACTATATACTTATCAAATGCCTTCCAAGGAACAATTTAAATCATTGTGAGAATATGCATTAGCGTTTCTTCCACCAATAACCTTAAGAGAGGATTTATGATCTCCTAAATTCAAAAGAATTCTTGGATGGTGGGAAACTACCCCATATGAGAAGCACATGGTAATCCACTACTACATACTAAGGGAGACATTTATCTAAGAGGGGACAAAAGGGGTTCAAATTCAAAAGTTATATAATTTTATACGTTTTAAAATCCTTCTAAGGTAATATTTACAATCTTTAGTAAAAATACATCATAGCTCTATGTTCATTAACATCAAGAGAAGTCACTCGATGTATTACACGCTTTTTTAATCAAGGGTTTCTACACCCTACCACAAGATAAAATTAGAGTAATCAAATGTCCCTGTCTTGCAAAGCCTTCATGTGACTTGAGGTATTCTGTTGAGTTGTAGAGCTCAATTACTTTGGATTAGAATGTAATATGAAACTTGCTTTGGAAAACATAGTAAGCGCATCGGTTATGTAGGGGTGGCATCGGTCACCTATGACCGAGCATCGGTTAAGCAAGGAGGAACGAGGGAATCGGTTAGGGATAACCAACGTCGATTACTGTGTGTGGGTGTTTTAATTAACTCATGGGAATTAGATCTATTGATTGTAATTGCATGGCTAAGTACCCTAAGTTTTTATATGCCTATATAAGCATGAAATATAGGATTTAGAAGTAAGAATTAAGAAATTTAAAATGTTGATGATTATTTTGAGAATAATTGAGAGAGAAATAATTCTTGGAGAAGAAGAAAAACCTTGAGAGAAAGAAAGTATTGTACATCTGAGAGGTGTGGAAGATTGTAAATCTTCATTGTATATCTTGTCAAAGCTTTAGATAATAGATTGGCTTGTTTCTTGGTGGGCGTAGCCCACACTAGGTGAACCACGTTAAATTTGGTGTTGATTTATATCTCTTGTTTTGTATATTTCTTCTAGTAGAATATCTACTTTTATTTGCATGTATGCTTAGATCTGATATATTATTTGTACAATCGGTGTGCTAACCCCAACGACTTGTATCGAGCTTTGTTTGAGGGTTTTGTGTGTTGACATGATTTACTCACGAGATGATTTTTGATTAAGTGGGAGCTACAACAATGGTAGAAGAAAACAAATACAAGGTAGAGAAGTTTGATGGCGAAATTAGCAATTATGGAAGATGCAAATTGAGGATTATATGTATCAAAAAAAAATTATTTACCATTGGATGAGAAGTCTAGACCTACAAAGATGGTGATGGAGAATGGAAGATTCTTGACATGAAAGGCTTTAGGATCTATAATAATGAGCAGCTGACATCAGTGGCTTCTAATATTACGAAGCGACTTCTACGGTAGGGTTAATGAAATCTCTTACTAATTTATATGAAAAACCTAGTGCTTCAAATAAATTTTATTTGATGAAGGAACTATTTATTTCTAAGATGCATGAAGGTGGATCTGCATATATTCATTTGAATGATTTCTTATCTATTGTAAACCCGTTAAAATCAATTGATATATTGTTTGATAGTGAAGTGAAAACACTTATATTCTTATGTTCTTTTCCTAATAGTTAGGATAACTTGGTAATGGCTGTTAGTAATACAACATCTGCTACTAATATTTTTAAGTTTAATGATGTGGTTAGTATAATCTTAAATGAAGAAATTTGTAGGAAGAGTACAAAGGAATCATCATCTAGGAATGCTTTGAATGTAGAAAGCGAGGGCGGGAAGAAGGAGAGATCCAAGAGTAAGAGTAATGGGAAATAAAAGTCAAGGGACAACGAGATCTAAATCCAGAGGTAAAGGAAATTATTTGTTGGAAATGTGGAAAGAAAGGACATGCAAATAAAGATTGTTGGTCAAAGGATAAAAAGAACCAACAACCAGACAAAGGTAAAGAAGAAAATCTTGATGTAGCGAGAGGTAATGTAATATGATCTTATTATTTCTTTGGATAATAAAATATAATCGTGGGTTTTAGATTAGGAGCTTCTTTCCATGCTGACCCTAATAAAGGTTATTTGAAATTATGTCGGGAAATTTTGAGCATGTTTATTTGGGTGATGATGAACCTTGCAGTATTATTAGTAAAGGGGATGTTCATTTAAAATTTCAGAATGGAAATACATGGCTATTAAAAGATGTGAGGCATGTGCCAAGCCTCGGGAGGAGTCTTATTTACTTGCACGGAAACTAGGTGAAGTTGGTTGCATAGTTACATTTACAAGAGACTCTTGGAAATTCACCAAGGGTTCTTTTGTTGTGGCAAGAGGTAAGAAGGTAGGAACATTATATTTATCTACTGTGTTCTAATTCCTTTTTGTATTATCTACTTGATTCAAATGCATGTATGTGGCATTATCGGTTGGGCCATATGAGTCAAAAAGGAATGTAGATCTTAAAGGCTAAGGGTAAATTATCATATCAGAAATATTTAGATCTTGATTTATGTGAGCATTGTGTCTTTCGAAAGCAAAAGAGAGTGAGATTTCTCAAAGTTGGGGCAAGTAAGAAAGAGCGGAAATTGGAGCTTGTACACTCAAATGTATGGGGACTAACTTAGGTAGATTCTCATGGAGGATCCCAATATTATTTTACTTTCATTGATGATGATATACGAAAGGTGTGGGTTTATTGTATTAAACATAAATCGATGTTTTTAAAACTTTTAAAAGATGGAAAGATCTTGTTGAGAATGAATCAAATTAAAAGTTAAAGTGTCTTAGATCTGAAAATGGTGGTGAATCTTTGTAGTAGTCTTCAATGATTATTTTTCATTGAATGGAATACGTAGAGAAAGGAAAGTTCAAGAACACCACAAGAGAATGATATTGCAAAAGAATGAACATGATAATCATGGTTTGTGCTAGAAGTATGAGGATACATTCTAGATTGCTCTTGCAGTTTTTGGCAAAAGAAGTTAATATAACCATTTATTTGATTAACCGTGGGCCTTTCAAGTTCACTAGATGGAGGAATACCAAAGGAAGTTTGGACTAGAAAAGAGGTAGATCTTTCTTTTCATAAATTTTTTGGTTCAAAATCTTTTGTGCATATTGATAAGGAAAATAGAAAAAAGTTGGATGCAAAATCCAAGAGATTCACTTTCATTGGTTATGGATCGGTGATTTTGGATTCCATTTTTGGAATCAAGTAATTCTAAAATTATTAGGAGTCGTGACATTGAATGGAATGAAAAGAGAATCTACAAGGATAAAATTTTGGTACCCAAGGATGAACTGTTGAGAAGTTTGTGAATGAAAATGAACTCTTGGATTTAAAAGTATCTGACAGGGGGTTACATAATGTGATGTCAATTGACCCCTGACCAACATCGGTCAGCAGAACCCGTATCGGTTACAAAAGAGCCAAACCGGCATCGGTTATCAGAACCGACATCGATTCTGGTGACCAGCGTTGGTCGATAGCATTTGGATACAAATGTTCAAGAGGTTTAGAATGAGTCTCGGTACCCCAAACTCCTGTGAGAAGGTCACAAAGGTTAAGTAAACCTCCAGAAAGATTTACACCTTCTCTATTTTATTTATTATTGACTAATAATGGTGAAATAGAGATTTTTGAAGAATCGATGTAGGATAAGACCCACATACAATGAGAGCATGGCATGAATGAGGAGATGGACTCCTTGGAACAGAACCAAAATTGGGATTTGGTTAAGTTACTAGTAGGTAAGAGGACATTGCAAAACAAGTGGGTTTACGAGGATCAAAGAAGAATAGGAGTGATAAAAAGGTATAAGGAAACACTTGTAGTAAAGGGATTTACATTGAAAGTAGGTATTGAATTTGGTGAAATATTTTCTCTGTTGTTAAGATGAATTACATACGTAATATATTGAGTTAGATTATAGTACGTGATTTTCATTTAGAGCAACTATATGTAAAGATGGCTTTCCTTCATGGTGATTTGGATGAAGAGATTTATATGCAATGACCGCTTGGGTATGAAGTCGGGGTAAGGAGAAATTAATGTGAAAATTAAAAAAGAGCCTATATGGGCTCAAGCAAGCTAATGAGGTTTGATAGTTTTATGCGAGAGCAAGGTTACTTGAGATGTGAATTTGACCATTGTGTTTTTTTCAACAAGCTTGAAAATGTGAGATATATTATTTTGTTCTTGTATGTGGATGATATGCTTATTACGGGATGTAGTATGCGGGACATTGGTGAGCTTAAGAAAAAGCTAGCTCACACATTTTCTATGAAGGATTTAGGAGCTACAAAAGGAATCCTTGGCATGTAAATACACGAGAGATAGGAAGGAAAATAAATTGTATTTTCCTCGAGAGGATTATATCTACGAGGGTGTTAGAAAGGTTCAAGATGAATAATATAAAACCTATTAGTACACCTATGGTGGACACTTCAAATTGAGCAAAAATAAGTGTCCTTTATCACATGAGGAGGTAAAATACATGACACAAGTATCATCTCGCTTTAGTAGTTGAGAGTATCATGTATGATATAGTGCGTACCGGACCATACATTGCACATGTAGTGGGAGTTATGAATAGATATATGGCCAATCAAGGTAAAGAGTATTGGAAAGTAGTTGATGGATATACTCGGGTATTTTGGATCAAGGGATCATTTTTGATATCAAAATTTCCCTAAACATCCCTAAATTGTGTCATTTTAGAAGATTGTTTAAATAGCTTTCCATCGACTATGAGAACGTGACAAGCAGGACATTGGGAGCTCCGAGTTATTTCGATCAAAATTGAGTCAACGAGAAAGTCAACTTTGGTCAATCGTTCAATAGTGGACCAATAGCATTGCGACACGTGGTAAAAAGGGCGTTGGTAAAAATTGGAGAGGTTTTCATCACCAGTCTTTGATGATCGTAAAATGGTATAGCTCGGCGGAACAAGAGGCTCAAATTTTTTAATGGAAGGGAGCCCGACCGCTGTTAGGACGATTATATCATTGCCGACGTGGTGAGTCCTCAAGCCACCACGTGGCTTGCCACCACTTAGCCATATTTCATTTTGAATATCATAGTATTATATGGTTGAATTTTATATTACATTTGTAATTATTCACCATGTTACTATGTTATTTCAATTTGCAATGTTTTGAGAATTGACCGAGTTTATTATCCTTGCTCGGTATTATTTCAACTACCTCAGAGAGCTTATCACACCGAGTTGATCACATAGAGTTTTCCACATGGATCTGTCCACCAAATAGCACCCAACAAACCAATGACATTCCATAACCAATGCTCGGCAAAGGAGACTCGGCACACAACTTGGCGGCCAGACCCAACCGAACACCTCTCCAAACATAGCGGCCAATACATAATCGCCACCCCCATATACATGACAAAGACCACGTGGAAAAGCAAAGCCATGCATGGAAGTTTCCAGGTGAGAAGGAGGAGGGTAGTAAGCCTCAAGTGGTCCCATGACCACTATACATGTGTGGAAAAGGCTTTAATAAAGCCTAAATTTGGTCTCCCTCCACCCAATGTGGGATTTTATCCCATTTATCATGCAAAGCAACCCAATATGGGATATAAACCCATCCATAATGCTACTTATTTAGGATATTAATAGCCTATAGATAAATTTAAAAGGTATTATTTTAGGGCCGCATTTGGGTATAAATAGGGGACCCCTTGCATTGTAATCACATGGACATCCCAAGCTTATTATTTCTTAAGCTTATTAGTGGCATTGTTATAGGTGGGGTTGATATAGTATTGTCGATTTTTAATATAGTTTTGTGCACTATATTAAAATCTTAAAATTACTATAGGCTAGTATTTTTATTATTGACCTATTATTTTTAGGCAATAATATATTAAAATATTGTGATTGGGAGTATTGCAAACTACCCAATAGGCCCATTAAGCCACATTAGTTTTAACATGTGACACCTAGAGTATCGACCACAGTCTTAAAAGACATCGAGAAGCATTAAGAAGGCTGATTGAGTTCCGAAGGAGGTTGTACATCGAGAAGGTGGAGAAATTTTTGATTGATCATCGGAAGTTCTTGCAGGATTAACATATTACTAGGCAAGTGGAAATTCCATTAGGTTTTATTGTAATAAATAACATTGTACTTACAATTTTTACTAGTGGAATGGTTTGAAAGAACCCAGAGACGTAGGCTATTACCGAACTCCGTAATCGATCATTGTACAATTTTTCATTATGTTTGTATTAATTTTTAAATTGATTACTTAAAAGGAGCAATTAGTCGGTAGATAAAATAAGTCTACTTGACAGTTTGAGATTGGGTAGATAAAAACTTGATCATTTTGAAGCAAGTTTGGTATCGGAAGCGGAGTTATTGGCTTGTAAACTTTCTAATATCCAAGAAAGTTTGGTATCAGAGCTAGTTTTGCAAAGTTAGTTTTGCATAAATGGGTCTATACCTCTTCTTCTAGTTACCATGTATACTTGCATTATTGGGCACCATGGTTCGAGTGATGATGACTCGACATCGAGAACATGATCACCAGATTGTGGAGTTACAAACCCACATGGCTCTCTGTTTGAGAGGGTCAACGCCAACAACGGGAATGCATTGCAAATTTACGAGAGAAGCCTAGATTCTCCACTTGGGAAGGTGGTTGAATCAAGTCAGCTTTGGAAGTGCCACTTAGAGAGGTAACCTTCACCAGACTCAATCATGTGTCGTCATTATGGCAAAGGAGCGACACCGAGCAATGCTGGAAATTATATCCAAACAGGAGGCCTAAGTGGATGCAAAAGAAGGGAAAGGCTATTACAGGACCCAATATCGACTAGTCGGTAGCACCATTTGCATGGAGAGCACTAGTGGAATGTATAGACATTATCTTTGCGACATGCTAGTGCCTCAAGACAGTGGATTCCGGTGATTGCATGAGGACAGTTAGTCACCCTTTTATTTGATTAGACTATTAGAGTAGGGTAGGTATTTGTCGATTTGGTGTGAAGATTGGGACTTCCCATGACACCACTTCCTCAACCCAAGACAATTGGTACAGAGGATGGTACTCTGCATGGAGTTTCTATTACCTATTGCACTCTAAGCTTCATAATTAGGAGACGATTTTTACGACAATATCACTCTCAACATCATCCCTTTGGAGATGGATGAAATGGTATTAGGAAACTTCTACCTAACTACTTGTCAAGGTTATATGACTAATGATATAAATGGAGTGGAGCTTCACATTGGGAATAGCTGGAGGATCGAATTCATGATGGGACATGTTATTCATCTTGCACAAGGCAAAGACAGTGAGACTTTGGACTCGTATGTACCCGGGATCATACAAATCCTAGTGCGAGTTGACATCATATGTCCCTGCTGATCAACCAGATCCTGACACTAAGGTCAAATACATTCCAGTAGACCATGAGGATCTGTATGCAGAGGAGAGAGAGCTCAAGGATCCATGAGACACCTATTAAGGTATCCTAGGCAGGCGCGAGGATTCTACATTTGGTAAGAAATATAAGGTGTAAATAAAGTTGAATTTTTCAACTATTGTATTGGTTTTTCTAAGCATTATTTATTGCTCTTATTGTAATAAAACCATAAAAATTTGTGTTAGGTAGAATGTATGAATAAGACCCTTGTGTGGTCAATTTTTGTATACATCTAACCGATCAGGAAACACTAGTAAAAGACCCAATTTTTGGGAAATGTTTGTACTCTTCTATACTTACATTAGTAAGACCCCTTAGAGGGAAATTATTTTGGTAAATTACTAATACCAGGAGATGTAGTATGTTTTGGCCCTTTTTGAGTTATTTGTCCAGCGAGGAAGAGACAAACGAGGTCAAATCATGAATGTGATGCGATGGAAAAGACAAAGTACATAAGCCACCAAGTAGGAGATATTTCATGTGAGTTTATCATGTGAAGTTATTTTCCTATAAAATTGGTATTTAAGCTTATTGTACCAAACTCCAAAAATGGAGCATTTTTACAACTAGTTTTACATGTTGTAATAGGAAATGTTTTCCCTTACACTTGTATTTGAAAGTTGTATAAAGACCCTTGTTAGAGGCACATATCTCCTAATCAAATGTTTGAGTGACCATTACAATTGGATACTCATATCTATGAGTTGGAGATTTGTCATCCATTTGTGCGAGACAATGGAGCTTGCAAGTTTCAGCTCGGAACTTCATTACATGTAAAGGCATTGTGACCATGCAACAGAATGGTAGTTGAATAACCATTGACATTGACGTTGGGTCGAACTTTGTTACGTGAAGAGGAAATCATGTGCATTTAGCATAATGGTACACGAAATTGTTTGTCAACAAAGGAGCTCTCAAAAGATTAGCTCGAGCGTCATTCGGTGAAAGGCATTACAACTACACATTCGAATGGTAGCTGATTATCGATTTAGCATCATGCATTGGAGGCTTAAGGTCTTAAAAGAGGCTTAGCATCGTGTATTTGAGGTGTTGATGTCGAAAAAGGACAAGTCATTGTCCATCACCAACATTGGATCAATCATAAGCTCTAAGTAACATGAAGCTCCTTGAACCAGTTTGGAATTTTGAAATCAACTTGGAGACAGGAATTATGTTATAGAGTTAAAGAAGATCCTTGTTATCATATATTTGGAATCCTAGCACCGCACAATAGAGGCATTGAGGTCTTCTTCGGATATCGAGTGGTGCGGTAGAAGTGTCATGGGCCTATAACCCACAAGTCGAGGATCGGAACAAAGTGTCGAAGTGAGGAGGTTGCGGGGAAGAGACCAAAGATTCTATTATAGCAACACTTGAGAGGTGGCATCGAGTTTCCAGATTGAACAAGATGGAAAAATGTTTCAATATAAGATTTTGGGACAAAAATTCTTTCCTATTGGGAGTTATGATTAGGGGATCATTTTTTATATTAAAAGTTCCCTAGACATCCCTAAATTTTTCAGTGTAGAATATCATTTCGAGAGCTTTCCATCGACTATAAGAACATGAAAAACGGACATTGGGAGCTCCAGTTATGTCTGGTCAAATTTCAGTCAATGGGAAAGTCAACTCTAGTCAACAGTCAATAGTGGACCAATATCACTGCAACACGTGGTAAAAAGGGCATTGGTAAAATTTAGAGAGGTTTTCATCACCGAGTCTTAGATGATTGTAAAATGGTATAGCTCGGGAACAAGAGGCTCAACATTTTTAACGGAGGGAAACCTAGTCGCCGTGAGAACGATTATATCATTGCCAAAGTGGTGGGTCCTCAAGCCACCACGTGGCTTGCCACCACTTAGCCATATTTCATTTTGAATATCATAGTATTCTATGGTTGAATTTTATAGTACAATTGTAATTATTCACCATATTACTATATTATTTCAATTTGCAATGTTTTGAGAATTGACCGAGTTTATTATCTTTGTTCGGTATTATTTCCACTAGCTCGGAGAGCTTATCACACCGAGTTGATCACATAGAGTTTGCCACATGGGTCGGTCTACCAAACAATGCTTAACAAACCAACGGAACTCCAAAACCAATGCTCGACAAAGGGGACTCGACACCAACTCGGCGGGGAGACCCAACCGAACACCACTCCAAACATAGCGGCCAATACATAATCTGCCAACCCCCATATACATACCAAAGACCACGTGGCGAAGTAAAGCCATGCGTGGAATTTTCCACGTGAGAAGGAGGAGGGGCGGTAAGCCTCAAGTGGTCCCATGACCACTATGCATGTGTGGAAAAGGCTTTAATAAAGCCTAAATTTGGTCTCCCTCCACCCAATGTGGGATTTTATCCCATTTATCATGCAAAGCAACCCAATATGGGATGTAAACCCATCCACAATGCTACGGGCTAGGATATTAATAGCCTATAGATAAATTTAAAAGGCATTATTTTAGGGCCCCATTTGGGTATAAATAGGGGACCCCTTGCATTGTAATCACATGGACATCCCAAGCTTATTATTTCTTAAGCTTATTAGTGGCATTGTTATAGGTGGGGTTGATATAATATTGTCGATTTTTAATATAGTTTGGTGCACTATATTAAAATCTTAAAATTACTATAGGCTAGTACTTTTTTATTATTGAACTATTATGTTTTGGGAAATAATATATTAAAATATTGTGATTAGGAGTATTACACTACCCAATAGGCCCGTTAAGCCACGGTAGTTTTAACTTGTGATAGCTGGAGTATTGACTAGAGTACTAAAGGACGTCAGGAAGTGTTGAGAAGGCCGATCGAGTTCTGAAGGAGGTTGTACATCAAGAAGGTGGAGAAATTTTTGACTGATCATCAGAAGTTCTTTGAAGGACTAGCGTACTACTAGGCAAGTGGAAATTCCATTAAGTTTTATTGTAAGAAATAACATTGTACTTACAAATTTTTACTAGTGGAATGGTTTGAAAGAACCCGAAGACATAGGCTATTTCTGAACTCCGTAATCAATCATTGTGTAATTTTTCATTATGATTGCATTAATTTTAAATTTATTACTTACAAGGAGCAATTAGTCAGTAGATAAAATAAGTTTATAGGGGTCCAAGATCAGGTAGATAAAAACATGATCATTTTCATATCAATTTGAGAGGGACATCTAGCATGCGGTTATCTTTATGGAGGTTCGGATATATCATTATGTGGCTATGTTGATTCAAATATGGCTAGAGATCTGGATAGTAGGAGGAGAACTCTGGATATATTTTCACAGTAGGTGGGATGGCGTTAGCTAGATTTAAAGATTATAGAAGGTTTTGGCTTTTTCTACTACGAGAGGTAGAGTATGTTGCGGCTACGAGAGGCTAGTAAAGAGATGATATGGATGAGTAGGTTCATGAAAGAGTTGGGAAAGGAGTAAGATGATTGCAATTTGTTTAGTGATAGTCAGAGTGTAACTTATTTGACAAAGAACTCAGTGTTTCATTCGAGAATGAAACACATTCAGTTGAGTTATCACTTCATACGGCAGGTATTAGAGGATGGGTAGTTGAATTTGGAAAAGATTCATATAAGTGAGAACCCCTGTAAATATTCTAACAAAGCCATTAGCAAAGGAGAAGTTGGAGCTACACTCCAATTTTGTTAGTCTTCGATTTTGAGACTTGAAGAGGAAGAAACAAAGCTACGGAAGGATCAAGAATGACGTTGTACATATATGGTGCGGTAAGTAATCTCCAAGTGGGAGATTGTTGAGTTGTGGAGCTCAATTACTTTGGATTAGCATGCAATATGAAACTTTCTGGAAAACACGAGAACCGAGCATCGTTTATCTAGGGACCGGCATCGGTCACCTATGACGGGCATCGGTCGAGGCGAGGAGGCTGACATCGATTAGGGCTAACCAGCTTTGGTTACATGTGTGTGGGTGTTTTAATTAACTTGCGAGAATCAGATCTATTTTTAGTGTTAAAGAAGATCTATTGATTGTAATTACATGGCTAAGTGCCCTAAGTTTTTATACGCCTATATAAGAATGAAAGATAGGGTTTAGAAGTAAGAATTAAGAACTTGAAAATTTTGATGATTATTGTGAGAATAATTGAGAGAGAGAGAATTCTTGGAGAAGAAGCAAAATCTTGAGAGAAAGAAAGTATTATACATCCGAGAGGTGTGGAAGATTGTAAATCTTCATTGTATATCTTTTCAAAGCTTTGTATAATAGATTGGATTATTTCTTGGTGGACATAGCCCACCTTTGGGTGAACCACGTTAAATCGGTGTTAATTTATATCTCTTGTTTTGTATATTTCTTACGGTAGAATATACAATTTTATTTGCATGTATGCTTAGATATGATATATTATCGGTATAAGCGATGTGTTAACCCCTAACAATTACGAGAGACTACAATTTATCACTTTAATTTTACACTTAACTTATAAAGGGTTCCATAATATTTGGTATGTTTATTTGAATTCAAAAAAATTATATCACTCCATTGTTGATTTGAGTTATCTTAACACGTACACATTTTATGCTTATATTCTCTAATAGGAAACTATGTTTTCCAAATCAATTGCTCTCACATGGATCCATTCACATCATAAGAAATATCTATCATGTTGCGAGTAATCCCCATGACATTAAAATCTATTAACAAGGGTACTTTCTCAAATAACGCCAAGTTGCAAATTTTCCATTACAATTAAAAACTTAATAGTGTATTAATGCATAACCTAACTCTCCTTGGGGACCCAACCACTTGTTCAATCCCCTTTTAAATTTATTTAGTCTCTAAAACTACTACGAGATTTCAAATTCAACATGTCATCTCGTATGCCACTAAAACGATGTTATGCCTCGCACTAAGGCATTCTTACACACTTTCATACCTATGTGAATGCTCTCGACTAGGTTTCTAGGGAGGATTCCACAAACACATACAATATCTCTAAGTCTCTAAGTCTACGAAAGATGTTTGGAGCTAGCCTAAATTGGAGCTTACCATAAAGGGTCATTCCATTCAACAAAGCTATATATTTCGAGTTATATGTTTGTTTTGTCGCTTTCCACTCAATATAAAAAAACACAAATGTATGTTGATATTTTTATTTGAAGATTAAGTGATTTCCTAAGTCATTGCAACACTAGTAGATAGGTAAAATCACGTCATTTTAAATTACTTGCTAACAATTTTATAACACAATCATATCCAAATGTTTTGGCTACAATAAACATTTTAAATGACAAGGTTCCAGTTTCATCCTCCTATACTTATTTTGACAATAAAAGAAGGATTCTTTGACATATTTTTCCAAAGTAACATAGTACAATCCACTCCATTAACTTAACATAATATACAATTACAACTAAGAGTAACATTCATTAAATGGGAAAAAGTACACTACATTCGAAATAGTACATTTTCCTAACACACAACACTATCATATACATCATGGGAATAATGAAAATAATACTTTCTATTTATGACAATATCACTGAAATATTCTAAACAATTACATTGCCTTCAAATAACATGTTATTAAAGACACAAGTGTCATTTTTACTACTCCTTTTTGTTCAGGTACCTACAACCAATGTTGTGTCAGTCCTAGGACTAAGTATGGAAATCCCCTACACTCAAGCATAAATACACACATTAATCACTTTTAACATTTTCAATTAAATGGAGAGAGAGAGAGAAGACAGAGTTCATTTCTCATGCATTCATGCTTTCACAATCAGTTGCACTTAATATGTTGGTACTAGAGAGAGAGTAAACATGAGAGAGAAAGTTAAGAGACAATATATTTTCCATTCACTATGTCATATACATTTGTGCTTCATGTCCATTATCATTTCATTTAAAACCAATTCACATTTCCTAATTCATTTACATTTTCAAATCAATCAAGTATCATAGTCATTTCTAGAGAGAGAAGAGGGTGGAGAGATAAAATCACCATACATTTCAAAATTCAGTTATGCAAGATAAAAGATCGAATAAAATTCTACATAGCATTGCAATGGTATTATGAGGTCACACATGTGGCTAGAAGTCAAACGAGACTCAAAAGGGGATTCTAGCTAAGGTCGAGGAAAATAACCAAAACATCAAAAGTGCCTACAAACTAGGTCTTGAAGACACTTGGTTTAAGTTTGATCATGAATTTTGATGATTCCTACTCACTCTCCCATATATAGAGAATTTTCATGTCCGACAGAAGTTGATTATGACGAGCAGAGCTCAAGTTGCAAGGGAGACTCTGGGGCTAGTTATCGTAATTACGTCAAGCAATTCTTGTCACGCAGCGACCATTGGGGCCCCAAAACCCACTTGCAAAACTAGTTTCCGAAGGCATTTTCAAAATAATGAAAGTGGGTTATGATTCTCTTGTCGGTAGTCTAGAGGTAGGTGGCAGGGGTTTTCAATTTCACTCAAACTAAGCAACAAACCGTAAAGACGAAACCAATCATGTTTTCTTAAAATGAACATGCCACTGGTTATTTGTTAAGCTAATTGGCTTAGAAATTCAACTTGAAAAGATGTTAAATAAATTCGAATGACTTGACTAAGTAACCCCATGGTGTCCCACGTTATCAGGGGTCATGCTAGGAGTTTCAGAGTTTACGGTATACTTGGGTGTGGTGCTCCATGCGCGTGACTTCCAAGATCAGTGTTTTCTTCTTTTTTATTATTTTTTTTGTTGATGTTTTGAGACTTCACATCAAGGAAATATTTTTTCATTTGTTGGAATTATGCTCCTTATCATTCAACATTTAATTTTGAAAAACCTTGAAATGATGAAGTGAAATTTAATGCAAGAAAAAGGGGAAAATCATGCTTGTATTTGATGTTTGCTGGAGGAAAACAACATGGGGCTTTCATCCTTGCTTTAGATCAGTGACTTACATTCGATTGCAAGTTCCCAATGCCCTTTTTCCCGCAAATCCTTTTGTGCATATCCATCCAGCATGACATTCCATGAAATCCTTTTTTTCAATGCATTATGTCAAACAATTAGCTTGCCTTATGAGGAGGCATTCCTTCACGACCAACAGTCCATGTTCCTTTTTAGTCTCCCACATTTACATATATGAATAAGGGTATTTGAAACTACAACATCTAACAAATTCCTCCTTTTTCCAAATGCTTTGACAATTGTTCAGACCCTGCTCTAGCCTCGACTTCCACACAAGCTAAATACATAAAAAATTAGCTACATTGAACCTAAAGATTGATAGATACCGTATCTTAACACCTTTGCATGATTCTCATTTGCATAAACATCTACCACGAAACTATCAATGCAGAAATAAACAAAAAAATCATTTTTCCTCTATGCTTTAATGGACACGCAGGCCCTGCTAAGAACCATATATGGACACGTTAGATAGTGTTGGCGTGGGGTTCTAGATCTAGGGTTTAAAGCTGACAAGTGATTACAGCTACAAAATCTCCGCAAAATCTCATCCCTTCTTCACCACACCCTTGCTGCTGCCCATACCCTACTGCAAAGCTTCCATTCGACATAGTATGAAAGTATGCCAATGCAAGACGAAGGATATGGATGTTACATAGACGTATACTTTTACTTAGGGATCTACAAACTCCCCAATCACATCATTTACAGCTAGAAATTATTCCCTAATGGAGCGCCTCCTAATGCTAAATCTTCTTATTCTTCTTCTGCATACAACACAAAACAACAGAGGGCGGTAGTTTCCCTTCCTCTTAGTGTCAAATGAACCTGATTAAGATATAGAAATAGATCCAGATCAGTCAATTTGCATATGCTGAAATGAGGAGATATTTGGTGACAATTTTATCTCCATGCGTAGGATGTTTCGACCCATAATGGAATGATTTGTTTTTACTGCTATTAGCAGAGCTCCTTTCAGCATAGTTCCATTAAGTTTTGTTTATTTAATTGATGATAGTGTGCCCAGCACCTGCTGCCACCATCCAAACACCACTAACTCTACAATGTATACTGTGCCTCCTCGGGGTTGATGCTTCTGGACCTCAAATAAAGTGCTTGTATTATTCTATAACGAAAGACATGTTTGCATGCCTGTACACCTGCCATCCTTGACAAATGCATCTCCAAGACTACAAATTGAGGGGGCATAATAGTTCTCATAATATATATTATTATTTATTGAAAGGAATGTCTTAGATTCGTTAAGATTCATTAATATGATTTTTAGTCAACCTCTATTTTAAAATTAAGAAATAAAGTGAACTATATGTGTAGCAGAAATTTTAAGTCCACATAATAAGATTACTTAGATGTATTATATTAAAAAGTCATAAACAATTTATTTAGAGCTTATCTACATAATTTGAATATAGCATTCTAATAACCAATCATAGTAGAGGAGATTAGTGGTGGTTATTTATTTTCTTATATAAAATCTGGTGCGAGATATGTGTTGTAGACATTTGGCATTCCACAGGATTATACGTATTTTACAAATCAAAGTAAGATAATTAGAGATTAAAGGTTGATAATGAAATACCTGGAGAATACAAAAAATACACATTTTAAGGCTTTTTCTTTCCGTAATTGTAAATTCATCCTGCGGCACCATATATATATATATATTAGTGGACAAATGAAATCTCTAAGGCCGTGGAGGTACGTGCTTAGTCGATAAAAAGGTTAATGATTGCCAAAACTCCTAGGGTAGTCTTACAACATCATGATGTGTATGAGTACCCTAGTAACTTCGTCAATCATAACATTCTTTTCCCGTCTACACAGAGTTCTTCTTGGCATTTTGTCAAGGGATTTATTTTTTATACACACGCATCTTTCTTAGTAGTGAAGGTGATCTTCAATTGTAACTCCTATTTGACCATTACAATTTTAAATTAGAGAAATTGTCAAGAAAAGAAAGCCTCTTTGATCCTACTACTCTTTGTATCATTTTATCCACTTGAATTATATATATATATATATATATAAGTGTTCGTTAGTCTTTGAAGAGTAGAATTTTTCGTTAATAACCAATTTTTTGGAGGAACTACAATCATGATCATATAAGAATTAGATCTTATCATAGAAAAAAACATTTGTAGTCAAATATTTTCAATCCATTATCATTACATAAGATTACTTTAAACTAGATAAATTCCTCTTTAGTAATATAGTGGTCATTTCGATCTTAATGATTTCTACTACATTAGATATTGTGAAGGGATTTATTTTGTATGCATATGTCTCTCACTTGGTAGTGAAGGAGATCTTGAATTGTGACTCCTATTTGACCATTACAATTTTATAACTACATAAATTTTCAAGAAGAGAAAACCTCTTTGTATCATTTTATCCATATAAAACATGGTATAATGACCTTATCCATATAAAACATGGTATAACGACCTTAAATAAAATAACCATACTCTTTGTAGAGTTAGTATGAGTATGAACATATATATGGATAACACAACATATAATCCTTTTAATAATCTCCTTGGTCATTGTACATATGTATTGCCAAGATAGTAAATCTCACAATTTCCTTACACTTCCACCTCCCAAAAAAACAAGGAAGTAAAATTATTTCAACCCCAAAACTATTTCACTCAAAATTTTATTGTATGTAAATAACACAACTTTAGTATAATGCAAGCCTACCTTATAATTGTGGTATTGATCCTAGGAAAAAGCAATGGTGGAAGGAGAGGAGCAAAGCAAGTGGTATTGATCTGCTTGTAAGCAAGTGGTTTTCATCTTGGGAAAAAGCAACAGTGGATAAGAAAAACCATTAAAACTAGTCATAGTTGTGTTAAAGCTAATAATAAATATCTTAGCTCATAGCATTGTTCATCAAAATATCCTTCCACAAATATTTATTCATTCTTTTATTCTCCAAAATCTATTTGGATTTCCATCTCTTGAAGCACCATTTTTTCAAATATACCTCATTGTAATTCAACACCAACACATTATTTGGAAACTCATTTGTAACATGAATATCTTCTAAAATATAGTCATCGAGAATGTCGATGACGTGGTGGGAATTGAATATTCTATTGAGTATGTGTGGCGGAGAGGACAATTTGTGGATAGAAATAAGGCCAAAAAAATAATATCAACTTTATCAACTTCATCTACTCATCGATTCCTGCGCACCACCATGACCATACATCGATTCCAATATTCACTTTTGTATTGTGCATATTGATCCACCATCCATACCACCATATTTATTTTTCAAACCATAACAAAACAAGTTCTTGGAAGGCTTATGTATCCGGAGGCCGTCGGGATAATGTAACTTTGAGGCAAAAGGCTTATATAACTTAGCAGTTGTTAGGCTCATGTAGATTAGCAATCGTTAGGCTTATGTAAATAGAAACCATTAGGTAGATGTAACTTTGTGTTGCCAAGCTTATCTCACCTATCTTGCGCTATTCTCATGTAAGTTAGCGGATGTCGAGGCTTACATAAGTTAGTAACCGCTAGGCTTATGTAAGTTAGCGGCCACTAGACTTATGTGGGGGAATGCAATAATAAGAAAATAGAAATCCTAAAATATTGAAATTGAAATTAAAAAATTGGAATTTAGAAATATGATTCCAATAGTGGCGAAAGTGGAATCGATAATAGTGAAATTAGAACTCAAAGAAATCAATAATGACAATATTGGAATCCAATATTGCTACTAATGAAATATGGTATAAACGAAAATGGAATCCAATATATGCAATAATGGAGATAGATTTCTTCCAAAACTTGTAATACTGGAGTCTAGATTCACTAGAATGTGTCAGATTTATTGAAATAAGCGTTCAAAGGTTATGTCTTTTCACTCATAATGACTCATGGTAACCATTGGTTAACACTTATTTCCTTTCTTAACTAGTAATTAGTGAATAGTCAGATATTTATCATGGTGTTTATGCGGTTTCTATATGTAAAATATTATATATTCTTCATTATTAGCATTATAATATGTTTTTGGCTTCCATGATATATTATAATGCTCATATAAATTCTACAAACATCATAAATGAACTTCATAATATGAAAAGCCGTGTTAATAGGTTGCTTCCTCAATGAATTAAATTTCCTAAATCTAGAAAATATTATATATTTGACATTTAGTAAATGAGAAAAATAGCGACTACTTATTAATTATGTAAGAACTCCAATGTTAATCAATGTCAAACCACTTGTATTTATTGTTTAGTAGTTTATTAAAAATATTAAATGTTACACCTCAATAAAGGGTAAAATTATTCAATTCAATGCACTCCAATTAATAAAAATAGAAATAATTTAATTTACGATAAATCATAATCATTTGAAAATTTGAAATCAATGTTTATATATTATGAATTTTGTCATCAATTGAAAAATTCATACATATGAATGGCTCAAAGTTTTATTGCTAATTAAATGACCTAAAAGGTATAGTTTCATGCCTTTTAAAAATACTAACGAGAGATTTGTGAATCTTGTGATACATTTCTATAATATAGATATATAGATATCTTTTAATGTTCATGAGGCAAAAAGAATCCTATGGTATAGAAAAAACCCCAATTTTTCTTTCTAAATTTATGATCATCGAATTTATTCTAGAGTACTTCCCTCAACACAAAATTTAAGATAATTTTTATTATATTTCTAATGGAGAAGATCATGATCTTGTTTTTACTAGTGTTGACTTGCATACCCACTTCCTTGCAAAAATGATCAAGGGCATATAAGCGCTCTTATAACCCCTAAGAATACCTACCAATCAAAATTAGGTCATATGCATAAAGAAGAAGCCTCATTACGTACTCTCCCAAATAGACTCCCTTCCCACCCTGTAAATTCAACCATTATTCAAGTTTTTCTATACATAGGTAAAAATAGTAGGGACAATAGACATCCTTCTTTAACTCCAATGAAACTTTAATAATTTTCTGGAATCTTTGATTGGGTTCTAATTTGACTCACTGACTCTTGGTAGAGTCATGAACAACTAATCTAAATTTTATTGGGATACCAAACTCCTTCATTATGGACCATACCTTATCCCTAGGGACACTATCAAAATCCTTTTTGAATTCAAAAAATTAATAATAAATTTTATGCTCAACCATAATTCCAAACAACTTTTTGAACAAGGGATTGATCATGATAGCTATGTAGTTGGAATGAATGTCAACATCTTCACTCTTAAAAAGAGGCATCGAAACATTGGTATTTTAGTCGTATGGAAATTCATTTTGAATGATTTTGTTGAATAGTTTTACAATGGGAGGAGTGATGATTTTTTACTCCCATTTCAAATACTCTACCTGAAGCTCAACCATGTCCTTCACCTTTCCTTAATCCAACTTTTTAATGCCTTCCTTAACCTCTTACAAAGTGAATGAAATTCATTCCAAAATAGTTTTGGGTTATTCTTCCCTAGATAAATAAATTCGTCTCTCCTTATGCTCATGAACTCAACCATTTTTGTTTTTTTGATATGCTTGTTTTGTGTTCTCATTCACTTTATTACCCGCCTTTTTAAGAGCTATCCTTGCAACTTTACATTACTCATCAAACTAGTGATTTACAAGAAAACAATTAATTTTCTTGTTCTTATTTTTGTTCTTTTATACCACTCGAATGCCTCTTGAATTATGTTTGTTAACTCATGAATTCGACACCTTCTAATCTTATTTTCTCATTTTATATTAATTATCGAATGTTTAATAAAAATATCAAAATTTTATTATGTTAATAAAATTCATCCCTTTATTGAAAATTAATGATAAGTTCTCGTTGTCCTTGCATATGATCTTTTCCAAACCAAAATAACATTATGCAAAGCAGATTATAGTCTAAATCCTAATAAAATCATCAATCCATAGAGTACGTTGTACACAAGGGTGGATTAAGCCCTAGGCAAACTAGGCAACTATTCAAGGCACCAATTATCAAGGGCGCCCAAATCTGAATATTTTATTACTTTTTGGCTTTTATTAGAACTTAACATTAAAATAATTTACTTGAAGTCAATATTTATTGATCCTTTAATTGATATTATTATAAAGTAATATAAATTTCATGCATATTTTTAATCGATATGATATTTTTGGTATTGTTACATGTTTTCTAATGTAGCTCTACATAATTTAGGTATGTAATTTTACTTCATAAATGGTTCATGTATTTTTATAATGTCATTGGTGTAGTTAGTAGAGGCAAGTATAATTGAATAAATAATTATTTAATTCTCCATTCCTAATATTTTGAGGGAAATGTCTCTGTTTTATGGAGGAATTGGTAGGATTTGTCTACATACCACTCTTTACAAAACCATGGGAGCTACCTAAGAATTTTAATTTATTTTAAAAAAAGTGGTGTTTTGTCTAGTTTTGAGTCCCATCACCTACTTGATATTGGTAAATTAGATGAGTAACCAACCTTGTATAAAAAATTGTATTTGTTTCATTGCGAGCATCTCATGTGATTAATTATTTCCATCTTTGAATTATTACTTATCCTTATTTGATAATTATGTCGAAGGCGTTCCCCTATGGGAAAGGCCCTTCCAGATGTTTCTATGACTACGTTAAATTTGATGGCGGTTACATGTCGAGTAAAGAAATAACATGAATAATAGCGAACAAATGTATTATTATTGTGCTTATCCGGAGATTCGAGGCAGACGCCCATGGGCCCCTAACACACTCCCGACTTGCGCCACAAGTCACACAATTCAACTGACTTAAAGGAGTTTTCACGAATTTCATCAAATAGGGTTTTGAACTCACTGTAGGGTTATACCAGCGAGGATAAAATCATTACACCTTGAGAGAAACATGAAGAAGGATCTTCTTGATAGCGTGATAATAATGACTCGGCTTCACTTGGTCTTAGTGTAATGTTTGGAAAATGAGACATCAATGCTTTGGACCTAGAGAAGGGATTGGCCTTAACTTGTTGATTAGTTTTGATAATATTGTTTTTCTTTTCCTGATAACTTGTTTTGTGTAAGGTTTGATCTCTTGCATTCTCGGTTAGGTTCTGAGCGCCCTTATGTTACAAATCTATGCAAATGCATTCACGAGTTTTTTTGATAAATATTGTAAGTGGGTCTTTCATAAATTTTTATGGAAAATAGATTTATGCCTTCTATTTAGTAAATATAGAAGGTTTTTAGGTGTTTTTATTGTTCCTGGTTTGTCAGTAAATGAGGAATAGGTTTATGGGCTCTTTTGAATTTCAGCTCTTTGAAATTGGTGTTTAGCAAATCCATAACAAATGCTTTTATCATAAATGGATTCATTCATTTATAGGATATTATCAAGCGTGGGGCTGAAGGGAACACTTCCAAATGATATTGCTTTTCTGTCTGCACTTGCAACACTGTAAGCTCCATATATACCAAATAAAATGAATATTGTATTGAATAACAATATTAGTCATTACTACAAGGATCTGTACTTGATATTCTTTTTGTTAACATTGACCCTTTAGGGATTTATCCTACAACACAGACTTGACCGGAAGGCTTCCAAACAGTATAGGAAACTTGGCTTCTTTGAGAATTTTGTAAGTTTCAAGCCAAACCCAAGAACCTGCAAGTTTTTGAAGCATTATCAGTGTCTTATATTGGATTTCACAATTATATTAAACTACAAAATTCTATGTTTTATGACTGGTAAACTTTTGGTGCCACAGGATGGCAATTGGGTGCAGTTTAATGGGAAAATTCCAAATGAATTGGGGAACCTGATTAATCTCAGTTTTCTGTAAGATATTATATCCCTTCCCAATAAAATTCAATCGAAAAAATTAAGATTATTGAGACACACATTGTTTCATATATTAATCTTTGAAAATGGATCATGGATTCTGATACAAAATGTCATTCGATCTCATGGTTTAATGGTTGATTTTGTCAGGGATTTGAATTCAAACAAGTTTACAGGTCCAATTCCTCCAACACTGGGTAGGTTGGCCAGTTTAACATGGCTTGACATTGCAGACAATCAACTCATTGCATTGGTCCACAATTTTGTTACACAACATCATTGGCCCCTGCTCACATACACAGGTCTAATTGCCCAAGGATTTATGCTATTGGATGGATTCAGTTCATTCATACAATATTGATTTTAACCTAAACGATTGATGCATTCAATAGAAAAACCATCCATGTGAATCATTTGAGGCCCCTGTTCACATACATAGATCTAATTGTCTAAGGATGTTGGGTTCTTGGTAATATTTGATGCAAATGTTATAAAGTTATATGGAGATTCACAAGTCAAGGTTTGCATAGATATTGTTGTATTTGATGAGATTCAGAGTGTAATTGCCTAAGGATGTTGGGTGCAAGTCTATGGCTTGGCTTGTTGGTATTGTACCTCTATACCGTAGTAACATTGTTGCTACTTTTGGTGTCATGCCTTCTTGAACCTCTCAAATTTTTGTTGTCATCTATGCTACATTTAAGAGTGATGTACTATAGTGGTGTGCTATGGTAGGATTTCATTCAATGCTCTCCTTCTTTAACAGTGCAACAATGGTTGAAGCTAAATTATGACAAGGAGTAGCAGACTGCAGCAACAAAACATACATTATTCGTAGTGGGTCTGATTGCTTTTCATAGGACCTTAGGTTCCTCCAGTCCCAATATGATGGCTTACAATCTCCACAAGATATTTCAAGGCAAGAGGGAGTTATTCATTTATCTGCTACAATGGTTGAAGGTAAGCGGTCTCAACTGGGCTAGGAGCATAAAGGCCTCTTCCAACACCACTTTGAACCTCCGACAAGAAATAGATTTGGTATTCAAGGCATATATTATTAGCATAGGATCCCCTTTAACTGCAATGTGTTTAATACAGTTGTTGAAGACGAGATAGAACTTCAAATGTTGCTTCAGTCTCCCAACTTGTTGGTTGCTCTAGGAAGACCTAAGGCATAAGCAAAAACAACTTTACCTTTACTATCTTTAAGGACACTCTCATGCCTGCCATCCTGAGTTACTTTTGACGGTGTCATCAAAGTGTAGTTTGATCAGCTTTGATGTGATTCCGACTAAGGGGTTTTGAACTGTATATTGAAGGGGTTGTGGTCCAATTGGTGTGATGAAGGTATGTCACAAAGTATATTCCATCCACCAAAGTATGAATTCCTAGAGATACCGAAACAAATGGGATGAGGAACCAAGTGGAAGGAGACTCATTATTCATGCACCTTGAATCAAGGACTGGTTTGTTCTCTATAGAAATTTAAAAAGATTGAGTCTGGACCAAAGTAAATCAGCTATAAGAGTTTATTTGGATACATTTGGTATTTGTGGAATTCCCACAAAAAATAAGAACTCAAAACGAGGAAAGATCAAAGTGAAAAAGAAAGGCTCTATTCTTCCATCCAACCGCCAAATTCATTCTCTCTAAATTTTAGCCCAGCTTGGTTTGATCTTGACACCCATAATTTAATATTTTGTTGCAAAACAACATCTATCTTAGGAAAAATTTTAAGCATACATTTTTAGAAAATTAAAAGTTGTCAATTTTTTTTTAGCAGAAGCCCCTCCATGGGACCTCACCCTAAACCCAGTTTTCCATTTATTTCATGTAAGCCTCTAAACTCTTCTTCTTAATCAGGAAATGCCTAGTGTTCGAGGAATTATGTGGAAAAGGTACTTGGAGCTGCAACGTATAGATCCTCTGCAATCTATGCACAATTTGGAATTCATGCTTTGGTGGGATTTACATCTGAGAACTCAAATAACAATACTCCCTCTAAATCTAAGATACCTTGTCTTGTCCAATTGTCGATTGGAAGACTACCACCCAGGTCTCAAGGTGAGCTACATTTTTGTTTTTAGTATAATGTCATGCATTAGATTTAGGTAAAATCAATATTAGATAGCTACATTTGATTTTTTTAATTTGTTCAGGGAAAACTAGAATAATCCAAGTATTTACTTGATCTTTCCATATGGCCAAACTCACACATTGAGCATTTTCTTTCTCCTAAGATCAAGTCACTGCAAACACTTTGTGCATGATAGACTATGACACCCATCAAATAAATATTTAGTACACATTTATTTTTACATCAGCAAGTTGGGGGACAATTAGGTGGACATCAGATCTGAATTTTACATCAAAAACAACAAAACATCAAATTTAGTCTTCCATGAGACTTGAACCATGCCGAAAAGTAAAAAATATGTCATAAAAATGGTTCCATCGCATAGGGAGACTACTAGCTTTGTAGAAATATTGATTTAAAAGTGAATAGAATAGGATAAATATCATTTTATAATTTTGTACTAATAGTAGGTCTTTAAGACACTTTTTCCGTGAATGTTTATGTCTACGTTTAAGACTACAAATTTTGTTTCACTTGTTAGAATGTGATCAAACTTATACCATCCCAACCATGGTGAAATTATATACATGTTCAAAAAAATATATTTGATTTCAATATTTTTTGATGAAGTTATGGCAGGCAAACAGAAAGTGCTCTGTTTTTTTTATGTTTTAAGACCACTTTCATAGAAAAAATCATAAAAAAATAAAAAATTACTCAAAAAATACAAAATAAAATCTATCCCAAGATAGATAGCGACATCAAACTTCTCACTAAAGAAAAATATATATATCAATTTTTGGTCATCGAATCGCGGGTAAACGAAATGCAATCTTATAGGTGTTTTAAAAATAAAATACCAAGTCATTGAATTTTGAGTGTTTAATATAGCTAAACTTGTCCATTTTAAAAAAATAGTAGTTTAGAAACTAGATTCTAGATGCTACGATTCATATTTATATAATTTTTTCTAATTTTGAGTGTATGCATTGCTAATAATCCCTACAAGTTGATATTATGTTGTTATTTGCAATATGACGTCCACTTATGACCCCTTTTTGTCCCCCAACTTGCTTTGCACTTACCCTTGTCTTGCAATATTTAATCAACACTTATCTGGTGCATGAGTAACTTGAAATTTTCTCTAGGTGGGCTATTTGAGCCATATAATTAATTAATATTTATTGTAGTGAATAACGGGGCAACTCATACAATGGTTTGTTTGAGTTGCAGGAACTTCCTTGTTTAGAGGAATTCGAGGTGTCTAGAGTTCTCCCAGAGGAATTGCCTACAAAAACATATCCATTGGTAGGCGGTCTATGTGTTCCAATGCAGAGGGAAACAAGAAGCAAAGCAATTTTGTTTTGCTTTGTTTTATGCAGCAAGGAGAATGGCCATGTTCCAGAAATGCATGTGGAAATGACCATGTTGACACAGACCCCAATTGTTTGTCTTTTAAAATATGGAATGGTCGCAGCTTGATTTGGGATGAATCAATTGTAGTTGTAATAGCAAAAGCATTCGATTGCTTGAGTGTATCTGAAACTCATGAAAGTGACCCATCACCGGATAGTAATTGCAAAAAAACTTCATTCCCTATTGAAGAGGATTTGGAATCCAAGCTTAGCGAGAAATTCTAGACTGTTGGGCATTGCATCATCAGAAGCAGTAGGGTTTTATTCCTTAAATGTGCCTGAGACTCCTGAAAGTGACACCATTAACCGTAGACTTGTGACACCTCTTGAAGAGCATTCAGAGCTGGAGCTTATCAAAAATGTGATGAGGCCATAAATTGGCCATAAATTACCATTATTTTGTCCTTCCAAGTTACCTCTGAAAGTGGGTTTAAATGTAATCTAAGAACTTATAGTTTGCTTAAGATAAAATATAGGATATATATCTTGTTCATTATTTATAAATATTTTGTTATCTATTTTTTTACTAATCCTATTGATTATTTGGGAAAAGATGCAAAGTCTTGTGTATGCAAGCCATAAAAGAAAGATAATGCTAGTATTGGGAAAAGTGAAATTGATCATGAACAGTATATTTAAAATTAGATATGATTTCATATTCAGATTCCTCTCAAAAAATTATGCAAGTTCAAAAAATAATCATCTCAATCCGAGGTTGCATGCAAAAGTTATAGTTGTTTTAAGTTAGTTGCGAAACTCACAGAGTTAGTTCTGGAACTCACAGAGTTAGTTCCAGAACTTGCAGGTTTAGTTCTAGAACTCATAGATTTAGTTATAGAACTTGTATTAATTGAATGAAATTTAGTTCTGGAACTTTCAATTCATGGACAAATCATATTTAGTTCTGGAACTTGCAAATTTAGTTCCGGAACTTGCAGATTTAGTTCCGGAACTTGCATAAAAAGAATGACAACTTTAGTTCGGAACTTGCATTAATGAGAATGACATTTTTTAGGGATTGTGAAAACTCAGAGATTCCAATGAGAAATATGAGAGAGGTTTTTGTTCATAGTAATTTTTTAACAAAAACCTCATTCAGATTTGTTATAGGTTTTACAATAAAGAGAGATCTAACTTTTAGTGAGCTGCAGTTCAAGGAAATGTGTATCAGACGAGCACTAAAAGTTCCATAAACAGAAATGAAAAGTCAAATGGAAAATATGAGAGAGGTTTTTGTTCATAGAAATGTTTTTAACAAAAACCTCATTCAGATTTGTTACAGGTTTTACCAATGAAGAGAGATCTAACTTTTAGTGAGCTGCAGTCCGAGGAAACGTGTATCAAACAAGCACTAAAAGTTCCATAAACAGAAACAAAAAATTCAAATGGAAAATCTAAGAGAGGTTTTTTTCATAGCAATGTGTTTAACAAAAACCTCATTTATATTTGCTACAAGTTTTACCAATCAAGAGAAATCTAACTTTTAGTGAACTGTAGTCCGAGGAAAAAGCGTATTTGACAAGCGTCAAAAGTTCCACAATCAAAAACAAAAATTCAAATGGAAAATCTGAGAAATGTATTTGGTCAAAATCATATTTTGAGGAAAATCCTCCTTCCAATAATGTAGAGGAATAAAATCATTATGATTCTTGTTACTGAAAAGCAAGGAGAAGATTTGGGAGCAAATCTTCCTAAAATAAGTGAGATAAGATTTGACTTCAATAATATATCTCTCTCCATATTTTGTGGAGATGGAGATCTTAGTTATTAGGATTGGAATAAAGATAAGATCAGATTCTATTTCCTAAAATAAGGAGTTGGTTGGATGCATGAATTATAAATGCAACCTTCCACACTTAGATATGTAATGCTTTTCTCCAAAGAAATAAAGATATGTTCTTTCCTCTCAAATATTTTGTAGTTTTAAGATCTTAGAAGTATGATTTAAATCCTCTTCCAAGGAATGAACTGACCACTCATTCCAAGGAAGATGGATCTGTGTATTTATGTTTATGTTTATTCATTTGTCTTTAATTCATTCTGTTGTATTGTTTTTATCTTTGTATTGTGAAAATTCAATCTATTGTAAACCTGCAGGTGTTTCATTCAATTGTGTTTATTTTTAATTCAGCAATTTCATTTATGCAAGTGTGTCTTTTAATTCATGCAAGTGTGTTTCTTTCATGCAAATTTCATTTATGCAAGTGTGTCTTTTAATTCATGCAAGTGTGTTTCTTTCATGCAAATTTCATTTATGCAAGTGTGCCTTTTAATTCATGCAAGTGTGTTTCTTTCATGCAAACTTTATTTCTGCAAGTGTGCCTTTCAATTTCCATGCAAGTGTGATTTATTTTATGCAAGTTTGGTTTGTGTTTAAAGGAGTTACTTTCTAATATCTTCTTCTCTTAATGCATACAACCTTTGGACACCAACCTGTATTGACATTTTTAATGGCAAGGATTGACGACCCTCATCAAAATGTAAAGGCATTTCCAATTGTATCATCAAAATCAGGGGCATTAAAGCTTGACACTACTTGCAACTAAGCTTTAACACCTCTTGATCAGGAATAATAGTCTGGGCTTAGCATAAATGCAAAAGATCAACATCCACAGTCTGAGCTTAACATAAATGCAAAACAATCTGTAATTGCATTAACAAAACGATGGCATCTGTGTGATTTTTGTTTTTGCATAAATGTTTTAGTGGAGACATTTGGATATGCGTCGTTGGTATTATAAGTACTTTCAGAACCCTCCAAAACTTAATGTTTGGTTTGTGTTGGAATTGTACAATTTCTTGGAAGATCAAACCATGGTTTGATCTTTGTTGGTCGTCAAATAGGACTTTTTAGAGAGCAATGGGAGACGAAAAGTCCCTCCTCTTTAATGGGAGAGGTTCCCTTATTTCGAAAGCGAACTTATTTACAAATATACAGAACATTATTTTATGGTTGAACTTGGATACCACGAAAATGTTTTCCACAAAGATCATCAGTTACAAAAGGACTGAGGAAAGAGGGTACGAAGATAAGCAGAATAGCAAACGTTTGGAATTATAGATAACAGAATAATTCTTTACGAGTGCGAAGTTGCAGGGAATTTAGAACAAGATTATTTGCATTAGCTGAATATGATTAAATTCAAAGACACAAAGTTCTTCAAACGACCTTCTTCAGATTCATTAATCAAAGACACAAAGTTCTTTCTTGGTTGTGCAAGATCACTGTATTTGCAAAAGCAATCAGAGAGACTAACAAATCAGGTACCAAATAATCTTCACAATACTAAAGGAAAACACAGAGATACAGAGATTTTGATAGAGAATGAATAGAAAGCCCTTTTGTATTGATACGTTCAAGATCTATTTACATTTTCCGAGAATATGCCAAGTTCTCCCTCCTTCAAAATGGCGTGGAAAGGCCATTATATAGCTTACAAGTCGGTTACTCTTCGTAACCGTTTCTTTTAACTAAGAATAGTTAAGTACCGCCGCTGATTGTAATACCTTAACTAATTACAAAGAATACGAAAAGAAAGGAAAGAAGAGGAAAGGAAGGAGAAGGAGACAGGGTGGTAAGCTCTTTGGGAGGGACCCACTTGTCTTGAGAATCCATTTGCTGAACTTCTTCAATGACTCGGCTATATCTACTCGCCACGAGGGTGATGTGTTAGTTGCGGATCGAGTCCAAAATCCCTGCATTTCTCCATTTCTTTATCAAACTCGACGTGAGTATGATAGTCTTTGTTTGCTTCTTCAATGGCGGTCAAGTGGAGAAATTTGCTCTGTCCTGAAACTTGATCTTCATATTGATAGATTCGGAGTGCGACCCGGATTCTGGAAGGAATTTGCGAAGGGAAGGGATATTTGCGCGAGGGAACTAGATTGCGAGGTTTGAGCAAAGCGATAGCAAAGGAAGCAGTGTGAAAAATGCGAAGGTGGTATGCTTGGTTATATAGCCGTTTGAGGAGCGGGATGAATTTAATGTGCATTGAATACCCAACCACCAATTTGAAAGAGCGTCATATTCGGAATGAGCGGGAAAAGCTAAGTGTGAATGACACTTGCACGCTGGGACGGTGAGACGCGAATGCTTAAACACGCGGCTTGGCCGGTTCGGGCGAAACAGGAGAAGACGCACAAATGCATTTGGAACAAATGGGACGAAAATGCGCGAGGTACGCGGTTCGGACATTTCGACCAAATTGGAAGCAACCGGGCCCGTTTGGACTTGGGACTTTTGGGATAAAGTTCCGGAGTACGCTGTTTGACTGGCTCACCGAAAATGAAGCGGGCGCATTTTTTCGGTTTGGGACAAAGAATTTTAAGTCTTGCGACCAGGAAGCTTCGGCCAAAAGAAAAGCTCGTACTTTTGACTTTGGGATATTTGGGACAAAAGGTGCTGAAGTCACGCGGTTCGGGTGGTTCGGCCGAAATTGGAATGACTTGCACAAAAGTTTGAGGACACTTGGAACAAAAACTTCCGAGCGGGCAGAAGATAGGACAATTTCGGGATTTCGCCTGATCGGGAACAACTTGCATTTTGGAACTTGGGACGATCGGGACAAAAATGTCCGACAGTCCGAAATACATGCGAGAAAGGCCCAATACTTGGATTTCTTCAATTTTATGACTTAGGTACCTCGAGAGAAAAGCACTTAGACTCAAAATTTTCAAAATTTGCTCTTGTTAGAGAGGGAATTTTGAGCAGACAACAATCTTGAACTTTGCAAATTCATTTGAAGATATCTATTATGGCTCTCTAATTAACAAAATAATTTTTGACAAAGACATTCTAAAAGCGCATCCCCACGAGTGCTCTCTATCATGGGGTCTACTTTTCTCAATGGTTGAGTTGATTCTCAAGCCAAGTTACTTGAATGACCAATTTTTCCTTTTAACAGTTCATATTTTACTCATATTAATTCAGTCCACTCGGAACCCTTAAAACATATAAAAGTGTGCCTGAATTTCTTTTTAAAGGGGAAAAATTGGCGTTTAGGCATTTTGTTCCTTTTCCACTTGCCCAAGAGGAATGTTTTCGTCAAAGCTAAATCAATCCACTTCCGATACTAATAGTAGTACACTCTTATGTTGTTGCTTGCTCTAATTGTATAAGGTTCCACAAGAAAAATACATTGATGAGTACATGCGTATTTAAATTATTAAATCTCAAAATATGAAGAACCACATAATTAATGCTCATGGGTGTAATTCCTATGCAGAAGGTTATTTGGAAATTATTTCTTCTTATAACACAAGGAGACGCCTCAATATTAAAAGAAATGCCAGCAAATTTGTAGTGTCAATAAAATGATTAAAAGTAGACATTAACTCAATTTTGTAGACACCACCATCAATTAAAAAACCCAAGGTGCAAAAACTACATAGGAAACGATGTTAGGAATTCTCAAATTTTATGGGTATATACATAAAGAATGTAGTCAAATTTGTGGTCCTCGTGGCAAGATTGAAACTTTATTTGATAAGGCGGTTGGAAGAAAATCTTGTGTCAAGGTTATCAAAGAAAATATGGGGAAAATTGAGGCATATTCAATCATTAAATATCCAAAAAAATAAAAACATATTGTCTTGCAAGATGCCAAACAAAGGGTTGTTTATCTTGAAACGGTTTGGTTCTAAAACTTGGAAAGAGGAAGTTGGAAGTTAAAGATTTGGTTTTACATTGAACAGTTCATCTATGGGATGAATTGGTAAAGCTTTGTTAACTTTTGAGTTGGTCGGTATTGTAGTATTTGTAAGGATCGTTGATAGAAAAATAAGCGCACATGTAGTTGCAGAAAACAAAATAACTAAAAATATATCTTCATTATAGCTCAAACTAAAACATACAAACAACAAGATCAATAACACGACTATCTTGAAGGGGACTATTGGACCATGACAAGACTTCAATGGACAATTGTGTTGTAGATCTTTGACTAAGGATTTTCATTGTTAGGTTTTCTAAACCTGTTTTAGGATTTCTCAACAGACCAACATGGTACAAGGAAAAGGTTTATCCTCCAAACAAGGTAGAGTACTTTTTATGGCATTTAAAAAAAATGTTTGTGTACCATTGAATCCACTCAGACCAGGAAGTCAAGGGTAGGCTTTCATATGTGTAATCTATTTCCTTGAATGCACAGTCTATTCAATCATTAGTAGATTGAGTTTTTCGTAGCCCAAGTAAGCAGCTCATAAGAGAATAAAAATTGTCAATTGGTTAATATAAACTACCACCAAAAATGTTAAATATGCCAGTAGAGCTAGCCTACAACAAGATAGTCTCTTCCTGATACGTTGAATGTTATCTATAAAAAAATTATTACTTTTCGCCTCATGAATTGGGATATCATTATTAGAATTATTGCTATGTTTAGTTTCAGATAACTAGCAAGTCATGCTTCATATTTTTTGTTTGGGTAAAGAGAAATTAGCTCGGAATGGGTATTTAGATATGTACATATGATATTATTATTTTGATCTATATATGAAGATTTTTAGAGGCGTAGTAGCAATTATGAGATGGATTCAAAAGGTATATCAAATTTAGGGTAGTAATGTGTGTATTTAGAACCAATTAACCATCAAATTAATATTCAATTAACAAGGCATAATTCATTTTTTTGGTTTGGATAAAAAGAAATCAACCAGAATTTCGCATATAGATTTACATATAGCAATATATGTATATATTTTGCAAAACATGTCTAGGAATGAAAATTTAAAACTATTTATTATTATCAGATTCCAGCCCTTGAACACAATGGAAAAGTTGTAGGACAAAGTTTGGATTTTCTTGAATATCTGGATAACAATTTTGGAGGACCTAAGATTGTCCCCAAAGTATTATACAATGTCTTTGGACTGCATGATTTCTCTTCTGAACTATATATACAACTTTCAGTAGTTATCCTCTTCAAACATATGTGTTCATTGGAATTATGTAGGATGTTGCTAAAAAGGAAGCTGCAAATGAGCTACTGAAGTATTCAAACACTTTTAATACGTCCGGTTTTGTGGGATTGACTAAGCCAGAATCTGCGGTCGCAGAGGAATTTGGTAAGAGGAATGTTTCTTGCACTGGCTAATGATAATGATGAATTCATAGGAAATATTCTTAGGTAATGAAGAATATGCTAAGTAAAAGATTTTAATGCTTTGCTTTCCGAACCATGGCAGGGCCTGCTCTTGATTATTTGGAGAATGCTCTTGGGAAGTTTTCTGCAGATGGTCCATTTTTGGGTGAATTTAGCCTGGTAAATCATAGTTATAAAGGTGAAAGTTGATATATGATCATTTTGTATTTATTGCTTTGACTAATAATGAAATGTTGCATGAAACTTATGTAGGTTGATCTTGAATATGCTCATTTTTTTGAAAGATATCAGATTGTGTATCAAATCTTAAAGAACTATGATATAACAACAAACATGCCAAAACTATTGAAATGGATGGAGAGCATCATGTGTAGTTCAGACCAAGATAAACTTAATTGTAGAAATAATTACAAATAAATGATATGAATAATATACTTATTGAAATGGACGGAGAGCATCATGTGCAGTGCTGTGCATTTGCAAAGCACCAAAACTGCCTCTGATCACACTCACGACAGTTTCCATAAGGAACAAGAGGAAGGGGAGATTACGCCTTCCAAGGAAATGGAAGATCCAGACTCTGGATTCACATTGGTCATCTCAAAAAAAAAAAAAAAAGAATGGAAGGTTTTGAAAGGATTCCAGAATCACTTTATAGTGAAAAAAAAAGGAAATTGACAATTGGGACACCTCTACTTCCAGAACAACCAGAGCTTCAGTTAGACGAATAGCTGATTTTGGAGGAAGCTCAAAAAGAGGAAGACCCTCTAAAAAGACTCTCAGAGCTAAGAAAACAGAGAGGGATATTGCAGATGGTGTTCAGCGTCAACTGAACCAGCAAGCAATTCCAACTACCAACCATTCCATATGAAGATCATATCTTGGAATATTAGAGGCCTTAACGGTTACTCTAAGCAAAGAAGCATCAAGGAGTTACGAGACTCCAGTAACCCCAGCATTTTGATTCTTCAAGAAACTAAAATGAAAGCAATGACCATGGATAATATTAAAAAAAAAAATTGGGATAGCTCTGAAATGGCGGCTGTTGATTCTCAGGGTGCTTCCGGAGGGCTGGCTACTCTTTGGGATAGAAGGCACTGTACTGGTATGATTCTTAGTGATAATATTAATCATCTTGCAATTAAATTTGTCACTATTGAGAAAAAGTGTGAATGGATCTTGTCAAATATTTATGCCCCTAACTCTGCTAGTGGTAGAAGAAAACTATGGGCTGATCTTAAAATCTTTAGAAACCAGCACAGCTCTGCTAACTGGCTTATCATGGGTGACTTCAACTCCCCTCTAAACCCAGGTGAGAAGTTTGGGGGAACCCCCACCTTCTCTAATGGTATGGAGGATTTTGCTGATTTTATCGCTGAACATAACCTCATTGATGTGGATCTGCATGGTAATAAGTATACTTGGAATAATAGAAGGTTGGGAAAGGAGTTCATCCGGTGAGACTGGACAGGGCACTAATCTCAGCAAACTGGATTCTTAGCCAAGACTTTTACCTCTCTTCTCTGCCCAGAATTGGATCGGATCATAATCCGATTGCTTTAAGCTTTCTCAATTGGACCAAACCTGCAAGAAGCTCGTTCAAATTTGAAAAAATGTGGATGGAGCATGATGATATCTATGACAGAATAAAAGAATGGTGGGATTGGAATGGGGAAGGCACTGCTCAGTTCAGATTGGTTCAAAAACTCAAAAATGTCAAAAAACATGTCAAACTCTGGAACAAAAATGTTTTTGGGAATATCTTCGAAAAAAAGAAAGAGTTAAAACAGAAGCTTCAGGATCTTGAGTTAAAAATGGATACTATGGGGAGATCGGTTGAAGATGAAGTTAATGAAAAGAAAATTCTTTCTGAGTTGCATACGATCTGCAGTAGAGAAGAGTCCCTTTGGCGCCTTAAATCTAGGGCTATTTGGCTTAAAGAGGGTGACAGGAACACAAAGTTCTTCCACATGACCACTCTAAAGCACAGAGCCAGTAATAGGATCTTAGAGGTTTCTAAAAGCAACGGAAGTATCACTAAAGATCCAAACAACATCAAGAAACAAGCACTTGAATTCTACCAAAATCTTCTTAGAGAGAGAAATGTCAGCAATCCGGAAGCTATTTCCTTCATGCTGGAGGCCATCCCTCAGAATAATATTGAGGACCAGAAATTCAGAGATATTACTAAAGCTGTCACGCTTGAAGAGCTGAAAAAGGCTGTTTTTTCCCTTGAGGGAGATAAGGCTCCTGGGCCGGATGGATTCTCTATTAATTTTTTTCAGAAGTTCTGGGAAATATGCTCGGAGGATCTACTCAAAGCGGTTAATGAATTTTATAGAACGGGAAATCTTCTAAAAGAGCTCAATAACACGCACATTGTGTTGGCACCTAAAAAAATGGATGCAAAAGATTTCAAGGACTTCAGACCCATCAGTCTTGTTAATGCTATCTTTAGAATTTTCACCAAAATCATTACATCTAGGCTGCAGCTCATAATGAATGATCTCATCTCAATGCAGCAGAGTGGCTTTATTAAAGGCAGGATAATACAAGACGGTGTGATTATGGTGCATGAAACTATACATTCCATGGAAAATAATAAAAAGGCAAACATGATCCTCAAACTTGATATGAATAAAGCTTTTGACAAAGTTTCTTGGGTCTTCCTTGACAGGATTTTATCCAAATTTGGGTTCACGGAAAAGTTTAGAAAAATTATCAAGTCTTGTATATCTACAGCCAGGTTCTCTGTGGTTGTTAATGGAGAGCCTGTGGGATTTTTCACCAGCAGCAGAGGTCTAAGGCAAGGAGACCCCATCTCCCCCTTGCTCTTCATCCTTTTAGCTGACAGCCTTAGTAGAACAATTAGCAAAGCGGTGGAAGATGGCCTTTTAAATGGTTCTAAACCCACTTCATTCAGCCATAGCTGTCTCTCATCAACAGTTTGCGGACGACACTATCCTTCTTCTTCTGGCCTCAGTTGTAGAAGCTAAAGCTATTAAGGCTCTACTACAGCTCTATGAATCTGCTTCTGGGCAAGAGATTAACTATGACAAAAGCATCATTTTTTTCTTTAACACCCCTGGGGAAAGACAGCTCAAGATTGCTAAAATTCTGGGCTGTAAAATTGGAGCTCTTCCAGCAACGTACTTAGGTCTCCCTCTTGGCACTAAGAAAGTCTCTCACACGGTGTGGGATGATTTATTGACGAGATTTCAGAAAAAAATGGCCGGTTGGAAAGGGGCCATTCTCTCTAGTGCTGGTAAGTGCCTTCTCATTAAAAGCACACTCCAAAGTCTGCCCATCTATATCATGTCACTTTTCAAAATTCCTTCTTCCTTCAGAGAGAAAATTGAAAGGATTCAGAAAAAAAAATTTTATGGCAAGGCATGGAAGAGAAATTCAGATTTCACCTAGTGGCCTGGGATAAAGTCTGCACCCCAAAGACTATGGGAGGGCTGGGTATAAAAAATATTGAAAAAATGAATGAGGCACTCATCGCTAAGATGGGCTGGAGATTGCTATCTGAGAAACAACCCTGGATTGATGTTATTAAAGCAAAATACTTGAATCAACAAGCTGTTTACTCCTATCTGCATGATGAGCAACTCCCCAATGGTTCCATTTTTTGGAATAATCTGATTAAGAGTAGAAACTTCATAAAGCAGGGCAGCAAATGGAAAGTGGGGGATGGCAGTGACATAAACTTCTGGGAGGATAACTGGTCCAGTGATAATCTCTTGGAGAGATTTGGGATGGCTAAGGACAGCCTTACAAGCAAGTATGGAACTAAAGTCAAGGACTACATTGAAGGAAATGGCACCAACAAGACTTGGAAAAGACTTTCTATGGAGCGTATTGAACTGAAACAAATTATTTCCTCCCTTCAAGACCTTCTAGATCTCTTCCCTTTGTGTCAGTTGGATTCCAAGGATGAGCTGGTCTGGAGTAATTCACAAGATGGAAAATACTCAGTCAAATCTGGGTATACCAATCTTTTTCATAGTAACCAATCTGATTTTAACTGGAACTTGATCTGGATGCCTGAGTTAACCCCCAAGATAAATTTTTTTCTTTGGCTGGCCATCAGAGGTAAAATTCTCACCACTGACAATTTGATGAGAAGAGGATTCATCATTCCCAATTGGTGTCACCTTTGTAGGAATGATTATGAAGACATTAGTCATCTGTTCATTCATTGTGATTATGCCAATAAAATGTGGAACTTTGTCCTTTCCAAATTCGAAGCTCTTTGGGTGTTGCCGGAGGATCTTAATCAGCTATGGAATCAATGGAACCCACCATTCAGACATTGTGCTATCAAAAGAATCTGGAAATTAGCCATCCCTCATTTAATTTGGAGGATCTGGAAGGATAGAAATAATATCATTTTCAGAAATAGGAAACAGAATTATAATTTCAGTATTGGCAAAATTTCCCAAGGCATCAAAGAGGACATGGCCAGATTTAAACCTCCCAAAAACAATTGTTATCCTGAGAATGAAGAGCACATCTTATCTAATTGGCAGTTTGGTAATTGGAGCAACCCCGGGAATAGTGTGGATAGATCTTTGATTAAATGGCATCCTCCTGACTCCAATTGGTTCAAGCTGAACTTTGATGGCGCCTCTAAGGGTAACCCTGGAACAGCAGCAGGAGGAGGGGCAATTCGGGACCACAAAGGCAATCTGATTGCTGCATATGCTGGAAAAATGGGAATTCAAACCAATCATTTTGCCGAAGCTTTATCTGCTCTCTGGGGTTTAAGAGTTGCACGGGCCCAAAATATCCAGAACCTTATTGTTGAAGGGGACTCCCTTAATATTATTAAACTTCTGAATCAGTCCTCATCTCCCAGCTGGAATATTAAAGATTTTATCTCTGAGTCCATAAGCATCAGTCATACCTTCAACAGTATCAGAATAGTACATACTTACAGGGAGGGCAACAAGCTGGCGGATGCACTGGCCAATTATGGCATTAACATAAATTTCACTACATGGGATAAGGATAGTATCCCTAATCAGCTCCACAACAGCATCCATGCGGACCTTCACATGCAAACAATCTCTAGAGATATGCCTTAATCTTTGGAGGAAAATCAAATCCATAAATTCTTCCACATGTGCTGCTTTAAAGTATATGGCGTGGCAAATGATATCTAATTCAAATAATAGCAAGATTTTTTTAAGGAACTTCAAGTGGAGATATCTGGATTTAAAAATCGCGCACGCGGGAGGTACAATAGCTGTTGATATCCGGATGCTAAGCTCCACGAAAACCGATGATAACTACAAGGTGAAAGCTGACAGGGAAGGGGTTTTCACGCGCGACTTCCCGCAGGCTCAGAACAGCAATCACACAGCCGTTCGTGAGAAGACTAACGGCTATAGTTCCTATTTTTATGCGACCTTCAACAGCAAGAATCGTAATACTCTTCACGCTCAAAGGTATCCTGGAAATTGCTGTAACCAACACATCACAGTGAAGATGGGAGGGCCACCTGTCAAATTGAGCCGTGCGCGGACCCTGACTGGAAAGAAAACACGGAGCTTTGGAACATTCTTAGCATTGGCGGCTTCACCAGCTTTGTTGAAAGGATGCAAGGGCATGATCAAAGCATCTCTGTTCGCTTTGCCAAGGAATGGAATGGGAGGACAGTCGACTATGGGGGGCAGAAAATTCTTATCAATGAAGAGCTCATAGCTGAAGCGACTGGCCTCAGCCTGGAAGGGTACCGCTTCTTCAACAAGAGGGTTATCAAAGAGGTTGAAGAAAGAAGATTTGTGGAGGAGGATGAGAAGCTTATTTTCAGCACTGCGGGTCTGCTTGTAAGCTCAATTCCACCTCCGTACGATGAAGTCACCCGCATGATGATTCGATTCATCTCCTTGGAAGGCAGGTTTGTTACTGTCCCTGCTAAGCACCTTGTCTTTTTGAACCACTTCCGTAGGAATAGGTTGGTTTGCTTCCCGCACTATTTGTTAAACTCTCTTGAGCGCTCCATTTTGGAGTTCCAGAGACATACCCGGGTGGTTCCCTTGCACCAAGGGCTTATTCTGCTTATCCACAAGCTCTGCCTTCTTAAGTATCCCGGTCTCCCTTACTCTCCCAGCCCGGCTCCCCCTTTGATGGGCTCTGCTGCCGCCAGTCCTGTCTCCCCTGCTGCCCCTGCTGCTGCCCCCGCCTTAGGTGCTGCTACCCCCATGCCGGATGCTCATGCTTCTCCTTCTATTCCTCCTGCTGCTGCCCCTGCCACCCACCTTGCCTCTACCTCTAAACGAGTCACTAGGGCTTCTAGGAGACTCAACCTTGAGACTGCTGCTGTGGGGGATGAACCTCTTGAGCTTGATATTGCTCGTGATCTGCTGAACATTAGAAGTGCCAGTCCCCGGGAGGCACAGATGGATAACCCTTCTAAGAAATTGGAGGCCTTAGAGGCAGAGATTAAATTGCTGAAGGTTGAGGTCAAAAACCTTGCCAAGCAAAAAGGCAAAAAAAGCATGGAGGGGGAAGGGAGCACTGACAATAGTCAGATTGATGACATATACAAAAAGCTGACCTCCTTAGACTCCCGCCTTGGGAAGGCTAAGACCAGACATGACTACAATATTGCAGCCTTTAGGGCCATCGAGGAGTTTATCGTGGGTCATGCCAAGAGTGTTTCAAATCTAAGCGGTGTCCCGGCAGCGCTTTGGGGCAATGATAAAGAGAGCAAGAGAACCATTGAGGAGCTCGATAAGATGGATGCTGCTCAGATGACCGCGTTAGGCATGTTTCAAGCTTGGAAAAAAGTCAAGATCAGTATTGATCAAGCGGCCAAGAAGTAGTCCTGGATACTTCTACTGCTCTTTTTTGTTAATATTACTGTTTCTTGGCTGTCGTCTTGCTGTTTTTTTGCCGTTGTTTTGCTGTTAAGTCTTCTCTGTGTAGCTGTTTCTGGGTTACGTGGTATTTATTGTAACTCTTGATCTGTGCTACAGCTACTCTGCTCCTCTCTCTTATTCCGGCTTATAGGCCTTATTTTGTATTCAAGGGTATAGTCCCTTTCAAAAAACTATTTGCCAATATTAAAAAAATATACTTATTGGGTTTGTGTTCTCTTTAAATGCTTTACGAAAAGCATAAATGTAGGTCCAGTATTAATCTTGCGATGAACTTCCACCTGGTTGGAGGATTGAACTAATATAACAAAAAAAGACATAATCACAAACTAATGCAAATTATTTGTTTTCAAATCACTGAAAACCAACTATGTTCTCTCTGTTTTTTCTTCCTTCAAACAACTCATCATAAGCATAGAAATAAAACATAGTAATTTAAAGAGCAATAAATTCTTGAAAAGAACACAGTAAATTTTAGATGTTGCAGGGGTCTGATAAACAGAGCACTATTCAGGACATTAATCTTTTCTGAGAAAACACTCATGTTCATCATCTCCAATATGAATTGAGTTCTGAAGACTCAAATAAATGGAGTGCATAATTATTTTAATTTCAATTTCTTCTATACAAGAAAGAAATACCAAATTTGATGGTGGAGGCAAACTGCAATAGCAAATGTCATTCTTCCCTGGGTTAAAACATTAGATATAATATACACCAAATCGCCCAAAACTTATTGCCGAGATCTTTGTAAAAATTCAATGAATTAGAAGGTAATTGTAGTTCTGGAGTGGGAGTAGGAGATGGGAAAGATCAAGCATCAGGTGGGCGGCTGGGTGGGTGACTCGTGAATAAGATCCGCTTTGTTGGTTTGGTTATGTTTGACCTATCTTTTATTTACTTGTGAAGGGATATATCGAGTTGTACATAATTTGATCTTCCATTCGCAATCATGGAAAAATTTGCACAGGACACATCTATGCTTCTCTTGAAATGTTGGCATTTCGGTGCTCATAAAATTTTCAGGCCAAATTGTTCATTTTACTGGTGTAATCCAGGATTCTTGTAATAGTGCCTCATTTATGGCTTAAAGCCTGGAACAATACTTCTCATTGATTTTATACACTGACATTTCAATTGTATTCCTACAAGTTAAATCGGAAGGCACACCACGTTTCGATAAACATTTTCCTACACTTACAAAATCAGTTACACCCCTTTAAATCAAACAACATGTACCATTTGGCATTCACATTGCTTTCTATACACATGCGATTTTGCTAGTTTAACAGATATTTTGATTCTTTTGTATACCAATTTCTCTAAATTAATGATTTATTATTATACTTCATGTTAATTTTAAAATATGATAAAATATATAACTTTAATTTATTTATTTAATGGGAAAACATTATTAACTAAAATTATAATAAGGGCCTCCACTTCAAGTATTACCTAGGGAGCTCCTAACCTTTAATTCAAATCTAGTTGTACAAACTCTAATTACGCCGAAAGGCGTTCCTTCAGCTGGGTTCAAGCTGAGGGTTGTCTGACGCATGTCAGAGAGGAGACGGCCGAGATGAGGTCGGTCAGGATGACGTCGATCACAGATGCGATCTGGCCCTCCATGCGGTGTACACCTCCATGCCTGGACAGAGACCATAAATTGTTTTAGGCGAAGGCACTGTTGCTCGTTAAATTTCGCCTGCGCGCCAGTAAGGGTTCGGTGTATTTTTTGTACGCCTCCATGCCTGCCCAGAGATTGTAAACCCTGATACGCAAAGGAGTATCTCTTGACTGCAATTTTGGCGGTGTCTGTTTGAAGCATGGCTGCCCGAGTTGATAAATGTCATTTATTCGGTCGTCAATGTATGTTTTCTCTAGCTGTTTATAGTTTTAGACATTTCCGAATGGTTACAAGAACTCGGGACTCTGCTTAAATGACCAGTTCAGTGGCAACCCGTCTGGAATTTTTCGTCTCTAGCACCCACAAACATTTTCCACGTATCTTGGACCATGGTTCTTCTCTTTGTATTAGTGTATCCTTTGCACATATCTATCTCTTGTTGAACACTTGAAGCAAAGTTTTGAGATTGAATTCGTAGAAGGAGTGCAAATGAAGAGGACCTTTTAGGATTCTTACTGTTAAGGTAGCGATGGCGAATTGCAGACTTTGTTTTTTCATCCCCTTGTCTTTGCTCTCTAATAGTCTCCTTTTAGGAAGTTTTTTTGACTATTTGGGGATCTTCTAGGTCACTTTTTTTGGAATATAAACTTGAAAACCCAATCACAATTGCTACTCTTGAGTGCCCGTTGATGGTTGTTTGGGCCTATATTTATTTATTTATTTTTATATCCACTTTGTTCTTAGGTTCTTACTATCTCTGTTTGTTGATTGAATGGCTAGAGGGTTTAATATTCCAAATAGGTTCGAAAATATGGAATCAAACCTTTTTTTTTTTTAATTTAAGAAATTGGGTTGTTGTATTTTGTTAGTTTAGGAGCTTCAAAATTCAGCTTGCTTTTACATTTTTAAGAAAAAGGGGTGTAGAAAATTTTGTTTGGGCTAAAAGTGCAAACTTTTGGGAATGCTCCTTTTTAGTTTCCTTTTAGAAACAGTGTCTTGAACAAATTGTTGTGTTCTCTTGTCTTTAATTGCAATATATGTTTACTTTATGTTTCTCTTTCTACCACAACTAGTCCTTAGTGGGTTTAAATTTGTATTAGGCCATAGATATGTTTACTTTATGTTTACTTTTGCTATCTTGCCCAAAACTGCCTTTTGTGTTCTTAAGGGCAAGCTTGTGGTGGTTTCATGGTTGAGCACATCTGCAAGCTCTCAAAACAAAGTAGAGACATTTTCATACACCCTTTATTCCCCCCGAGGTGTGGTCCAAATTGTATAACTCCGGACCTTATACTTTTCTTACAATCACCTTTTCTTCTTCTCTAGCTTACTTGCTCCTACTAGCCCTGCTCAGAGTCTTTTTTCTTCATAACTTTTGTTAGGAGGCTTCATTTCACAAACTAGGCACCATTTACGATACCTATTTGGCCTTTATTCTTGTGTGCAAGGTTTCAGGATATGTTTCTTTGGTAAAAGTTGGTCAACTCACACCCTTCGAGGTTCCAATTAGGCCCAGGCCTGTAGCAGTCTTCCTAGGAAGCAACTGTCATGCACAGTTTTAATTATCTGACTCACCACTACCTCTAACCTCCTTCAGTGGTTTCTAAATACCCATCAGATGATATGCACGCAATTTTATACTTCAAGTTAAAGGCTCATTAAACTCAAAGCTCAAGTTTGGATACAAAACTCTTCAAGGTTCCAATTAGGCCTAGGCTGTAGCAATCTTCCTAGGAAGCAACTGTCATGCATAGTTTTAATTATATGACTCACCACAACCTATAACCTCCTTCAGTGGTTTCTAAATACACCTCAGATGATATGCATGAAATTTTAGACTTCAATTCAAAGGTTCAAATTCAAAGCTCGAGTTTAGAAACAAAACTCTTCTTGTCTTTTCTCACAGGCTTAGCTAGGACTGTCATGGATTTCTTCTAACTGTTAACTTATTTTGAGTTGATTCCTGTAGAATGTATTTATAGCCTCTGTTAGGAGGCTTTCTATCCATTTTGAGATCATGAATCAAAGGATAAGGCTCCCAACTACCAAACCCTCCTAGTGCTTTGTCCTACAGTTAACCTCCAACTTGTTGTCTACTCAAAATTTCCCGCTCCGATAAGTGTAAAATTTTCAAAATTTTGAGTTAAAGGGTTTTCCTTTGAAGTGCCTAAGTTGTGAAATTGGAAAAGTCTCGTGTTTTGGGTCATTTGTGTGATTTTCGGACTGCCGGAACTTTTTGTCCCATCATCCCAAATACAAAAGTGCATTCGTTCCCGATCGGCCGAAATCCCCGAAGTTGTCTCATTTTCGGGCCCGTCGGAAAGTTTCGTCCCAAGTGTCCCAAAACCTTTTGTGCGAATTGTTCCAATTTCGGCCGAATCCTCCTTCCCGTGTACTTCACAATTTCGTGTCCCAAATGTCCCAAAGTCAAAAGTCGAGCTTTCCCATTTCCGGCCGAACACCCGAGTCGCGTACTTGAGCTCTTTGTCCAAAATTGAAAAATGCAAACTGTTCCAATTTCGGCCGATTTGCCCGAAACGCGTCCTTGGCGTTTTGTCCCATTTGTCCCATTCTCAAAAAGTGCGCCTCGCTTCATTTTCGGCCGAGCGGTCAAAACCGCGTACTCGGAACTTTCTGTCCCAAATGTCCCAAGTCCAAACGGGCCCCTTTGTTCCAATTTCGGCCGAAACACCCGAATCGCGTACTTCACACATTTTCGTCCCATTTGTTCCAAATGCATTTGTGCGTCCTCTCCTTGTTTCACCCGAACCGGCCGAGCCGCGTGTTTCGCGCATTTGCGTCTCACTTGTCCCAAGCGTACCAAGTGTCATTCACGCTTAGCTTTTCCTGCTCATTCGAATATGATGCTTTTTCAAATTGGTGGTTGTGTATTCAATGCGCATTAAATTCATTCCGCTCCTCAAACGGCTATATAACAAGCATACCACCTTTGCATTTTCCACATTGCTTCCTTGCTATCGTTTGCTCAAACCCTTGCGATCCGATTCCTGCGCAAATATCCCTTCCCTTTGCAAATTCCTTCCAAAGTCTAGGTTGCAGCTCGAGAATATCAACATGAAGATCAAGTTTCGGGGACGGGAGCAAATCTCTCCGCTCGAATCTGTGCATTAGCAATATCGGAGATAAGCGAAGCTCGTCATCTCGACTTCCGGTGATTTTACGGGCAAGAATGACAGATGCAAACCCTACACCAATGGCGCAGATGATTCATGATAGTGGCTTAGCTTTTGCGAAGGTTTCCCAATCTCAATACGGTGTCGACATCTTGTATTGTGCTTTCATGCGGAGCTCACTTCGACCCCGCTTCGAGTGAATTGACAAATGTACATGGGGAACTCATTGCCAAGCTGGACGCTGCCGCCATTGGCGCTGCTCTGAGGATTCCGGAGATGGACAATGCTATAGTCGTTTCCCGGGATCAAGCACAGGCCATGTTCGACCAAGACAGTGACAAATATAAAGCTCGAGTGGCGAAGTCTTGGTTGAAGAACCCTAAGAAAGGTGCTTCTCGCCTAACCAAAACCCTATTCCGAGCAGATTTCAATGAAGAATTGTCAGATTTTATAATCTTGCTGGCTCGGGTTATGGGTTTGCCCTCCACCAATGAGTTTCATTTCTGGATGTGCCCGCTCATCAAAGCATGGTGTGCGAGGGGACCCAAAACATCAAGCTGGCAAGAAATTATCCTGTATGAATTTGTGGAGCGATTATCTAATGTTCAACAATCAAAGAAGTTCTTTATGACTTCATATCGATGTATACCCTAGCAAAGCATCGAGGCGGTGGTTCGGCTTCTCCTATATAGACACACACAAGGATGATCCAGTGTACGCCTATTGCCGCAGTTCACCACGGAGACCAGAATCGGAATTTCGGAAGAGTCAATGATGCTTTCACCATGTACGTGGTCGATTACTTGAAGGTGATACGGCGGGGAGGTTCTCGAGGACGAAGCCATGAACTGATATCCCAAAGTATGGAGCTTACTTCATCCAATTCAGAAGTTCTCCTATATTAGACTCTAATTTGTTGGTATGAGAGCACTCCTCTACGGCTTCCTATGTTCTCGCAATGACAAAATGGCCTGATAGAAATATGCAGGCAAGCTGGACAAGTTGCACGAGAACCCTGCAGGGACAAGAAGATTTATGGCTGCACTTTCCCATCTCTCGGGAAACTACACATGCAAAAAACTTGCTCTAGATGCTCAAAATATAGAAAGAGCCCTGGTCCTATATTGTTCATTTCTTCAAGCCCGAGAACTGCTTTGATTTGAAGAAGTTTATTGAACAAAATATCAAGATAATCTACCATCACAGGTAGATCTCGAAGACTCTTGGGCTGATTTTTGTTGAGATGATTTTGAAGCAAGAAGAAGGCATTATGGCGGGTTCTCCCTGCATTAATCCAAGAACTCGATCTGTGCAAGTTCTGAAGGTCTCGGGATGACATTGAGCTATACTCGTATGAGTATGAAAATGTGATTAAGCACACTCCTCTGGAGGACCTGGACTGGAACAGAAAGAGAGAGATGATCTGGCTGAGATTCTTGCTCCAGTCTTAATCAGGACTAGGGTCTGGTTCAGTAAGAAGATCCGAGAATTCAAGAGGCACTCAGGAGAATCCAGCTCCAAGGATGACTCAACACCCATAAGAGAGGCATCAGTTCCAGAGTCTGGAACACCAGTGAAAACCCCTTCTGCCTCAACAGCTCAGGGACCTGTGGAATCTACTCCTTCTCCATCTACCCAGGTATACAAGAAGAAACTCAAAGAGGTAAAGAAGGAGCCTGCAGAGAATGATCCTCCAAGAAAGCAGTAGAGTTGCCTATGGGGCCAGAGAACATCATTGTTCTCAGTGAAAGTGAAGAAAGTGAGATGCCAACTCCTGCAAGTGTTCCTGAAAATCCAGCAGATAAGGAGGTCCAGAGCACTGAACTTCCAGGTACTACTGATTCTTCTACCGCCATTACCTCCAGTGTTCTACTCACATCTCAGCTTGAGTCAACAGCTGCACGGACCTTGAGTGTCATGAGCTCCCTGTCTCTTGGTCCCCTTGCCTCTCCTACAGATTCTTCTTCCTCTTTTGCATGGGTGCAACCTCGGTTGACAAAAGGAAGACGAAATCTTCTTCTCAAAGCTTGGGGCCAAATTTTGATCTTCATTGCTGCCTTGTTGGGCACCACTCCTTCTCGTGCCAAGAAAGCCAGAACTACTTCCAGGATTGTGTCTGATGCTCAAGGTCAGCAATTCTTGGAGATCGCTAAGCCCACAGTGGACAAATCAGAATCAGATTTGCGACATCGACTTAGAGCTTTCAAGGATCCCAATGGGAGAATCTACTCCTGAAGGTGAGATTCATAATCTCCAGGAAGCTTGATCCACAAGGGTCATTGGAAGGGTGGAGAAAGGGCAGCAGACTATTGAGCAGCTGGAAGAACAAGCCCAAGTTCTCACAAGTTTTATCAAGTCACTTTTGTCTAAGGACAAAGTTTTGGACCCTACTCCCTTGACTGCTCTACCTCCTCCAGTACTTCTAAGCCAAGATGAAGTGCAAAGTATCAAGGATATGCACAAGTATTCTTTATGGCAGAGCCATTGAAGCCATGGTAGATGACATGCTTGTTGCCGGGCTAAACTTCATCGATGAAGCTTTTAAGCTACATGGAAAGGTAGACAATTTGCAACAGAAGCTATCCTCTACCATTGGGGTTATGGATAAAGAGCTTAAACTCTGGGGCAGTTGCATTGTAGACCTTCGCCTCATGGGACAGACAGATGAGAACATCTTACTGGCGAATAAGATTTTCGATGATGCTAAGGACAATCTGTCAAAATCTTGGGTCTACAGCGTGGAATGGAAAATCAAAGTCCTGGAAGAAGCTGTGGGAGAAATGAAGAATAGCTGGCAGAAGGGAGAAGCTTTCAAGACACTGGCAGCTGCTGCTTTCAAAGATATGCATTGTCATCTTCAGGATGAAAACTCTGGCGTTCCCTTGTCCTTGCAAGAAATCAAAGCTCAGTTCAGAGCTTTTGTCAAAGATAATCTTTTCAAGGAAGACTCCATCTCTAAGGACAAGATGAAGGAAATTTGCTCTCTTCAGTCTGCCATTGAAGAAGCAAACAAAGACTATCATACTCATGTCGAGTTTGATAAAGAGATGGAGAAATGTCTCGGGATTTTGGACTCGCCGCAACCAACACGTCGAGTCCCTCGTGGCGGAGAGACATTGAGTCATTGAAGAAGTTCAGCAACGGATTACGAAGACAGTGGGTCCCTCCCAAGAGCCGGCCACTGTCTCCCTCTCCTTTCTTTCCTCTTCTTTCCTTTCTTTTCGTATTCTTTGTAATTAGTTAAGGAATGGCAATTGGCGGTCCTTAACTATTCTTTAGTTAAAAGAAACGGTTACGAAGAGTAACTGACTTGTAATCTATATAATGGCCTTTCCACGCCATTTTGAAGGGAGGAAGAACTTGGAATACTTACTGAAAGTGTAAATAGATCAGAAAGAAATCAATACAAAAGGGCTTTTCGTTCATCGTCTATCTATCTCTGTTATCTCTGTGTTTTCGTTTAATCTCGTGAAGATCATTTGTTTCTAGTTCATTAGTCTCACTAATTGCATGATTTTTCAAATATTGCGAATATAGTGATCTTGTAAAACCAAGAAGGAACTTTGTGTCTTTGATTGATGAATCTGAAGAAGATTAGTTACAGAACTTTGTGTCTGGAAATCTCATCTTGTTCATTTAATGCAAACGATCTTGTCTTAAATTCCTTAAAATTCCGCATACATAAAGAATTATTCTGCCATCTATAATTTTGAATGTTGCTTTTCTGCTCGTCTTCTAATTCCCTTTCTTCAGCCCTTGTGTAACTGATAATCCTCACAAAAGAACACTTTCATATTATTCAAGTTCTACCATAAAATAATGTTCGTACTTTTGTAAATAAGTTTGCTTGAGAATAAGGGAACCTCTCCCATTAAAGAGGAGGGACTTCTTGTCCCCCGATGTTGCTCTTCTAAAAAGTCCTATTTGAAAACCAACACAAGCTGTACTTTCAAACTTCGTCGCTGTGGTTCTAATGACTTCTAATCCTCTAACCCCACTAAAATCATCATCATCTCATTCATGCAAAGTGATGTATAAGAAGTTTCAGACCTTAAGTATAAGTATTAGGCCTCAAATCCTTGTTTTTGTATAAACCCTAGCTGTGGCTCTGAGACAGCCCGTGAGGGTTAAAAGACTTACAAAATATTAAACACTTCTTTCCAAGGCTTGATAGTTACCTTCACAGTCACAGTCACAGTCTGTACTAAAATTCTCTCATTTCCCCTTTAGAAAGTGTTTTGACCAGGTTTCTATGTTACCTTCTATTAAAGCTGCAATCTATGTCCTCCTTTTGTTTTCTCTTTAAGCATGCAACTTGTCCTTAATGGGTTTTGATTTGTAATGGGCTGCAGATCACTGCAAAGATGTTCTTTAACCTGACATCCCCTTGTCTTTTCTCTCAAAATAGTCTCCTTTTAGGAAGTTTCTGACTATTTGGGGATCTTCTAGGTCGCTTTGTTGGGAATATAAACTTGAAAACCCAATCACAATTGCTACTCTTGAGTGCCCGTTGATGGTTGTTTCAGGGCCTATATTTTTTTATTTATTTTTATATCCACTGTTCTTAGGTTCTTACTATCTCTCTGTTTGTTGATTCTGAATGGCTAGAAGGGTTTAATATTCCAAATAGGTTCAGAAAATATGGAATCAAACCATAGCTGGGTAGATCTCAAATCCCATCAAAATGATCTAGGCAAAGGAAAAACTAAGGTTATGTATTAATATAACAATAAAATCCCATTAAAATTCTTTTTCAAGGCCATAAATTCTGAGTCAATTCTTAATGGTCAATGCTATGGCCGGGAGTTCTTGTAAGTTTGAAAGCTTTTTGTATTTTGTGGCACTGTGCAAGGTTAGGAAATGAGATACTGCTGGTTAAATATTAGACCAAACTGCATGGGTCTATGACATCAACATGTCATTTATTTTTCTTTAACACTATTTCATGGCTAAGTCTCTCCATGCGGTCAAGTTTAATACATGTATTCATATTGTCTCTTCGGGTGGTACTGCTTTTGTTTTGCCTTGCAGATTCTTTTGCTGTAGTCTCAGTTTCCTGTGTATGTTTTTGTTTAATTGGAGTGCCAAGGCACATTTATGCAGGGTAACTTTTGTTTTCTATAGTTTTAGTATTTGTATTTAGTGCATTAACAGAATCAGTTAGCAACAATCTGAAAGAATAATGTACAATAGTGACAGAAAACCTTTATGTAGTAGCAGGTTCCACGGGTGCCATCTTGTTGTATTGCTATTGTTATACTTACATCTTGTTGTATGCTTAAAAGTTTGTATAATCATAATAATGTATTTGGACTGCCCACAGACTACGTGATTTAGTTAAAGGAATGCAAGGAAAAGTGGAAGCTAGGATGCTGCTAACAAACAATATTCATGTTATCTACAAGTGTGTTTCCTTTTTTATCTTGCAATTTTAAAATGATTGTGTTTTTGCATTTTGCAATATAATCATAGGTTGATGGTTGGCTACTGTGTTCTTCAACCATTTATAGGATCTACCTTTTTGTACCTCCATTGGTTCACTGTGATGTGGGTAATTGTAATGCATGCAACATATACATGACCTATGACATGTTAGGTTGGCCAAACTGGCAGTTTTCTACGGTTCTATAAATGTTGAGAGTGACATATTTATCATGCATTTTAATAATAATAATTGACGTAATAATAACTCATGTAGATTTTGTAATGTTGAAATCACTATTTTACATCTTTTCGATCCATGTGTTCAAGACTAAGTTATTTGATGTGGTGCTATGATGAAAATGTTATAAGAAAGCCAACATTGCATGACAATGTTGCTATTGTTTCAAAAAGCATACTTGTGACGAATATGCCACTTTTATTTTTGAACACGATGTAATGTTTTGATGCAAGAGTGGTTGCAACATTCTCTATGGTCTGTGTATGTAAATATTATTGAGTTTTCTAATTTCTTCTGTCATTATTTTAGTGCAAAAAATTGGACAAAGTGGTATTAAATGTGCCCTTGCATTTCTTTGTCGAAGGTGGAGGCAAATTTCATGTCTTTGTATCGAAGCATGCCTTAAAATTTCCATGGACTTGATAAAAGTGACTTCAGAAATGACAGTTGTGTTATATTTGTGCAGGTTAATAGCACCTTATATAACTCTCTTGTGAGGGTAAACATATATAACCATGTTAGTGTTGTGCATATTGATAATATATTTGATGCAGGCCTTGTTGTGAAGCTGTTCTATCCTATTCATTCACTTCATTGTATGGAGGTTGTGTTTTTAGCTTATTGGGAGAACTGGGCAGTGCCATCCAACTTATCATTTAGTACATTGATATGAGAAGTTAGATACATGCAAATTACTTATCACCTTTTGGTCAATGATACGGGGCTGTAATATTTCTTTAAAGTTTTAAAATGTCCCAAAAATATTACGTGAGATTTACCGTAACAAGGAAGGCAATTCGTGTCATTTGTCTTTGTTGTAATATAGAGATAAGTTGTCTTATGCTACGTTTTTATTTAGATAAAAATTATTGGAGATAATGTTGAAAATGGTGGCATAGGATACTTGCTTTAAGGGAAAATTTTAGTGTCTTTAGGATAACATCTCTTAAATGAACATTGCATGCTGCTCAGTGGAAGCTGCTTGCCATGAACATGAAAAGTTCTTGAAAATATTGGAGAAACGACCAACAAACAGCAATGGAAAAAATGTTTTTGGCCGGATCGAAATCATCTCCATCTCAGATGGTTTTTCTTCTCTTTTTCTAGCTGGTGTTTTATGCCAGACTTTTATTTTTCTAGCTAATGTTTTTATGCCAGACTTTGCTTTGTTTAGCTGATTCGTTGCTGCATCAATGGCGGATAGTAGTGATACCCATCGGTTATGGAATTTGGGTCATCATAGCCGTAAGACCCTCACATTTCTTGTTAGGCCGGAGCTCGTGGGCTACACATGTGGTTTATTTGAAAACATTTGTGCTTTTACCAAATCATTTCTTTACTGTGCAAGTCTTAGTCTCATAAGTAAGAGTCATTTATCCTAGGAAATGGTTGCTCCTTAGCCGAGTTTCGATTATGCAATGAAATATGAACCCATTGTAAAAAAATGTCAACTTCACAATAAGAGGAAGGCCAAAATGCACGTGCAAAACAAAAATTGAGTTGTAAGAAAGAACATGGAGTCTTGGGGGTTTGAATATTGAGAATAAGTTTATGGATACACACCAAATTTTCATGGAGGCTTTTCGACTTACTAGAGAGCCAAGTTAAATTGCAGTTTTGGGCCTTATATTTTCATTTAGTTATTTTATTCTTCTTGAGTTATTTTAAAATTTCGTCCTTTGTTTCACTAAAGCCAAAAACATGCATAATTGTATTTATAGAAGTGCACATGTCATTTCATCATACTTTGAGTGTGATGTGAAAATGATATGTTAAAGTATATGTAGTTTTGCATGCATACACATTTATCATGAATTTTGTATATGGATATTCATGTTTTGGATCAACATCTGCTATTGTGCTCACGAGTGAGGTGGCTTTTACTGAAACCTGTAATACTCATTGTTCTTTTCAGTATTGTATCTTCTTTTGCTTGCCTTCTCCATTTTCTAGCCTTTTTTTGGTAATATAGGATATGGAGATTCACTGTGGTTTGTAGCCACATGCTCTAATCCTCCAAGCTGAGTATAACTATTGAATAATAATATAGATTTGGGAAGCTCTCTGGATCGATAAATTTTTTACATCGGGGAATCCTAGGGATTCTGGAAAGACTTGGAAACATCGGGAAGTTTTTTGTATTCGAAACAACCTAGAAAAGCGTTTGCTTTTCTAGGTAAACAAACATGTTTTTTTGTGTTTCAACGTTTCTGTTGTTGGTTAGGGTAGGGCGTACTATTCATAAAGAAACACTTTGACATAAATTCTAATGACTGAATGAATCATAAGCAAGGTGTATATAATATCTCAAAGAACGTATATGATGCAAATGAAATCAAAAGTATAAGATACATTTAAAATATATATATAAAAAGGGAAAATAGACATTGTCATTTTTGGTATTAAGGAAGAGTAAGCAGTGTATAGGCTGCTTCTCTGCAGCGGTTCCAGATGAAGTAGATTTAGGCTTTTCCTCTCCAACCAGCTACTACACCTCAGATTCGATTGTGTTGATGCTGAGGACCTGTTTTATTGTTATTGATCGAATTGTGTTGATGCCGAGGACCGAAATTGTAGTGTCATTCACAATGGGTTAAAATTTTTTGCCATTGTGATCCATTCTTCAAATTAATATTCTATCAATTTTTTCAACTATATATCTATTTCCTTTGCCTTTGTTACGCTAAAATGAAAATTTTGTCTCCATTAGTTTAAGGGTCGCCGCTATCCTAATCCATGACTTTGATGTTTGGGCATGCCTAATCCTATTTTATTTATATTCCTTGGATATTGTTTTGTTTCTTACGTTTTTGCTTTCTATCTTTGGTTGAAACAGAAAATGATGCTGAAATACAAAGGTCTTTTACCCTTGTTTACATGCAAAACAACTTACTCAAGGTTTTCATCAAAGGGGAAAAAAAGGTTGTTGGGAGGAAAACAAGGGACAATCATCTTCTGTTTTACTAATGCTTTGTCCCTTTGTTTGTTGTTCATTTAAGCATGCCATGGACTTTAAAAATAAATTGTAAACATGTTTGTTGGAATGAATAGCTTTGGTTTTTTTTGTCTTGTGTGCGTATATATATTGTTTTTTTTTTTTGCGCCCATATCTCTCGATGCAATTTTGATGTTGTGTACATCGGCTCACTTGTGATAATATTGCATGGAACTTTCAATGTGTGTTTTTGTTTTTATGGTTGGGTGGCTTTACCTTTCGGAAATCGTTTTATGTGCCTCCTTCCTTATGCTTTGGAAAGATGCAAACAATATTTGCCCTGTATAATAATGGCATATAGGAGCACGTGCCTTTCTTGTTAGCATGATTCCTAGTGTGCGGAGGGAGTTATCTCCCTGGGAAGCCACTTTGAAGCGTTCCGCAAGCAACCTCATGAGCGTTAAAATGTTCAACAGAAGGTTTTTAAAGTCACCGCCTGAAAGAAACCTTCTCTTTCGACTCATTGTACATTTTGCTTCGGCTACTGCTTTCCCTAATGTTTGGATGTTTTCCTATTTAGTTTAAAAGAATGAAGACTAGAAATACAATTATCTCTCCCCCGGTTGGAGTAACTATTACGACACCGCACTTGCAAAGAGAAGAACAGTTTAAGAGGACTCAGTTTGTTGTGAACGTTTTACACTGCAGGCAACCAAAACCACCTAAACCAGTTATAGCTGATTTGGTTAGAGAGTGACTTTGCCTTTTGCCACAAAGCCCTTTGTACTTGTCCAAATTTCAAACTGCTGGGCCTCATTCCCGAGGATTTGGCTCTGGTCTACGATACTAAGGAGGCTGCAATGGCGTGTGAACCTTCCTATAAATTAAGAAAAATGGGTGTTGCTGTTGTGAAACAAGACAGTGGAAAAAAAAAAACAAAGTTGCAAAGAAAATTGCTGGTGCTAGCAAGAAAACAAAGAAAAAAAAATTGATAGCCTCCTCCCCAAACACCTTGAGACGAAAAACGGTTGTAGATCGATATAGCTGGGAGGCTTTTTTGTAATGCTTTTTTGCAAGTAAACGTGAAACAATGAGCCATATTTTGGATCTGTAAATATTAATTCCAATATACTACTTTGTTTTATCTAACAACATGTACTTTGTTTTTTCAAATGTGTAAACTTTTTGCGATATATTTGTTGTGAATGCGATTGTTTACCTTGTATTTGATAGAATATGAAATGAAAATGTTTAACTGAAACTGAAAATAATCGGAGGCCCATGTAGAATTTGAATGGGTCACCATATATCACTCTCAAAAAAGTAAAGCGACTGTGCTCTTTGAATCCAGAATTCTTGACAGAATTTGTGTGGTGTTATAATGCATCTAAAGCTTTGGTGATCTAGGTGATTCTCGTCAATTATAATATTTGGTACTGGAAATATACATATTCTTATCAGTTATTTATTGGAGTAAAGCTCCAAGGTTTGCAAGCATATTTGTCTGTTGAATTTGATTTGGGTAACAGTTCATTCATTTTTGAGATAGACAAAAGAACCTCAATTATAATAAAATTGTTTCTTGACAAAACATATATAAATGGCCATAATATTCTTGTTGTGGTCATACTTTATTTTGGATTTTTAGCCTTGAATTTAAAGTCGGTTTAACTTGTGCTATCTTTCCATCAGATAATCTTTATGTGATGAGGTTCTATCTTTAAAATCTTTGCCAAGTCATTTCAATGATTGGATAATCTCAAAGGACAATAAGTTTTAGCTTTTTGAGAGTATCTCCATGATCACCTCAAGCATATTCGGGAAGGGGTTTTGTGTGAACTTCAGCTTTTTCGATGATGCTGTTGATGCTTGGGTAGTATTCAACTCGATTGAGTATTTGGTATTGCATTTAACCATTCTGTGCTTTTCTCTTCAAGTGATTTGTTGTGTATTAGTTCTTTAAAAAAAGCTTATAGGCATAGGAAGTATTGTAAACGACCTAGTAGATTGTGTTGGTTGGATTGTTAGTGTTGATTAACTTTCTCAAGGTCAGACTTTAGAGTTTTTAGAGATGGTTTGTTTCACTGCTATTGTTTAATATTAGTGGTGGCATAAAGAAATTTCATATGTAGGATGGACATCTTAGGACATTAAGGAACCATCCACTTATTTTATTCTACAGAATCTTAATTACTGTTGATCATATTTATAAGTATTAATATTCTAATAGCGAGTATTTCTAACTTACCCTGGACCATGCCCTGGGATGTGATAGTTGAGGTCGTGGAAACAATGGTTTTTAGTTGTGCTAGCCAAGATGGAGGGCAGGGGCTCTGACCTGAAGCTGATGTTGTTGTACCTGCTGAAAGTAATGTAAAGGAACTAGTAGCTTCGTGTTTGGTTAATAGAGTTTTTAGAGATGGTATTTCCACTGTTATTATCTAATATTAGTGGCGGCGAAAAGAAAATTCATATTTAGGATGGATGTTAGGAACTCTCCACTTCTTTTTATCTACAAAATCTTAATTATTATTGATCATAGTTATAAGTATTAATGTTCTAATAGTGAGTATTTCTAACTTGCCTTGGACCATGTCCTGGGATGTGATAGTTGAGGTTGTGGAAACACTGGTTTTAGTTGTGCCAGATTTGACCTGAAGCTGATGCTGTTGTAGCTGCTGAATGTCAGAAGTTGAACCTGCTTTTTTGGTTAATTTGATGGTGTTTAAGAATTTGCTGTTAATTCAATCGTGTTTAGAAGAGCAACGTCTAAAAGTGCTTGTGCAATACTGGCTTCAATACTTAAATTTTTGATGTTGCTGCTGATGTTTGGGGTGGCGTTCAACTTAGTATTGCATTGGATCATTTTCTGCTTGGCTTTTGAAGTGATTAATGTATGTACTTTTCTTCTTTGTTGGGGTCCTGAACATAGCAATTCCATAGTAAGTATATCTGTTCTTGAAAACCTTTATTCCGGTGCATCATCTAGAACAAATACAGGTAAAACTTTTTGGTTCAAAATTTTGTACTCAACTTATGGAGTGATTTAATGTGTGCTTTTGTTTTACATTGGAGCTCCTGAACATAGGAATTGCTTTTAGTATCTGTTATGGAAAACCTTGACGGTGGTGCATCATTTAGTGGGAAAAACGGGAAATGTTTGGATGTCTGGTTATTAAACTGGTTTTCTTTTTTATCAAATGTTTTATGGAGCTTAGAGGTTGTGTAAAGGCATTATATGCAGTTTTATAGCATCAACTGGATTTTTAGGGCATCTGAATGTTGTTAGATCAGTCACAGAAAAAGATGGAAATCTTTCTGATATTGCATTGGTATAGTGCTAAGGTTTCCACGGCAGGTGGTTCTGATAGGTAGCTGTAAGGCACGATTAGTGTCTTGTACCTAGTGGAGTGCTTCACAAATTCATTATTTTGTAAATCTTAGCAGGAGAGAAGTCATTAATAGAAGTGAATATCAATTGGAAATAATGCAGTTATCAATTTTTTTACCAAACACATGTCAAGTGTCTTCTATCACTTGTAAGCAGTTAGGTGGTCTGGTATTCGTATCTTGCCATGACTTCCGCCAATCATATGCTATGACTTATTTAACCAATTCTTGTCTTGTTATATCAAAAGCTAGAAAACTTACTACAATGTAAAATTACAATCTTGATATAACCTTGTAACTTTTTGCTTGTTAAACCCTGCAATGTATATGTATACATGCGTCATTTCCTTATGATATTTTATGCCATGCGAATGATCTAATGTTTATTATTATGTATGTCAATAGATACCTCTTTTCCTCGTGGGTTTCTTTACATGCTATGCCGTAGTGTTTATTTTGTTGAATTTTTGTGCACCTGTGACTTTATGAAGTTTTGTAACTGTGCCTGCATGCCTCAAATTTGGTATATATTTTATATGGCAATTGATTACTTGATCTACTTGATTTACACTCTATGTAGGGTATTATATGCCATTTTGCTATCATCCTTAATACTATGCAAGTTAATGACGGTGATGAGGGGGGACAAAAATGGGTTGTGAAAGTTGAGAGACCAGAATTAAGCAAAAGAGGATAAGATTAGAAGAAAAGGATGATGGGTTAAGGGTTGTGAGAGTTAAGATGCTAGAATTAAACAATGCCAAATATGAGGATAGAAGGGTGATGGGGTGAGGGAGAAGGTTCGTGATAGTTGAGTGACTAGAATTAAACAAAGCCAAGGACGAGGATAGAGGAAAAAGGCTTTTGATTTCAGAGTAAGTGTTCAACAAATGCATGGAGGAGAATAGACGGTAAGGTTCTTTGATGTTTCAAAGGAGTTCAAGAAATTTGAATGGCTTGTCAATACATATTCAAGGACCTTATTTTAAGTACAACCCACAAATTTCAATTTCCACGGAAGCAAATTTTAATAAATAAATCTTCGATATCAAAATAAAATTTAAAAGCTAACTTGCCTTGAGATTTTTAGAGGCTTTGGATAGCTCTCGCTTTCGCCATGGTGCAATCGAACTGCCCCACTTCCTCTATGTAGTTTTTTTCTTCGATAATGACCGAAAAAAAATATAGCTAACCGGAAACAATAAGGGACACTAAGGAGATTTTAAGGGCAATACTCTCAAAGATATTGCCAAAGAAACACCAATCACCCTACTTATAAGTAAAAGGACACGAAGGCCTATATACTCAAATTTGTCTCTTCAATCATGCTTAAAGAATACATTCTAGAAATCGGAATGAAAAGTCGTCAAACATAGTCTGTCTTCTCTCATCTACATACCGTAATCAATAAAAAAATACAGATTTCAAATAACAACTTAGCATTCTTCCTATTTCGCATTACACACTACTTTTATTGACTTATTGGAAGTAGGTATGTACAAGATCAATACAATTCAACTGAAAAGATGAATCACCAAGCTTCTTGAAGATATAATAAGAGACAAGAGAGAGCTCACTATGCAACCTGGTTGGCTCTTCCTTCATTAGAGCCAGGAAAATATGATCAAATGCATTTTGAAATCACATATGATAACGAGGAAAAGGCCCTGAGGGTAACATCAGCTACTGCAAAATCTAACATGATCAGTTTACAAGTACACTAGCACAATGTTTTTATAGCGCAGTTTCTACACTAGCATGGTCAGTTTACCAAAAAAACTGTATGTTTGTATTAAATCTGGATTATAAAACTAAAGTCAAAGGGTGTAGAAATTTTATGCGTGGAGTGATTATACTTGGTGAATGTGATTAGTAAATGCAGAAAGAGTGCAGTAAGAGTCGAAACAAACTCTCATATGGAATAGCCATCAAAAAATCAAATCTTATTCCTAAACTCAATGGATTCATTACCAAATCAGCAAACAACCTGGTTCAAATCAGAAATTTGCCAGCTGTAAGCCAGCTGCCCATCACTGAACCACGGCCCTTACGCTACATGCTTTAAATATGAATACAAAATAATATCTCAACAAAAGTTCAAAATGACTTATGGTAGGTTTTTTAATATAATGATCTACGTTTTTTATATAATAAGTATCTCTTAATTATTATGTAGTGGAATTCAATAAAGATATTTATATTTAGGCACATTCACAAATGATAAGTTTTTTTCGCTTGATCATTTTCCGAACACATTTTCTTATGCAAACTCTTCTTCCGTGCTTAAATGATAGTTGTAGAATACACTTATATAATGCATATCTCTATTAAATTTGTCCCCGTTCAAAAAAAAAAATTCCACAGCTATCTGTTATTTCAAACTCTTTTCCCTTTGGTGTGCCTGCGTGTCCGTTCGCAGTTTTTAGATTTTTTCAATGATAACATGTTTGCTTCACCGTTCATTAATTTGTTTCTTCCTCCTTTTTTAAAACTTATTATACATGCTCACCACAACTTCCTGTTTGCCTGTTATTGTTCTTTACATTCGTTTTTGGCTTCCCTTCCACAATGGAATTTAATAACGAAAAAAAAAAAGGGCTTTTGTGATTGGTGGCATTGCATTAGATTTTACCTTTTTTATGCGAACTCTAAGCTACTATCCTTTACCCTGGCATCATTCTTTTGTTCCGCTTCAACCTTCCCTTCGCATTTGCTTCTAGTAAAACGAAATATCGGGTTCGATTTTCTAGGTGGGGGCGTAGCATTCGGTTTGGTTGTTTGTTTTGGTGTTTTCTTTCACGTTCTTGGTTGATCGTTGCATTTGTTGTGCAAAGTGCATCCATTCTCCTCTACTCTTTTTTCATTGCAACCATGGACACAACTTTAATGAGAAGGAGGTATTACGCCTAATGTCCGGTTGCTGTTCGAGATGAGTTCCACGTTCCAACTCCTCAACATTTGTCCTGTGTGGTCTCTATTGAATAGTGGCACCAAACATCGAGTTGACCTTTCTGACGGTATTCACATCCAGAAGGCATTGTTTCCCTCCAAGTTTTCAAAACTAGTTGCAGACAAAACGTTGATAGAAGGCACAATAATTCAGCTGCAAAAAACCGTTTGCAGGATGGTCGACCATGAAATGTAAGTAGCCAATATTTTGACTTCCCTTTCGTCTTTTCTATCTCGCACAATGTTTCCTAACATTTTCATTCCTCGCATTGCATGCATGCAGGATGCTTTTAATTACCGATATGGATATAGCGAAAGAAACATATCCACAAATTGGTTCTCCTTCCGGATCCCTAGCCATGTTGTTCGGGGAAAACAAGCCTGTGTTGACCACCCTGAGGGTGTGCCCAAAACTTTGTTTCCGCAAACACCGCCTCAAAAGATTTATGCTTCCTCAAAATCAGCATCGAAGGCCATTTTCATAGATGACTTAAACACAACCATGCGTGTTTGGTCCATAGAGGGCAGAGCGGTGGCAAAAAACTCCATGCGGACATATAGTAATGATAACGGCAATGGTTGTTTCTTTGGATTCGATTTCGTGGATAGCAGAGGTGGTGAAATCCGTGTCACTTGTTTCAATGAGATTATGGAAAAGTTCTATGGCACGATAGAGAACGAAAAAACGTACACCATCTCTAATGGAAGAATTGGAAAAGCAAAAGAAAAGTTCAACAACCGAACAAGACACTCGAAATTTTCCTTTCGCAAAGATCTATTGTCCGGCCTCTCGCATGTCAACGATGAAATCATACCTTTACACCACTTCCACTTTGTCCCCATCAAAGACATACCCGGAAGACTCGCCGGATCTTTGTTGACATTCTTGGTGTTGTTCTTGTTATTTCTCCACGATCCACCATTCGCAGACGTGATCGTATTAAAACATTCAAGCGAACTAATGCAGTTGAAGACATGTCCGGATTTAGTGTTTCCATCACTTTGTGGGGTCAACATTCAACTGTGCTTGGAGAAGAGCTAGAAGAATTCCTTTCAATTCCGCAGAAACCAGTTCTTGCTCTTAAAACAGCTCGTGTTTCCAGCTTCAACGGAACATCTCTTGATACTATATCCACTACAAAATGGTTTGTCAATCCAATGATTCCTGAAAGCCTCTCTCTACAGGAATGGATTGCATCCGATGCTTTCAATGTCCCCGCACCATCTATCACAAACAGGGTTCTAGGGCCTCCATCTGCCTTGTCCTCTCCGGCAACAATAGCTCAGGTCCTGCAAATGGGTAACACAGATAAAAATGAATGGGCTACAATTACAGCAAAAATCACAGACATTTCATTGGACAATTTTTATTACTTGGCATGCCCTTTAGTGAAAAATGGTACACAGTGTCGCAAGAAAGTGCAAGAACTAGAAAATGGGTCCTGGTTTTGTGGGAAATGTAATATTCCTATCCAAAAATGTGACTACAGGTATGCACTCCGTGTCACTTTAAAAGATGGCACAGGAGAACTTCAATCCGTAACTGCATTTGATGAGACTGCTGAAAATATAATGGGCGTCAAAGCTGAAGACTTGCAGTTTTTGAGCATAGATGATGGTGCAACAACTGAAATTGCAGACCAAGTTATAGGCCACGAATATCAATTTACGCTTTCCATCAAACTTGAAACATACCGTGAGAAGAAGCAGTTTAAATGTGTCATTATAAAGTCGCACAAACTTGAAGCTGCGGCTTCCCTTCCCGAATTACGTTTGCGTAACAATATATGTAAGCTTCACCGCATTTGTGTTCCCTCAAAGCTCTCTTGGTCTCTTGATATGCTAGCACCCTTTCCAATAACTCTTTCTGCACGTATGAATGTCTAGTTGTTCCTTTTGCTCTACTTTTGCTTATGTAAACTCGGGTTCAATGGATATCGATATATATACACGTTTTGTTTTGTAATTTTTGTCACACTCTCTATGTTCTTGAATATCAATAATTGGAATTCCTAAGCCATTTCCTTTAAAAAATAAATACTAGTGATGGTCTTTTATATTGTATGGACATGTTCTTTCCTTCGAACACTTTCCTGTATTCATAACTTTCGTTGAATGAGCTTTGCTAGTGCTATGTTCCTTTACTTGTAATATACATGCAAAACAACTTTCGTATTCTTTTGTTTTACTCCATGTATGGCTAGATGCACACTTTTTCCTTTACTTGTCTCATACTTTTCCTCCCGCGCAAAGCGTCGCAGATTCCCCATGTCCGCAAAGCAACGATTAGCTCAAGAAGAGAAATCTACACCAAAAACAAAGAGCAAATAAATGTGGATCAGCGCCGGTGTTACCATGCTAGAAAAAACACACATTGCACATCTTTCTTCCCCGTCCCGCCCTGCTTCGGCCCCCCAAGACTGCCCCTTCCATCACCCCATTCGGCTCTCGCGATGCCTCCTCATCCAACTCCGCAAATGTTTTTCTCTCCCCGCCATCCGCTCCACTTTGCCCTTTCCTTTCGCAAAACACTTCCACCCTTCCCTTCTATGAGGCCCATGTACCCTGGGATACACAACACTTCCCTTCTCGATCGACGCATTCCTCTTCCCCCCCATCAACCACGTACTCTCCAATGTCCTTTGCTTTCTCCCTTCCTGTTGATGCTCTGCCGACCTCTTCGCATTCAGTTGTGCTGCCTTCCCCAGCTTCCAATACATGCCAAAACCTTGAAGGGTTTTGTTCTGCTGGAATGTTCCCTTCCGAGCCATCCGCCTCTTCTTCGTCCTCCTTCGCAGATGCACAAAGGCGTTTCCGCAAAAGGATAGATTCCCTTTCCGCTGCAAGCACATGCACTATCTGTTTGGAGAATTACCCTGGCATTCAAACTAAGTGTTGTTCAGGATCTATCCTTTGCTCCAGGTGCAGGCTTGAGAAACAAGGACACCGATTTTCTTCTTGGAACAACATGGACCCTGGTGTCCAGCCATCCGTACTACAATCTTTGACACAAGTTGAAGAAATGTTGATTGCTAGAGTTAACCCAATTCTCCAAGTAACCCATGCACGTGGTGGACAATACAAATACTCTGGGCACACTATAAGCTTCCCCCAAGATATCTCTACCATAGCAAAGTACCTCCCTCGACGGCTCGGTGATTTGGATCTGCTTCTTGTGCAAAAGGCAGGCTCCCAACAAACAAAATACGATTTCTACGTTAGTAGATCTCGTGTATGGCAGGCACTTCAATACAAAATTTTGCATGACCCGTACTATAAGGATGTTCTTGTTGACAATGAAGCCCTCAACGCTCTTCCCGTACAACAAACAAATATTTCCTCCTCCCTCAACTCCATACCGATGGACATCCCCGCCTCTTCAGACACTGTCGCACCTGATTCCAGCGATGATCCTTCTCTCTGCAATTTAATTGACGCCCACTCTTCTTCTTTCGTCCCTTCTGCCCACAACTCCGGCACCGAAGATGAGCATATCTCACAGTTCCTTCTCTCCCATGATCAAAACATGCCTTCCACCATGCCTTGGCCAGACATAAGTCTTTCTCCCATAAATGAATACACCACTGAGGGTCTATTTTCCATGGCATTCCCAACTTTGTTTCCTGAAGGTAAGGCTATGTTTAGGCAACCTCACATGAAAGAGGTATTTTTCATGAATACGCCCTCCATTTAATCCGTTACCATGATAACCGCTTCGGTTCCCACCCCCGGTTTCGCTACTTTTTGCTTAACCTCATCATGTGCCATAGGAGCCAATCTATAGTAGCTGTTTTCATGCAGAAAAACCTAGAAAATGGCATACCACCAACTATAGCAGACCTCCGAAAAAAATTGCTTGAAGACCCTGCATATTCGCTTCCGGATACCTTGATGCGGTTTGGAAATAACCTGCAAGGAACACGCTCCTTTTGGTCCAAATACAGAGGAGAGATATCAGACATGGTTGAACAATTGGGTGCACCTACATTCTTCTTCACTCTTAGTGCTACAGATACTAAATGGCCTCGATTTGCATAATCGATGCCGGGTGTTCTGCCTCCTGATCATCGTTTCGCACAAAGATTTAGAACACAGAGCATTATCGCCCACCCCCATTGTGTTTCTGCTTACTTGCACCAAAGGTTCACAATATTCCGCGAGGAGGTCCTGCAGAAACACCTTGGAGCCAAGGACTACTGGTATAGGTAAACAAAATTAAATGGTTCGTTTGCCACTCTATTACTTCTCTTTATTTCTAACCGCCTTTTTCCTTTAGGTACGAATGGCAACATAGAGGGTCTGCACATGTTCACGGTTTCCTTTGGCTGGAAGGCGCCCCCAATGTTGACACAATAGATTGGAATGACAATGCTTCTATTGAAACAACAAGACTGTACTTTGATCAATACGTTTCTGCATGGAACCCTAGAGCTCCCTGCATGTAGACCTACATTCTTTCAAAGATCTCTCGAGGATGATCCTCGCTTGCTTTCCTCTTTAGAGGTTCTAGCTTCCAACCTCTACACGACCTCGAGGAACTTATAAACCGGGTTGGGCCGCCACACCAAATGTTCTACATGACATGTCTCCAAAAAAAAAGGTTCCAGAACTATATGTCGTTATAGTGCTCCTTGGGAAACACAGGATTTTTCTTCCTTGACCATGGATGCCAACAAAAGCGTTAAATACCTTCCTTTCAGGAATGATGACAGATTAAACATTCACAATAAAGCCATGCTAGCTATATGGAGAGCCAACATTGACTGTCAGCCTGTACTATCTCAGCATGCTATTCTTAAATACATTGCAAAGTATGCCTCTAAAGCAGAGCAACGCTCTGAGACATACCACCAAATGTTGTCTAGGCTTTGTTCGCATGCTAACCCCGATTTCCCTTCGTCTTTTGCAATACGGAAGATGCTCACAGAAAGTGTTGTTGAACATGACATAAGTGCACAAGAAGCTTGTCACTTGCTTCTCAAACTTCCTCTTGTTGTGTCCAGCCGGCAGACCGTCTATTTAAATGTGGGCAAAAAAATACTTAGGCGCCTTTCTGCATCGGCTACTCATGAACAAGATACATCACAGCTTCTTGATGCGTACCTTGTCCGCCCACCATCAATGGAGTCCCTTTCCCTTATCCAAATTGCTCGAGAGTGGAATTACAGCAAATACCGAAAAAAAGAGAAATGGAAACAACGCACTACACCAGCAATTGTCCGCGTGTACCCAAGGTTTTCCATCATTCCGCCAACTAATACAGAGGCTTTCCACTTTTCGCTGGTCTCGAGCTCTCATTGCATAAGCCTTTCCGGAACATTCCTTCAGATGTTGGTTCCTCGCCAGATGTTGTTTCTTCCAATTGGCACCTGTTCAAAAGCTCATACAAACCGTGGCATGTTAGAAGAAAAACACGAACTCCGATACATCTCCGGATGGATCGTCTAAATCATACATGCACTCCAATGCAAACAAGTGAGAGAATCTATGAATGGCAACTTTTGGTGGGCCTCTGTCTGGGACATTCTGAAGGTCTTGACCATCTGCAAATGCTTGGCCTCCGAGAATATGACTCCCGCTATGATTGGTCCTCAAACAACGTTCCGGTTCACTTGGTCGACATCGCCCCTCTTTTGTCGAGAATGGTAGGGTGAATTTTTGCCCTGACCATACAAATCCATCTAGTTTGTCTTCTCCGTCGACTTTTTCCGATGGCCAACAACTAGCCTTCACTACAATTCTCCACCACTTTTCCTCAACACACAACCTACCACCCCTTCTTCTCATTATTCAAGGAACTACAGGAACATGCAAGTCATTCCTTATCCACTCTCTCCGATCTGCCTTCTCCTCCTCCGCCCCCTCGCCATTTCACCCTTCTTCTTTTGCTTGCCCCTCTTTACCGGTGTGGCCGCTTTTAACATTTCCGCATCGACCGTTCATTCCAAAGCCTCCAAATTCCCATTCGAGATTTAAACCCCTCAAGGCCAAGCTTTGGCCTCCTTTCAAGACTCTTTAAAACATGTCACATACATTTTGATTGATGAAATGAGCTTCATTGGTCCTAAACTTCGCAAAAATTGACTTCCGCCTGCGTGAGGCCTTCCCGCACTTCCGTACTTCCCCCTTCGGAAATAGATCAATGATTCTTGTTGGAGACCTTGGTCAACTTCCACCCGTTATGGACATTCCACTATATGCCAGTAATTCCTACGGTGGATCCCTTTGGCGCAAATTTCCTAATTCAATCTCGTTAACGTCTATATTCCGACAACAAGGCTCTGCTCCGACTCAAGTTTCCTTTCGCAATTTGCTTCTCAACATCCGAAACGGTGTGGCCACCCTTCCAGATTGGGAGACTTTGATGTCCCGCACCGACTCATGCCTCTCACAACAAGAACTTTTATACTTCCACAATGCCCCCCACCTCTTCTCAACAAATATTCTTGTTAAAAACCACAATTTACAAATGCTGAAGGAACTCAATTCTCCGGTTGCCTTGTCCATTGCTCTGAATACAAGAAGAAGTGACTACAATGATCCTGATGACGACCAACTAGAACAAATAGTGCTCCTTTGCAAAGACCAAAAAATCATGCTCACTGCTAATTTATGGATTGCTACCGGGCTTGTTAATGGCGCAACTGGCACTATCGTTGACATTGTTTATTCCCCTTCCTCGGCTCCACCTTCTTTGCCTTCTTTTGTTATTGTCGACTTCGATCGCTATTCCGGTCCACCGTGGAATCCGTCAAATCCCACCCACATCCCCATTCCCCCCATTTCAAGAGGTTCTCGTACACAACTGCCTTTAAAAATGGCCTGGGCGTTATCGATTCACAAAGCCCAAGGACTCACCCTTGGTCATGCCACCATAGACATTGGATCCACCGAGAGACCAGGCCTTACTTTTACTGCTCTTTCGCGCGTGCCCTCCTTGGAAAAGATTCGTATCTCCCCAGCTTTCTCCTTTGACCGTTACTCAAGAATTTCTTCAGCCTCCCTCCTGCAATTCCGAAAAGAAGAAGAGCTTCGTCTCCATTCCCTTCCGCCCTCCCCCTCCTCCTAATTCATCCCCTGTAACCTTCACCGTCTATAACTCCCCGCCCCCGTAACATCCTCCACGCATAACAATCTTGCCATTTCCTATTAACCTTTTTCGGGCCTTCCCCTCCGCTTCTTCTTCTGCATCAAACACCTATGTACATATTTGGTTTGTTATACTAAATAATATTATCTTCTTTACCGCTCTTCATTACTCCTTACGTTCTCGCAAATGGTCTCGTTTTTTTACGCATTGTTTTCTGTTCTTTTCTTCTCTTGGTTTGTAACAATTCTTAGTTTGCTCTTTACCAATATCCGTTTCGGCGTTCCCATCGCACACGCTCGCGTGCGATTGCTAGTAAATAAAGTCAGTTATACCTACTCTTGTGACATCTTGAAAATGTTTCTACGACTATAATACTCCTCCTCCTCTATTAAATTCGAAACTGACTTTGATAATGAACATTCACTGAACTTCGTAATAGTTATTGACTTAAATATGACCGACTATAATACTCCTCCTCTATTAAATTCGAAACTGACTTTGATAATGAACATTCACTGAACTTCGTAATAGTTATTGACTTAAATATGACTGCCCAAAAGTTGGTGTAGTTTCTAATTGCTTTCTTGTATGCAGGAATGACGACTTTAGTTTTGCTCTTAATTGTTACCAACTTACCAGCGATAAAACTGGTAAGATATTAAATCGGGATGTTGGCTGTTAAGAAGCAATTAAATTTTCCTTCCGAAGTCCACAAAGCCGTATGCCGAGTCACAGCATCCATTGTTGCACTAAATTATCGACAGTAGTTACTTCGTACACTACTAATTTTTGGCTGTCCGAAAATCTACGGCATGGAACGCTGCAGATTTGTTCCAAACAGTTTGGAATGAGTCCACACCATTCATACTCGAGATATTTTCCCTCCTGAACGCGTACAAACATGTGGCACCAGCCTTTCAGAACAGATCAGTGGATTAATTTTTCTGCAGTACATTGGCAACCCTCTCCATTAATACTTATCCACATGAAAACCACGAGTCAACAGTAACAGTGGCTTTTGTAGGCTATTAATTTTTCTGTGCAATGTCTATACCTATGAGTCGTTAGTTTCTTCAGTGCTTCCAAGTTCCCTGCAGCTCATAATTTCTCGGCAAGGCGTATTGATGGATGTCCCTCGAATATTTAACCAGGTAAGATTTTAAAAGTAAATTTTAATGTAGGAGATTGCGATATCTACAGTCTCGCATCTGATAATTAGGAGGTTAATATTTTGTTGTTAATTATTTTCCATTTATATTTAGCCAAGCATCATTGCCACTTCTAGTGCATGAAATTAGTATTTCCGGTCATGCTTATTGAAGTTTCAAAGGAAAATTGAATAGCTTAAGACGGTATCTGCCTGGGACGTGTGATTTTGGAACGTTGATTTGGAGTCTTGTTAAACTGCTTATTTTTTCCACACTCTTTAAAAATGTTTGGAATTTATGTCTATAAAATTTGAAAACAATCTGCTCGACAGCTTTGTTGATGATTTTGGATTTTCTCTTTGTAGAGATTGATCTCACGGCGAGCTTTGTTGATGATTTTGGATTTTCTCTTTGTAGAGATTGATCTCACGGCGTGCTAATTTAGATTTGATTTGAATGAGGGAAAGATTTTAATAATATTTGTTAAAGGTTATAATAAAGATATTTTGTGTTTAGACAGTTTTTTTTTCTTTTGAAATAAGTATTGTTCCTAATTTTCTGTTTAATATTAGATCTTTTATTATGAAATTTAATTAAGAATTGTTATTTATTAAATTTAATTGTTTTAAATAAAATGGTTAGACTTCTGTTAATTTTTAAGTAATCTGAATATTTAATTTTCATTAAGATCTGAGGTCAATTAACTTGCAAATGTAAGCCCACACCAAAACACCAAATCAGAATTACAAACATGACATTCTATGATGTAGTGCCTCTCTTTGCACTAACACGAAAGTATGATATAGACATGTTTTCTTTTCCACTCATCTTTCACCTACTTGTTTATGTAAACTTCTTAGCATAATTCCAATATTTGTTATCAAAACTTGACATTTCCTTGGCCATCTAGCATCTAAACTTGTGAATAGTCATTTCAAGTAGTTGGTTTATTATTTTTGTAAATATTAAGTGATTATTTTTATATTTTGCTTATTAATGTAAGATATATTATATGTAGTATTGATATATTTAAGAAACAATGGAAAATTATTTATACAATAAGTGTGATTTACATTAAAAAAAATTAAATATATGATAAGTATGATGTCCACATTAACATTTTTAATAAGCAACTTTTATGGTTCTCATTTTAAGTTACATTTGACCTTACAGTCATGCATATCTTGTAGCTAATAACACTAGAAATTGTACTAGTAGATGTAGTGTTCATGTTGAAATGGACAAGTTATCAAATTTGAGGGATAGAGAAGTGATGATTTGCCCTTTTATGTTTGAATCGTGTTTATTTTGCTTGTTGTATGGTGATGATGATGACATTATTGAGTGTAATAGTTTATTGATAGGTATATTGGTGATTTTGGATCGTACTAAAAAACAATTTGCATACTCTTTAAAAAATTGCTTTAGAACTTGATTTTTGGATTTTAATTCAACATTACGATTTTGTGTAATTAATGAATAACTCGAAAACTACGAGATAAAACTAGGATACCAAGCGAAACATAAAGAAATATGACACCAACCATTGATAACGGAGTTCAACACTAAGCCTACGTCCTGGGTCCATAAATATACGACCGATCTTATTAAAAATATACCTCAAAACACTTAGAATTTGTGTATAGGGAATATAAATATCTAATTTTCCAATTGCCACAATGTTATCCCTACAAAACTAACCCCGCCTCTTTACAAAATTTACCACAAAAATGCCTCTATCCCTCACAATACCCCTCTAGGCTTACATAGTCATTTCATTACCCTTCAATAACATCTAACTCACACATATTCATGTGAGTCCACCACTTAGTCTACACGGTTGGACCTTATTTTGGGGACCAATAGGTTAGGGGGTCAATGCCCCCAACCTCCATTAACCACTTTTTGCCCTCTTGGGATATTAATCCCACATTTCTTGTGTGGCGAGGTTGTGGCTTGGTTTATATTTGGCTTGTGTGGTTGTATGCATTAGCTTTGGGCCTCTTTGCTTTGGCCATGTAGAGATGTTCGATGGGGCATGGAAGTGAGATGCTCTAGCTCGGTTGGCACACGGGCGAGTTGGGGTGTCGTTGAGTGGTTGATGTGCGGGTGAGTTAGTAGGCGGGAGAGTTGAGCAAAGGTTGAGTGGGCGGGTATGCAAAGAGTTGGTATGTTGAGTTGGCGGCCGAATTGGTTAAGATAACTTGATGAGTTAGCACCTAATCTTGGTATGTTGGTGTATGGTAAAAAATGCATAGCAATTGGTTAAAAATACAATGAGCTTAAATCCCACATGTATGGTGTGGAAATATACAGATGCATATATAAGCAAAAGATTGACAATGGTAATATGAAGCTACAGAGGAAAAGTAACCCCTCCGCAAAAAGAGTGTGTTGATCTTGGTTGAAGGCCACTGACCAATAAAGAGCGGGGTCTAATTTTTCGATAATGAGTGTCGAAGACCGGAGGGAAAAAACACCCTTTTGTTCAAAACTACATTGCCACTTGTCGCATTTTGATTGGTCCACATGGCGAGTGTGCACGTGTCCATGTCATCTTGAACCTGCACGCAGACCCATATTTTTCCAGATTGACCAAAAATTTAGCGTGCGATAACTTGCATACGACCTTTGTTTTTATAGTTTGGTATACCGTTAGAAATCTCTCAAGTGGCTCTATGCAGTGAAGTTGATTGCAACATATTTAGGGAATATTGTAGACCAATATTTCTTAGTAAGGATACTTTGCATCACACCTCCCCACTGATATACTTGTGGACCTCCAAAAGTACTTTAACTGGTAATGAGGTGAGGGTACTTCTCCCTCACATTTCTGATTTCCATCAATTTTTCCTTGTTTGGATGCATTCATTTTAATATGAGACAAAGATACTCAACATTTCCTCTTCGAAAGTTCTTAACTTCTTGTTCGAATGATATCTTCATGTAACTCATTCAAATACTCGAGAAGAAAAATTATTTAAAGAAGGTACAAAAATGCTATCATCATGATCCATAATAATAAGAGGTTCATACAATTTCAGATTTCTCACATTTAAAACTCGAATAAATTCAAATTTAAGGAGGTAAATCTAACGAGTAAAGAATTATTACCGACTTTTTCCAATATTTGGAATGGACCTATAGACACCTAAATTCCGCTTTTACAATCTTATTTCCAAGACATGCAAATCACTCATGTTCTTGCTAATTTCATTAATTAGTGCTCTTTGCTAATTAACTAAAATTTCTTGCCAATTTAGCCAATTAATACCATGATGTAGATTGTGTAACCCCTTTCGCATTTAGGATGCCACTTTATGGTGAATCGTAAGCCAAAGTACTTTTCAAAATAGACAATTAACTATTATAGGCTAATTAAGCCTATTTTTTCCCTTGTTTTGGTCAATATACCCTAGTATTGATGAAACCCCTCTTAACCACTCAAAATCACCTCATTCACCTCTACAACATCTCACCAAGCTTCAAAAGCTTATCCTATTCTCCTAGTTGACCTAAGTGATTGATTAAGGTTCCACATCTCTTAATCACTTGGTAATTCACTTAATCATGATTAACAAGGCCTAATCATGATTAACAATTCTAATCTAATTTGGGGTTTTTAGTCCCACATTCACCAAAATACAAGTTTCTCCCAAAAGGAAAACTATAAAAAGAGTGCACCTCATTCCTTTATACTTTACACCATGCTTTGATTTGCATCTCATATAATAAATATGATTTATAGCCAAGCTCAATCCTTGCCTAAAGCCTTCAACGGGGTTAGTAGATGGATATCCAAAATGACCAAGTAATCATTTGGAGAGGCCATTTCACCTTGTTTGGAGTAGCAACCATACCAATTTGATTGCCCTCTTACGTTTATTTAGGCCCATGTTAGGTAATTCAAGCATATTAATAGGCATGTTTGATTAGATCTTGCATTGTTTTCATACTAGTTTAGCATTCCTTTAATCTTTTATCGTAATTTTACATTCATAGATTTAGAGCCCTAGCTAATTAGGTGGCAATGGTGTTAGCCTTCCTTGTTTAGCTTTGCAATTTGCTTGTGAAAGTTTAGGGTGTTATTAGGACCATACTAAATTGGTTTCAAATTTTTACCTTCGTCTATCAATATTTCCTTACTAATGTGAAGCCAAACTGAATCACCCACTTATAATTTGTGATCAGTTCTATGCTTATCATGCTTAGCCTTCAATTTGGCATGACTTTTCTCCAACTTTTCTCGGACAAACTAATGGACCAGTGTGTTTTTGCAAAAACTTCCTAGATTTTTAGTATCACTATGTCCATTAACAACATATTATTTTCCAAAAGAGAAATCCAATGGAAACATATATTCATAACAAGTCTCAAAAGAAGATTTCATAGTAGAAGAATGAAGTACACGGTTATAAGCATGATGCACATAATACAAATGTTCATCCCAAAACTTAGGATGTTTACCACAATAACCTCTTATCGGATGTACCATAGTGTGGTTTACGGCCCCTATTTGACCATCGTATGTGGATGAAATGCAATGCTTTTTTTCATCTTAGTGTCCATAAAGTCCCACAAAGTTGACCAAAAATCTTTAAGAAACATGGAATCTTGATCACGAGTAAGAGCGAGAAGAAAAGTGTAATGTCCTACCTTCCTGTTACTAGGATTGCTCGTGGCACAAAGAACACATCTTTTTATATATTTGACAACATGTTCCTGCATACTGAAGCCAATAACAATACATTTGTAAATGTGCAACTATTTTACCGACACCAAAATGACCAGATATAAGAGAAGTGTGAGCTTCCCTAATCATATGCAATCTTTTATCCTATGGAATATAAAGCTTACCATAATGATACAAGAGTCCATCATGCACATGATAGTCCAATTATCCCACATGTTTACCACTCATCAAATCTTCATACACTTATTTAAAATCAACATCATTAGCATATTGTTCTTTATAATTGTCATGAACTATAGAACTATGCTATAAGAGGACCGATGTAACAAGCTGGAGGTCTAGATAAATTATCAACAAACTTATTTTGTATACATTTCTTATACTTGATCACGAGATGAAGTTGCTATTAGAACCCATCTAACAAAAAAGTGTCTAGACTTATGCAACTTGTTCTCGTGAGTAGAGATATTATAGGGGCTGATGACATGTATGAATAACTATATCATTTCCCATCAAGTAATATTTTCAATTTTTCACACTGCACTAAAGCATACAACTCTTTATTGTAAGTTGGATAGTTTCTTATTGCACTCATGAAGGTTTCAAAATGATAATTGTTGTTTCCAAATCACTGCACCTCCGAATGGATGGACTGTGAGCAGGATGTTCGGTGTGATTGGGACATATGGGATCACCTCTCAAGGCCGTGGGACTTGGGCTCGAGGTGAACCTCGGAGAAGGCCGACTTCCTCTTCCTAAACTAAGTGTTGTACTATTCCTAGTGTCATAAAATGATTATCCAGTCCTATGCTAACATTGTCATGGGCTTTAAGGAAAGAGGTTTACAAGAAGGAAACTATACTAGGGATGGTGATGCACCAAATAAAGGGGTGTTTTTAATCTTAGGAAGGGTTAATGTGAGTAGGATGTGTGCACCATTAGTCACCTTCACCGATTACAACTTAGAAAGGGTACAAAATACCACAGACCGAAAGCATGCGTTCTTTTGTTAAACCGAAGCACACATAATAGAGAGACCAAATTTGATTGAACACAATTAATTTACCATGAGGATAAAACACATGCACATGTCAAACATCCATTTCACTGATTATAGCTAACGATAATGCAACTTTTAACAACAAAAGCAAAACGATCTTTCCACAACTAACATAAAAGATGGTTACATTACTTCCTCATAATATAAAATAGATAATCCGAAATAAAGGTAAGATAACCACTTACACTAAGGAATTATGCATTCACAAAGAATATATTGATCAACCATTTAACACAATAAATCAGGTTCTTCAAGGAAAAATATCACTCTGAATATAATTAAAAGGTTTTAAAATCTTTGAAGCACTCTTCCAAGCTTGAAGAGCAACTTCACTAAAATGATCTATATCTGTATGTTTTATTTCTAAGACTCTATGTACTTAACTATTTATAAGTTCTTTAGGCTGAGCCATTACAGTTGGGCCTTCAACTAACACTTACTAAAAATAAAAATGTCATTAAATTCAAGGGAACAAGCTCCCATAAAAATACCAAGTTTGTTGCGAGGTTTGACTCTCGATACCAACCCGCAACTTTGACCGATCCGAGCATGGATTTGTCCCTCCATGGCTGCTCGGCTTTGTGCGGCCCTACAACGCTTTCTCCTTTATGCTTCCTCCCATGTAGCCATTCGATGTTTATATTCGATGAAACATGCTTGATAATCCCTTGAATTTCTTCATCTCCCGGCCCACATGCGTAGTGATTCACTACATCTGCTATCTCGATTTCCCTTGTGACCTTGGCTGGAATTCTTCTAAGTTTACCCACGACCTTCTTTAGTCTTCCTGTGAAATTTTGGCATAAAACCAATCTATCAATAGATTCACTATTGAAAGTCTTGGTAACCTCATCATTATGCTTCACCAAATCTTTGAAATTTTCCTTGATGATCTTCCAAAAGGGCATCGATGTTTTCGTTGAAGAATTTACAATTAGCAACATCAAATTCTTCTGATATATCATTTTTAGCATCCATAATTTCCACACGTTTATCATCCAACTTCTTAATCAAATCTTGCGTAAAGCACTGACACTTGGCATTGCATGGCCTTTTGATATTCAAACAACTTTGAAGCATCGTCGATTACATCTTCCTGAAGGAGTAAGTCTTGATCTTCTTCTTTGATTTCACTCCATGTTGCTAAATTCAAATTCAGTTATTATTGTCCTCGAAATTTTTCATCCATTTTGCAAATAGTAGCTCTTCCAACCTACAAATCATTATATATTTCGACAACCTCTTTAATTAAAGGATTGGCTTCTTGCGATATCGCTCCATCCATACATTTACCAATATCCCTTTCTAGGTTAGCCTCTCGATCTCGATAAGAAAAATCGTCAATAGTAGACGAAGCCCCAGAGTCGTGGGAGTTGAAACTTCGGTAGATGGAGTTGGCTGTGTTACTTTTCTGCTTAACAATGCGGTGAGTTTATCGACTTTTGCTTTAATATCATCCTTTGAAGCCTTATCCTTGTCATATTTCTCTATCAGATTTCCAAGAGCGGTGTGTACACCTGTTTAGCTCCTTCGTGCGTGGCTTTTCCCAGTAAAAATCTAGAAATTCGATAATCCACAACTATAATAGTTTCCTTGGTTTTCCCTTCAATGGGAGTAGCAACCTCTGACTCGTTCCTCATATGGATTCACTTTGTCGGGCTAGAAACAATCTTTAGCCTCTTAGCTTGCCTTTTTGGTGTATGCTCCAATATGCTCAGATCTACGACATCCCCAAAGGCACCTTCTTCTTTTGTTTTGGAGTCTGCCGAAACAACCATTCTAGAATGACTAATGTTGATAAGAGTGGAACAGTAGATTCGGTGCCAGAAACATTAGTCAAAACAAGAGTACGGTAGCATTAGTTGGCATTTTAATGGAAGTGGCAATGATATACGGGGTGGATGTGAGGACGGCCATAGGAGTGGATATAATGATAATAGGAGATGGGAAAGAAGGAAATGGAAGTGTTAGGGAAGTGAAGTAGAAATGGGTGATTTGATAGTTTCCCAGGTTGAGAGAAGCTGGAAGGGATGAGAACACTTGGGCCATAAAAGGAGATAGAAAAGAAGAAAGGATTGTAGAAGTGGAAAGAAGTGAAACAAAGGAAGAGGAAGAAGAGATGACGAGGTCTTGTGAGACACTTGGAGAATCACCGACTTCAACTATTTACGATATGGGTCTTTGTAGGAGACATGGCTTTGGAAGCGGGAGCCTTAGAGAGAGATGAGTTGCCCACTACAAATGAAATATTTTTAGGACTGTATGGGCCCCCTTTGGATCGACCTTTTACCCATTGTGGTTGTTGATTGGCTCATGGTTGATGGGGTTTCGTATTTGTAGGTTAGTTTAACCCCACGGGTGAGATGCCCAAGGTAAGCAACCAAGCTGTTGGTTCTCTCCAAAATAGGCCCCGCCTTTCCTTTGTATTGCAACATTCTTCCACATACCAATCGATCCATTACAATGGTTATTATTTTTATATGTTACATCCAAAACCTCATCATCATCTTACTGACTCATTTGGAACCTCGACTATTACAAAGCCGCCAAACCTCATCCAAAGTTAGCCTCAGTAAACTCTTTGTCGGATGATGAATTCATCCCGACAATGAATCCAAATGTCTTCTAATTGAGGCACATGGGAACTAGATCGATCTATTTTACTAAATTTGAGTAGTTGAAATTGGTCCGTGGATAAAAGGTCTGCAAAGTTACTTTTGCAATTTCCGCATCTACGTTCTTTGCTTTATAAATATTCGAGCGGGTGTATCACACTTGATCAAAATAGGGAATTGAACTCCCACTTTGTGTCATTTATTCTGGATCTTATGGTAGTCCAGCAATTGTCGGACAATTCTAGCAAGACCCACTTGTCAGTGGGACATCTGGGAAGCTTCGTTGGGAGCACCTACGAAACCAGGAATCAATGTATGTAAACGTAGGGAACTGTAGGTAGATAGCTCCCCACTCACGTACTTCCTTGAAGGCTTCATCGGAAATCCTTTGGTTATACAACTCCTTATCGAAACAATAGAGAACAACAACAAAGAAAACATTGTTAATTCTGCGGAAGTGCCTACTCCCCTCATCCAGTGTAAGCTGAGGATAAAAATCATAAATTTGGGAAGTACTTCGAATACCCTTAGTATTCAATCCGGTGAAGTCTCCCATGGCAGCTACAACATAGACCAAAAATGATGTCATATAGAAACTCTTTGAGGATAGTACCTTACTCAATGGATAGGAAATGGAGATCTTGATATGCTCCCCCCATTTGATAAATTCCTTTTTTTTCTTGATGGTAGTGATATATAGGAATATCCATTCTTGGAATTCCTTTGTAGAGGGAAGACTTGAGACTCTACTCAGTAGCACAATAATATCACCGACTTCTTGAATGAATTCAGCGAATACATGGTCTTGATAATTTGGCAACACTCTTGGCGGATAAATTTTCATCATGACCTTCGTGCATAACTATGTTTCCTTGTGCCGATGTTCCACTTGTTTGACTCTGGTGAAATTGTCGCTTAGTTCACAACGTCGGGAGTTTGAGCAAATTTTCAAAGAAACCTAGATCTAAGTGGATTACAACCTTGCCATCAATGCATTTTTAACTATCCTGGATTCTTGACAGAAGTGGGCTATCGTGGTAAGACAAACTCTGGGCAATGCGTGGATGCGGGAAACCAGGCGAGCAAGAACAAGGCCACTGTCATATATGGCTTGCATCTAGGGTTTCTTGTTTGGGGCCTTCACCTTTGCCCAGAAATGCGGAAAATCAATGCAGTCGAGATCGGTGTCTCCTATACTTCCCAAGTCGGAAGACAAACAAGAGTGAGGGGCACCTCCGAGGAACGTATACTTCATCTTTTCCTTGTCATTAGCTGTAGAAGTAAACATCAAGTTTTGAATTTGGGAATTTGATGACCTTCCAAATTCCGAAATGCCGAAGAAGAGAAATCCAAAAACCTGAAAATCTTCGACCTCTGAAAACCTGAATAGTAGAGTTTCGAAGTGGAGAAGTCCAAAAACCCGAAGTGGACAAGTTTGAAAACCCAAAGTGGAGAAGTCCGAAAGTCCAAATGGCATGATTCCCAAGAAACTAAAAGCTTCTAACAACCAAATCTCTGAATTTGAAAAGAAAGTTCTTGAAAATGCCAACCTCCGAACTCTGAAAAATGAGAAGTGCTGAGAGGGTGGATTTGAATACTCGAGAGGATCTTGAGAAATTTGATGAAAAGCTGCATCTTGAATTCTGTAGAAATTGGATCGTGGAAACATGGTGGGCAATGAGATTTTCCTCTTCTAAGGCATACGGAGGAGGAACAAAGAAAAAAAACGAACAAGGAGAAAACAAAACAAAAGATCTTAAACCAAAAGAAAACAACCTAAATAAAATACCTCAAAAATGATGTCGAAAAGTAAAAGATGCGGTAAAAAAAACTAGATCGTCAGAGCAAAATGTTAGGTGAAAATGATAGGTAAAAACACGAGTTTAAATAGGAAAAACCCGACATTAATGGCCAAATTTCGATTCATACGAAGTATGTAGGAATTAAATGTGCAAAAAACTTCGAAAGTCCAAAATTTGAGAATTTGGGGTTTGAGACTTCGCGAGATCAAGAGGTGCAAATCGTGAAATGGCGATGGAAGAACTCCGAAACCGAAAGTCCAAAATTTCAGAATTTGAGACTTTCGAACTTCCGGAAGTTCAAAGCAAAAAAACACAAAATGGTGGAGAGTTCGAAACCCGAAACAAAATTTCAGACTTTTGGACTTTTCAAAAAGTCCAAAAATGATTTTCCAAAACCACGACTTAAGAGTTCGAAACACGAAAACCCAGAAAGTTTGAAATTTCAGACTTTCAGATTTGACTTCGGAACTCCGAGTTCAAAATTGACAATTGCAAAAGAAAACTTGAACTCGAACTCGAAACTCCAAAACTTGAATTTTGAATAAACTACGAAAGGAAAATCCGAAAGTTTGAAGTCTAAATTTTTGGATTTTGGGACTTGGAGAATTTCCAATTTGTAGAAAACTTCCGTGTAAAGGATTTCAAAAAATTTATCTGATCGATTTCAACATCTGTTTCTCAAAGTAGATTAAAATGGTAACATTTTTGGTGACCTCGAGGGAATGCTTGCGTGGTAAGCGTTTGGATCAATAGCCTTATACAAACCATTGGGAAAAAGGAGTCTTGGAAGAAAACTACATTCAGGGGACACCTAAAACAAAAGAAAAGAAAATGAAAACAAAACAATGTGCAAAACACTTAGAGGAAAAGACAAACGAACATTATGTACAAGGGTGAAACAATCTCAAAAGAAAGCTTTGAGATGTATCCCATTCACGTGAATGGGCAATTCTTCTCCATTGAGTCTGGATAGATGAAATTAATTCACCTCTTTGCAACTTGTGATGATATACGGTTCACTCTAGAGAGCGTCAAACTTGGCATGCCTGTTTGGTTTGGCTTTGTCTTTGTCCCACTTGAGAACCAAATCTCCCTCTTGGAAATGCCTATCAGAAGCTTTTCTGTGAAGGATTTCTTAACTTGAGCCTGATGTTGTCCTAAAGTTTTTATAGTCGTGTTTGAACCTCTTCCGGCTCCATGAGTTCAAAGAAACCTCACCGTTAAGGAGTCATTTTCCATAACCGAGGTGATAAGCCAACTATAAAGAAGGTAGTTCGAGGAGAGCGGGAGCTTCGTCTCCCTCCCATATACAAGAATAAAGGTGAACTTCCAACGACTCTTTTAGGTGTGATTCGATCTTACCATAAGGCGGTCTTAAGTTGTGTATGCCGAGTCTTTTGTTAGCATCCATCATACGTTTGATGATCCTTATGAGATTCTTGTTACTAGATTGTGCAACCCATTCCCTGTGGATAGTAATTGGACGAAGTCTTGAGGTGAGACCCCGTTGCTTAACCGCCCATTCACTCAACTTTAAACCAGGAAGGCCATTGCATTGTTGGAGATAACGGTAAATGGAACTCCAAACCTTGTCATTATATTTTCGGGAAATCAAGGGCGCCTTTTTGTTACTTTCCTTTAAATCCACCACCTCTGTCCATTGAGTGAAATAATCTGTCATAGTAAGAACCCATTTATGTCCGTCACTGGAAGGAGGGTTGATCATCCCAATAAAATCTAACCCCCATTGAACGAAAGGTTGGTCTACGAATGGGGTGTAGCGGAAGAGCTGCCGACTTTTGTTTGCTTGCGAATAAGGCACATTCCTTACATTTCCTCACCCAAAATGGGCATCTTTGAACAAATTTGGCCAATAATAACTAGCTCGCATGATTTTGGTAGCAGTTGTTCGCACAGAGTAATGCCTCCCAGACAAACCATTGTGGAATTCTTCTAATATCTTACTTACCTGCTCCGGTTTGATGCAACGTAGAAGAATACCGTTCAAGTCTTTTTGGAAAAGAACATTATTGATCAAGACATATGGAATAGACTAGAGATGAAAAGTACATCTTTGGAATTTATCCATATTTGAAGGATATTCCCATGAGAGGAGGAAGTTTTGCATCTTTGTTAACTAATCAATTTGATCATCACCTTCGTCGGCATTTAAGAGCGTAGCATCTTCCACCTCCTTGATTTCTATATTTGTAGCCAATTGCTGACATAACCCTTTACCCCTGAAAATTTTAGTGACTTTAATGTGTACGTCATACTCCATTACTTTCGTGATCCACCCCGCACGTTTCTTGTTCATCTCTTTGTTCAACAAAAAAATCCTTGACATCAGGATGAGAGACCATCAAGTGAATTTTGTTGTTGGACAACATTTGCCTAAATTTCTTTAGAGCTCGAATGACTGTAAAGACCTGTTTTTCAACGAAGGAATATTTGAGCATGTATTCTTTGAGAGATCGATTGAAAAAGGTAATTGGTTGTTCCATCATATTGTCATTTGGTAGGTGAGAATTCTGAAATACTTTCCTGACCTACGAAAGCGTAGAGAATAAAATCCTTGTCGAACCTGGGGTTTACTAGCGTGGGAGATTGAGAAATGGCCATTTTGAGAAATGGAGATTGAGAATGGAATGTTCTTTTTCATCATGGTTGTGAGCGGTGTAGCCAATGTTGCAAATTGAGGAATGAATCTCCGCACGAAATTTATGGTTCCCAGGAAACTCTGGAGGCCTTTCTTATGACTCGGAAGCGATAAGGACATAATTGCATGAATCCTGGCTGGATAAATAGATAGTCCTACCTTTGAAACAACATGTCCCAACAATTTTCCTTCTTGAATTGCAAAAATGCACTTCTTAGGATTGGTGAGACCCCAAATTCTCTACATCTTCGAAAAAAATTCCTTAGATGTGTGATATGATTTTCGGCATGCTTGGAATATACAATTATATCATCAAGGTAAACCAAGATGATATCATTTATTAGTCCTTTAAATGCCATGTCCATGGCTCTTTGGAAAGTAGCCCTGCATTGGACAATCCAAATGGCATTTTGTTGTAAGCATATGTGCCCCACTTAGTAGTGAAAACCGTTTTGAATTTATCAAATTCTTAGACCAGAATTTGATTGTATCCTGAATATCCATCCAACAAAGAAAACCTTTAAGCCCTTGCCACTATTTGAAGGATTTGTTCCATTGATGGGAGAGGGTAGTGGTCTTTCAAGGAAGCATGGTTCAAATCCCTTAAGTCTACGCATGACCAAATCTCTTCGTTCTTCTTCCTTACAGGTGCACAAGATTGGCTACCCACGAGGAATGCTTGATGGGAAAAATTATGCAAGGTCTCAATAAGCTTGGTTAGCTCCTTCCTCATTAGTGGCTCAATTTTAGGATTAATTGGCCTCTTTTTTTTTGACAAATCGGCTAAGAATTTGGATCCAACTTTTATGGTACGTTGAGTTAGACGGATCAAAACCACACAGTCTTTGTAGCTCCATGCAAAAATATCATGATACTCTTGACATAGTTCAATGAAAGCTTCCTTCTCTTGAGCGGTACATACTTTTCCAATCTTTAGAAGTTTTTGCTTGCCACCTCGACTTCTTCAAAATCTTCTTCTTTGATCACCATGTTGGTACCTTGCCGTTTGACCTGGTCATCTGTATTGAAGATGGATTCAAGAGTAACTAGGCCTTTTGGCTAGTTTATTTCCTTTCAATTGTATAATTTGATCACCGTAGGAGTTTTGTAGTTTATCTGGTGTTTGGCAGCGAACTCCGCTTCTTGTTGTAGGAAAAGGACAATCTGTTCATCGCTATCGAACACTTGCCAACAACTTATGTTATCCGATCTTGTAGATGGGGACGGACCACCATTTTGACCATTTGTTGCCCTTCTTTCATAATGTCCGCAGGTATATCATATTGTGAGCCAATGGTAGAAAGCCTGTCAACATCTTGATTTTTCTTTCTGGGAACTACATGAATTCCAAAAGCTTTGAAATCTTCTATCAAGTCCCAAACTCAATTCTTATATGATCTCAATAGATCATTTTTGATGCACTCTTGGGCTGTTACCTAATGCACAACCAATTCACTATCACCAAAGACATTCAAGGTTTTGATTCCTCTCTTTTGGGCACATCTGAATCCCTTGTATGAGGGCCTCATATTCGGTGACATTATTGGTACAACTAAACTACAACCGAAAGGATGAGAAATATTTATCTCCTTCTGGAGAAATCAACATAACTCCTGCACCGGATCCATTTTTACTTCTCGAACCATCGAAGAATAGTTGCCATTGTCCAGGAATCTGTTTGATGTTTTAACCAAGCTCGAGGTATGATTGTACCTTCTTCATATATGCAGTATGTACCTAATCCAGTCTCTTCTAAAAATAACAGACCAAATTCTTCATTTGCTAATAAATTAGCATAAGGATCATATTGATGATCTATACTTACCTCATCAAGCAATGTATCAGGAACTTCCTCTACAAGAGTAGTTGCCTCATGATCTGCGTCTTCCTCTTTCGGATCACAAATGGCATAATTCTCATTTATGGGTTTAGCTGTGTAAGGCTCCAAATGATTATGAAACATCAGTTCTGCTCTTATAGTCACCTTTGTCCCATACCGAGTTCTAAGGGTCATATGCGACCAGTTTGATGACAAATAACCACTCATCTTGGCAGTGAAATCTCATGATAAGCAGATGGAAAAGAGGGGAGTGAGATCAATAATGAGATATGTCCTTTGTGAGTGACAAGCTAGGACATGCATGGATAGTAAGCTAAAGTCCATTAATGACTCCAACAGTCTGGATTGCGATTGCGGTACCATCTAACTGGACAACTCCTTTGAGATTGGAGTATATGGGATTCCCAGTACATCTACAATTTGCTTAGGCATTATGGAACTACTGGCTCTAGAATCGATCATACAATTGTGCACCAAATGATCACCAATGATTAGGGAGATATAGAATGGTGGTGGTTTGTTTGCCTTATGAATCCCCTTTTCTTCTGGTTGACACAAATTGGTCGATATTGTTATTCCATGACCAGATGATCTATCAGTAGTACTAAAATTGTTCAAAGCCTCCCGCAGCAAATTCCTTTGAGAAGGAATTGAGAGTGCATCCCACATTGTGACGCTCAAATTGGTCTTCTTCATTTGCTCCACAATGCTGAATGGAATTGCCCCAACTTTGTTGATACCCTTTTGGGCATTAGAGTCTTCTTTGGGAAATGCCTATTGGGCATTGTGATACACGAAGATCGGTCTTTCTTTGTAGACTGATCAACGGATATTTCTGGTGATTTCTTTCATGTACCCTTATTAGCTTATGCTTGAGGTGTGAAGTAGATGCCTGATCAATTTTGGAAGGTTGAGGATCTATTGAACTCTTCTTAGAACGCGTGTTTGACGTTATAGTGGAGGCATCGGTGTTCAAACCAAAAAAATCATCTGTTTGCCAATTTAGTAGCGTAGTTTCATCAAAAGGTTGGTCTTGACTCTCTTGGGTAGCTGGTCGACTGATGACTCATGTGGGGCAGATATACTTTGGACCATAAGGGCTTGACTCAATACTCCATTTGGGAAAATATTCTGGTTGTGAGGCTAAGAACAAGGATAACACCATTCATAATCTTGAACAAGGTTATTCTGGATTGGTACTATGGCTCTGGATGAACTGACAATGAAGGGTTTTGGAAGTTTAAAGGCTTCACATTTGTAGCTTGGCTAGTGACTTGGTTCTGGGTTTGATTATTTCCTTGAAAAGGAGGATGACTCGTCGGATATTTGGATTGAAACAGGAGAGCATATTGGGACTGTTACCTTTTAATCGCCATGAGCTCGTTTCCGAAAGTTTGCAGCAGCGAATTAACCTCAACCAAATCATTTGAGGGGGTTGATGTAGGCCCAGTTGATTGATTGGGAACTGTTGGAACCAAATCAAGGACTGGATGTTTTCCTGTAATTTCTGTAAACAAAGGCATATGAGGCCTAGGAGCAATTTTACCTGCCTAAATTAGGGAATTTTTGGCCCTTATGGCAATCTCATAGACATCAGGAACTGTAACTCCCCCCATAGACTAAACCAACACCGCTATATCATTGTTTAAGGTCTGTAAATAATATAAGAATGTATTATTACTGTTGATACCCAAATTGATTCTCCTTCAAAATTTGAGCACCATCACAAGTCTGACAGGAAGCTTAGAGACAAGCAGATCATGTTGTATGTCGTTTTGTAGCCGGGGAAGAGATGCAACTTGCTCTTAGTCACTTAGATGTGGAGAAATGGGTAGCACCCTCAAGAGGATTTGATCTATCCTCACCGCTTTATGGTCGCGCCTTCAACAAGGGTGAGAGGACCCTTTTAGCCTTGCTTTGTTATTTGTGGATGAGATGGAGATATCCTTCCTAGTGAAGTTATTAAGAAGACCTTGGAGAAAATATGATCAATACAACAAAACCTAACTCTCACGAGTTGTCATTCTAGGTAGTGGAGATATTTTCTAAGAAAGGTTTAGGCTCATCAAGACAATGAAAACCTAATTGCTTCGCATGTTTTGGTAATAGAAATTGTGCATTTGTATACGAGAGGACAAACAGGGGTAGTATGGGTAGGATTGGTGTTAAATGAATTTTTGGTGGGAGGTGAGGCAGGATGTGTTAGGTTGTGGAGCTGTTTTCATGTGTGAAAGTGTTGAAGACTCGTAAACTAAGAGTCTGTACACTTTCCTAACAGGATGGACTTGATTTGCCAGATCTTTGAGATCTTTTACAAAATGGTAAGCTAAATCAACAGAATGCTTCAAGACAGCTAAAATGTTCCTTCAACTCAGAAGGTGTGCATCAATGGAGGCCCAAATTTGCACTTTTTCACACAATCTATGAGATTCTAGCACGAAGGCTCGAGTTAGAAAACCCAATAAAGCATCAAAATCTAAGATCAATCACACCTGAGGTACACCCAGAGGCTTACAAACAATCTCTGTCAACAGATGAAAGAAAAGTGATTTTAAATCATTTATTTCATTCCCAGATGAAAGCTCTTCTGAAAAATGAAATTGCAGATGCCACTAAACATTCACAAGGATTGAGATCTATGTGATTGAGAGGGATTTTAATACAAGATTGCAATAGGAACAAGAAGAACTATTTGCAGACATTCAGAAATGAAACGGACACATTTTTTCTCAAGATCAACATAGAATAACTCGAGTTTGATTAAATTTATCAGTAGGGGAAAGTTTCTAGAACAATCTTAGAGCTTGTCAATGGCATGTACACTCGCAACCACCTTGACACGATCAAATTTAATACAAAAGAGATAAACAGGCTTCTCAAACGGATTCTCAGAAAGACGGGCTTTATCAAGCTTTTTTCTTAGAAAATCAGTCTCGACCTCTAACACTCCAACCATTTGCACGATAAATTCGTGCAATTTATAACATTTTACAATGATTTTTTCCCCAAAAATCAAACATTGAGTGTACCAATGTTCGCCATGATCTCGATCACGATTCCCGAATCGAGATCTGTAAAAAGTTGTGAGGTGCTGGGGCGAGATCTCTTGAATAACTCTCGCATTTAACTCCTAGTAGATCACTCCTATTCGCAACCACTTACTGCCCCTAGTCTTTCAAATCTGGGTTCTTTGCGTGCCAGGAAGGAAAAATGGAAGATCAGATTGAGCCCAAGGGTCAGATCTCATCTTAATGGTAAAAGACATCTCCAGATCTTCCCCACCAAATTTAGATATCAAATTAACTCTCCTCTCTATTTGGCGTGTAGGAAATATCAAGAAATCATGAAGACTCGCATCTCTAGGATATTTTTAGTAAAAATGGGGGAAAATCAGATACAGACTCATAGCTGTCGTTGATCTCTACTTTGAATTTGGGTCGTCCACGTGGAAGATTCAATTTAAAATGGGCCAGGGTTCCTTTTGACCTTTTACAACCTTTTGAAAAAATGGAAAAAATTCCCATTTTGTTCGCCCCTCCGCCTTTGAAAAATGGGCCTGACAGGTGTCCAAATGTGGGTCCCAACGGAAATGTGCTCCCTTTCTTCACTTTGACCCCTTTTTTCACAAAGGAAAAATTTCTATATTTCCTCTAAAATTCCGCACCTCTGCCGTTGACCTTCCCATCAAATTTTGACTTATCCTTTGTCGGGCTTGCGGGCCATTTTGATGTTTTAACCCTTAAGAGCAAAAATTCTTGATTGCCCCGATGGTCCGCCCCCACCCTCGACTTTTCAAAGCGCCACGCGTTTTAATGGCGCATCTTGAGATGGTCACCAAAAGTTGAGACCTTGAATGAGTGTGGGCTCACCACATGTCCATGTCCCTCCAAACTTATACTATGCTGCACAAAAATTGTCTAAGTTCGGGGAAAAGTAGCGAGAAACTTCCATGTGTCCTCTGGCGCGCAACTCAAGGCCAAACCAAAAAGAAAATTTTCAAATGAGTGTCGTTCTTCCATGTAGATAGGTTTTTAAGTTGAGGCGATTCATAAAATTTTGAAGTACCTGCCGAGCCGCGTCTAACCAAAAGAGGCCACGTTTCCTGTTGATGCAAGGATGTAAATTTGACTGGGAGAAACGCCCGTCAAATCGTAAAATGTAGAAAAATGACCATTTGAGCTCGGAGATGAAATTTTCTCCAAGGATAGAGAATTTAGAAATGTTACAAGGTTCAAATACATTCCTTCGAGCTACATCCATTCATGTTTCTTCGGGTATTTAGGACAAAAATGATAAGGACAAACAAATCCATTGTGGAAAGCGAAAAAAGCAGGAGAGCTCGAGAGTTTTAGATGAAGCAGAGAGCGGAAACCCAAATTACAAACCTTTTCCAAATAAATAGAGAAAAATAACTATGGATCCATACGTGATCCTCTGCGCAGAACGGATTGATCACAAAAAAAAAAGGAAGCGAGAGACTTCTCGGGCACAACACGAGGAGATAAAATATGGTAGAGGCCGTAAATTGATAGATTTAAATGGCAAAATGGGGTGCGACTATTTTGAGCACCAACAATTAGGAGATGGCCTTACAAGCGTCGAGAATCCTATTCCACGTTTTGTAAAACCGAAAATTGAAATCACTCATATATTCTTGAGGGGCTCATTTTATGGTAGTGAGTTGTTCCATAAGTGATAGGTGATTACTTTTGTCCTTGTTGGGTTTTAAAATGGTACTTTGATCAAAACCACGGTGGGGATAACAAGTCCCTCCTCTTTATGGGAGAGGTTCCCTTATTGAAAACAAGCAACAAAGCTTATATGCAAATGTAACAATTTTCACCTTAAGGCTAGACCTCGACATCTTGAAATGCTTTTATACCAAAAGATTATCAATAAAAGCGAATGGAAGAAGCTGAAGAAAGGAAAGACTAGAATATAAAAGCAGTTTGGGAAATTTAAATAACAAACAGTATAACCCTATACGTGCTAACTCAAGAGTGATCTGTAAAAGAATCATTCACATTCACAACATAAGATATCATTCCACAGACACAAAGTTCTAGAAATCATATCAATAAGAACACAAAGTTTCTTATCACAGAAAGTAAATGATCCACGAATTTCAGATGAGCAAGAAGGGACAATGGAGGAAGATAGAGAAAAGGGGAAAATCCTTCTGTATTGATTTACTTTCAACTATAATTACACTTCAAAAGTATCAAAGTCCAACCCTTTGCAATGAGCCAAGCTCTTTCATTTATAGATGAAGCCAAGAGAAGAGAAGAAGAGAAAGAAGGAAATCTGATTTGGTGCCCAACCACAAACTATCAATGCCCCTGCAAGTCCGCTCACAATTTGTCAAACTGGAATTACATGTCTTTGGCGTGCTAAAGAAGGAAGGATGAGAGATCAAACCAAATTTGATCTAGTTGAAGCGGTCGATCACATATTAATGGCACGAAAGATGTTTTCCAGGTTTACACCGAATAAAGATATCTAGTTGGTTCTCGATATGTCATTTGGCGTGTTGGGCGTATAGGGAAGTATGGAAGATTGGATCAGATCTGGGTAGTTGAAGTAATCAGATCCCATATTAATGGCTTGAATGACGTTTTTCAGATTTCCAACCACCAAACCCGCTGAAAATAATATTTTATACTTCCATGAAGTAGAGGAGACCAAGATCTTTCCAACAGTATAAAATTTGTTGAATTTCAAGCATTGGAGTGAAAGTTATGCTCATTTGAATATTTGAATCGAACCCATACAAAAATGGAAAAAATGCAAAAATGGATCCGCGAACCTGAAATCGAAATTGCACCTTTAGCACAAAAGATGCAAAAGTGCAAAAGTTCCCCATGCAACTTCACAATTTGCATTTGGAGTGCGACACGTGGCGTTACACGAGTGGTAGCAAGTCGCGGCTCACTTTATAATTTTACTTCTTTTAGAAACGAGGCTCAAAACCTCAAAGTTTTCGCCGACCCACCTCTCCACTTTGACTTTTGATTCGGGCTCAACATTTGGTTTTTCCTCTTGGAAACAAGGTTCAAAATATCAAAAGGCTTTGACGATCGCTTCCCTTCTTTGACTCTTCATGCGGGCTCGATATTTGAATTTTTTCCTTCGTTTGGCGAAAGCTTTATGTCCGACCTAGGACATGTGGAGGCTTCCCACTCATTTGGAAACTCGCTTTGTATTTGCCTCTTGAAAGAGCGCCGAAGAGACACGTGGCTCCTTCCGCTACCTCGCCTTGTTTCTTTGTGTTTTGGCGAAGTCCCTTTTGTTTGGTGGGGTCATAGGCTTGACCCTGGACATGTGGAGGCTCAGCGGACATTTGGGACCTGCCTCCAAATTTTGCCTTTGAAGTTACGCTGCGCTGACATGTGGAGGCTTCCACAAACCCTTCTATACTTAGCTGATTCTACGGTCGGCTCTATCTCCTTTTCGGACCTAGGACACGTGGAAAGCTGGTGCTCATTTGGGGACCGCCTTTGGCTTCAACCCTTGAAGGTGCACTGATGAGACATGTGGAGAGTCTGCCGCGTTCTTCTTTTATATTTGGCGATTCGAGCCTACTGCCGATTTGACTGCTATCGGACCCTACACATGTGGAGGGCTGGTGGTAGTTCAAAGGTTCTCTTTGGGCCGCGCTTTTGAAGTTGTGCCGATGAGGCACGTGGCGAGTCTGCGTAAACTTAGGATCCTGCTTTGAACTTGGCCTTTGGAGGTGTGCCATTGGGACGCGTGGAGGCTTCCGCCGACACCTTATACTTAGTCGATTTGGGCCTCGATTGAACACTGCCTTTCTTCATACAAAACCAAATTTCCAAAAGCAACCCGACGACCCGCCTTCTTGCATCCAATCAGAGATGTCCATGTACTCGTGGGCACTTGGTCCAAAAATTGACAGGGAAGATATGCCCGTCACTCATGACCTGTGGAAAAATACAGAGAGGGAAAACTCCATGATTTACGCCCTGAATAACACATTGCTCCTCGTGGAAAGGAAAATTGTAAACAACACCAGGCTCAATACAATCCATGGTCATAGAGAAAGGATTTGACGGTTTCATTCGAATGAAGGAAACAATTTCAAGCATCCAGACGAGAAGAAGGAAATCATCAAACCATGCGGACTGCAAGATTTCAATAGGGCGAGATTGCAAATGAGCACCAGTTTCTTCAAAGCATGAATTTCTCTCTCTCTCTCTCTCTCCAGACTTCTCATTCTGCTCAAACATCTCTCAAAGGCACCAACTCAAAATTTTCAAAAGCTTGACTTAAAAAAATGAGGGGAATTCGAGGGTTACAACAAACTGGCTCTTTCTTGGGATGATTTGGCTAGGACGGAGAGCGAAGCAAGATCTAGAACCATAGAAAAACTCTGGGAAAGTAGACCAGTGCCTTATCCATTGGGCAAATAGAGTCAAAGGTAAAACTAATACAGAAGACAATACACACGGAAGGGAAACAAACCAAAAGGAAAGACAAAAACAAACAAAAAACTACGCATAGTATATACAAAAGGACTTCCCAAATCACCTAGGACTTGAACAACTTCAAATACCGCCACTATAAGGAAGTGGGAGAGAGGATCAATCCATATAATCCATATAATCCAAGTAGAAAGAATTTTCTCTAGAAAGTGTCTCGATTTTGAAAGGACCAAGCCAAAGAGAATCAAACTTACCATGGCTTCCTCGAGGTTCATGTCTTTTGTCCCACAGAGAACAATGTCTCCCACTTGAAAATCTTTGGGCCTAGCCTTCTTATCAAACAAATCTTTCACCTTGGTTGATGAGTTGAGATCCAATCAAAAACCCGTATCCCATCTTCATCCACTTACAGAAGGTACATGATTCTCTTGTCTAGGAGGCCGATGAAACTTGAGTCCTCAATACCCTTCATTAAGTGCAAGGCTGGTAATTCCACTTATTCTTGGTAGCTGACCTTTAACACCATACACCACCGAAATGGAGACATCCCAATTGCTCTTTTGGGTGTAATTATATCTGCTAGAGGGAATCATAGAGCTTCTTGTGCGGTTCCTTTGAGAGTCATTGAAAAGATTCTTAACGATGGTTACCAGATTCTTATTTTTGATTCTCGCTTGTCCATTCCGTTGAGGATAATAACTGGAGAATGAGCAAGGAAATTCCATAGCCATGCAGAAATCCATCATCTCTTAAGAAGAAAAATTGGAAGCATTATTAGTCACAATCTTGTTTGGTACCCCAAACCTTATCAAGATGTTCTTCTTGATGAAATTACACACCACCTCGAAGTAGTGCTTTTGACTAGAATAGCCTCTACCCACTTTCAAGTAATCAGAAAGATTAGCATGTGATTATGTCCAAAATGGAAGGTGGGTTCGAGTTCCAATGAAGTCTAATCCCATTGTTTAAAAGGTTCATCAATTATTCTTTGGTTTGAGTGGTAAAGCAGCCAACTTAGGTCTCAAACAAAATTCGACAAGCTTCACACTTACTTACCCATTTTGATGCATCTCTAAACAATGTAGGCCAATAGTTCCCCTGCACGAAGGATCTTATGGCGTGTGGCAGTTAAGAGAAGTTCCCTCCATAAGCTTGATGATGAAAAGCTGAAAACAACCTCTTTTGTTGCTCTTTTTCCACACATTTAAGGAATCTTCCATCAATGCCTCGCTTGAACAAAGCATTTTCCCATAATACATAATGTGCTGAGACATTAGCTTAATAGGTCTCTTTTCCTTGGCACTCAAATGGGATGGACATTCTCCATAAGTAAGAAAATGTTCAATATTAGCATACCACTCATCTCGTTGAATCGAGGTAGAGGACAACGGGGACATCAATTGCTTTTGTGGACAATTCTTCATCAGCCCCTTCGACAATAAGCTCACACGAGCCTTTACCCAGGACTAGCTTAGTTGGTGTGATATCAAGGTCATATTCTTGGACATTTCTTTACCCAATTGCCTCTCTTAGTTCCAAACTCTTATTGTGCAAGAATAGACTTGATGGTTGTATTGTGTACAAGCACAACAGAGTGAGAGAATTTAAGATATAAAAATGAAACTGCTTAACAACTTTGACCACTGCAAAAGCATGTTTCTCCATCATAGTATATTTTAATTCATGAGCTTTCAGAACATAGCTCATGAAGGCAATTGGAAGTTCATGATTCTCAGAATTTTCTTGAGTTAGCACAATAACTAAGGTATTCTCTGTAGCATAGCAATAGATAATAAAATCCTTGCTGAAATCAGGACATGCTAGGATGGGAGTTTTAGCAATGGCTTTCTTGATATCTTCAAATGCTTCCTTACCTTCAGAAGACCAACCAAAGGTTTGCTTTCCTTTCATCATTTGAGAAATGCTCATAGTCAGTCGCAAAGTCTAGAATGAATCTCCTCAAGAAATTTATCTTGCCAAAGAAAGAGTGAACACCCTTTTTGCTTGTGGGAAGAGGAATCATTGGATTGCTTGAAATTTTACGGATCTATCTTGATCTCTTCTTTGGAAATAATGTGCCCTAAAGAACTTGCCTTGAATACACAAAAGATAGACTTTTAGGATTGAGAGAAACTCCATGTTCTTTGCATTTTTGGAGAAGCTGTTTCCAAATGCTGAAGATAATCTGCCCTTGTTTTCGAAAAAACAATCAAATCATCAAGGTACACAACAATGCACCTTCCCTTTAAGCTACCAAAAGCTAAATCCATTGCCCTCTGGAAAGTGGCACTAGCATTGATAAGGCCAAATGGCATTCTCTTGTAGGTAAAGGTGCCCCGGGGGTAGTAAAAGCGAGTCTTCGCGATGCTGGGGTCTTGACTTTCGATTGATTGTATCCAGAGAATCCATCTAGCATAGACAACATCTCGAGTCCGAGACAACTTTCAAAACTTGACCCATTATGGGGAGTGGATAGTTGTCTTTTAGAGAGGCCTGATTCAAATTCCTAAAATCCACACAGATGTGAATCTCACCATTCTTTTTCCTGATAGGCACAATGTTGGAAATCCAAGTTGAATGATGTATAGGAAAAATAATCTTGCTTAAAGTAACCCGGATCTCTTGAAAAATAGTATTGGTAACCTTACTGCGTTTTCTTACGCTTGAAAGGTTTGATCCCAGGTCTCAGAGGGATATAGTGTTGCATCTCCTTTGGTTGAAAAGCCTTAAGATATTCATATGAATAGGCAAGAACATCAAAGCATACTTCTTTAATAGGCTTATTGCTTTCCTCTTCTCTTCTTGAGTGCAGCATTTTCCAATATTCACCACCTTGGGTTCATCATTGCTTTCAATATTGACCTTCTCATACTCGGGAGATGGTGAGTTCGAGAAGCTTCAGATTTGATGAACTTATCCTATTTGTCAAATAGATCTTCTAGGCTCACCATTCCTTTAGGAATCTTGTTACCCTTCAACTTAATACAGCCATCCTGATCCATTTCTTCCTTGATGTCTTTTTTATTGGAGGGCGGGTACTCTCAGGCAGAGTTTCACTTCCTTGAAAATACAAGATATTCCAAGAAAGTGGTTGGCTCAACATACTCCTTATCAAGATATTCCAAGAAGAAATTTTCAGCCTAGGAACCAGGAGAGGAAGAGGAAGAGGAGGATGTTGAGCCAACTAATTTTCAGCACTAATTGATCTGGAATTGGCTCCAGGAGAGGAAGAGGAGGATGCTTTAGACTTGGAGGGTTCTCTCTTCAGTTTACCAGACATGATTAAGTCATCCTCAACCTCGATAGCCAAATGCTGATCAACATCCAGAGTTGCAAGGTTAGCTCTCCTTAGTGCATAGCTCACTTCAGGTAATTGAGCATTGAGGAAGAAGCATTTTTGGATTTGATCCACAGGACAAGTGTTCTGTGGAATTTTATGAATGAGCTTGTTGAATTTGGCCACAAATTCTCTCATGGGCTCATGTGGTTCCTTCTTGATATGAGAAATTTGAGCCAAGAGAGCATGCACATCTTCAGCAGGTTTGAAACATTGCTCAAACTGAGTTGTCAAGGTGGTCTAATCAATAATTGACCCAACAGGAAGATGATAGAACCAATCAGCAACATTATCCTGCAATGTCTCTACAAAGAGCCTGATAGAAACGTCTTCATGCTCAATCCCAAGAATCCCACATGCAACGTTGAAGGCTGCAATGTGTTCATCTGGGTGTACCTTCCCATCACCTCAAAATTTAGGAAAACCTTTCCTACTACTCCTGGGTAGCTCATGCAATGGTTGAGGAAGAGCAAGAGGCCCAATTCGTTGTCCCCAAGGTAGAGGCACTACCATTTATGGGAAGATTGTCTGAAGGGGAATTGAGACACCAGCAAGTATTAGAGCAAGAAGATTAGGGCTGAGTTGTTCTAGAGGAATGCTATTCTTGGAGTTTCTGTCCTTAATAGGGGGTGTGCTTGAAGAACGAGTTCCTTTGTTCCTTCTTGCTGGAAGAAGAGGGAAGTTTTGTTGCTCCAGAAGTTGAAAATGAGGATCTTCGACCGAGAGCTTTCTTCCCACGTGTATATCGTAGAGTCGCAGATCAAAAATGATCTTGAAGTTGTTATTTTAAAAGGGATATTTTTGAAAAAAATCCCCAACGGAGTCACCAAAAATGTTGGGTTTTAAAATGGTACTTTGATCAAAACCACATTCAAGGGACAACAAGTCCCTCCTCTTTATGGGAGAGGTTCCCTTATTGAAAACAAGAACAAAGCTTATATACAAATGTACAATTTTCATCTTAAGGCTGGACCTCTGACATCTTGAAATGCTTTTATACCAAAAGATTATCAATACAAACGAATGGAAGAACTAAAGAAAGGAAAGAGCAGAATATAACAACACTTTCAGGAAATATAGATAGCAGAGTATAACCCTATACGTACTGAGCAAGAGTGATACAAAACAGAATCATTCACATTCACAACATAAGATATCATTCCACAGACACAAAGTTCCAGAAATCATATCAATAAGAACACAAAGTTTCTTATCACAGAAAGTAAATGATCCACGAATTTTAGATGATCAAGAAGGGACAATGGAGGAAGATAGAGAAAAGGGGAAAATCCTTCTGTAGTGATTTACTTTCGACTATAATTACACTTCAAAAGTATCAGAGTCCAACCCTTTGCAATGAGCCAAGCTCTTACATTTATAGATGAAGCCAAGAGAGGAGAAGAAGAGAAGGAAGAAAATCTGATTTGGTGCCCAACCACCAACTATTAATGCCCCTGCAAATCCACCTACAATCTGTCAAATTTGGTTCTGCATGTCTTTGGCGTGTTGAAGAAGGAAGGATGAGAGATCATACCAAATTTGATCTAGTTGAAGCAGTCCGATCACATATTAATGGCATGAAAGATGTTTTCTAGGTTTTCACCCGAATCAAGATATCCAGTCGGTTCTCCATGTCTGTTTGGCGTGTTGGAGAAGGAAGTATGGAAGATCGGATCAGATCTGGGTAGTTGAAGCAATCAGATCCTGTATTAATGGCTTGAAAGATGTTTTTCATATTTCTAACCACCAAATCCTACTGAAAACAATATTTTATGCTTCCATGGAGTAGAGGAGACCAAGATCTTTCCAACAGTATAAAATTTGTTGAATTTCAAGCACTGGAGAGAAAGTTATGCTCATTTGAATATTTGTATCGAACTCGTACAAAAATGGCGAAAATTGCAAAAATGGATCCGTGGGCCCGAAATTGAAATTGCGCCTTTAGAATAAAAGATGCAAAAGTGCAAAAGTTCCCCATAGCCCCGCAAGCCCGCAACTTCACATTTTGCATTTGGGTCTGACACGTGGCGTTACCTGAGTGGTAACGGAGTCACGACTCACTTTATAATTTTACTTCTTTTAGAAACGAGGCTCAAAACCTCAAAGTTTTCTGCCGACCTGCCACTCCGCTTTGAATTTTGATTTGGGCTCAACATTTGACTTTTCCCTCTTGGAAATAAGGTTCAAAATCTCAAAAGGCTCCAACGATCCACTTCCCCGCTTTGACTCTTCATGCGGGCTCGATATTTGACTTTTTCCTTCCTTTTGGTGAAAGCTTTATATCCGACCGGGACACGTGGAGGCTTCCCGCTCATTTGGATACTCACTTTGTATTTACCTCTTGAAAGAGCGCCAAAGAGACATGTGGCTCCTTCCACTGCCTCGCCTTGTTTCTTTGTGTTTTTGTGAAGTCCCTTTTGTTTGGCAAGGTCATAGGCCTGACCCTGGACACATGGAGGCTCAGTGCACATTTGGGACCTGCTTTTAGATTTTTCCTTTGAAGTTGCGCCGCGTTGACACGTGGAGGCTTCCGCAAACCCTTCTATACTTAGCTCGATTCTATGGCCGACTCTGTCTCCTTTTCAGACCTGGGACATGTGGAAAGTTGGTGCTCGTTTCGAGGACAGCCTTTGGCTTCGACCCTTGAAGGTACACCTATGAGACACGTGGAGAGCCCCGCCGGTTCTTTTGTACTTAGGTGATTCGAGCTTGCTGCCCATTTGACTGCTATCGGACCCTACACACGTGGAGGGGCGGTAGTTCAGGGGCTCTCTTTGGGCCACGCTTTTGATGTTGCAGACTGATGAGGAACGTGGTGAGTCTGCTGCAAACTTAGGATCTGCTTTGAACTTGGCCTTTGAAGGGGCGCCGTAGGACGCGTGGAGGCTTCCGCCGACTCCTTATACTTGGTCGATTTTGGCCTCGATTGGACACCGCCTTTCTTAATACAAAACCAAATTTCCAAAAAGTGACCGTGCCTTCCTGCATCCAATTAGAGATGTCCACGTACTCATGGGTGCTTGGTCCAAAAATTGACAGGGAAGATACGCCGTCACTCACGACTGTGGAAAAATACAGAGAGGGAAAACTCCACCATTTACGCTGAATAACACATTGCTCCTCGTGGAAAGGAGAACTGTAAACAACACCAGGCTCGATACGATCCACGATTATAGAGAAAGGATTTGACAATTTCATTCGAATGAAGGAAACAATTTCAAGCATCTAGACGGGAAGACAAAAATCATCAAACCATACGGACTGCAAGATTTCAATAGGGCGAGATTGCAAATGAGCACCAGTTTCTTCAAAGCACGAATTTTCTCTCTCTCTCTCTCTAGACTTCTCACTCTACTCAAACATCTCTCAAAGGCACCAACTCAAAATTTTCGAAAGCTTGACTTAAAAAATGAGGGGAATTTTGAGGGTGACAATAGTCCTCAAACTACTTACAGAGCTTCGTGCCTATCTCGTTCCAAATAGTGATCAAAATCCACCTCATTAATGAACTTGTTAGTAATGGAAAATCTAAACCTACAAGTTTTTATTGCATGCAATTGTACATCATCACCAACCCATCCCAAAGGATAATAAGGCTTAGGATGTGGTTTGGTTTGGAGTCCCAATTTTCTCATAACATCCTCGAAATCATATTATCTTGATATGCACTATCAAATAGAGTGTCTATTCTAGTATGTTTAGAAACAACTCTAAGGTGGAACAACTCACTTATTTTCTTCTCATCATGCATAGATTGTTGTTTAGAAGAAGAAGAAATATTAGATGAACTGGTTCTAGAAGAAGAGGAAGAATTACAACCTTGTAAACCCATGGCTGTGATCTTGGTCTCATCACCGGAATTGGATCCAAGATCCTATTGCACCACAGTGTTGGTCTTATTTTCTTTCCCTTTCTTGTTATTAAAGCACTTTGGATTAAGCTTCGGATGTAATTTCCAACACTTAGATTCATCATGATTCTTTTTGTAATGATTACAAAATGGCTTATCATCTTATTTCTTAATAGTAAAAGTAGTCTTTTTCTTACCCTTTCCTTTACCTTGTTCTTTCAAACTTTTCTCTTTACTATCAGATTGTTTATTCTTGCTTTTTAAAAATGACTCTTTGGACACTTTCCCCCTTGCTTCCAAATGAGTAGCTTACACACACTCCACATCAAGATTAGTAGGATTAAGCATGAGAATCATATGTCTTAAATAGCTATGTAACCCACCAATATATTTTAGCAAGTGTTTCTTACGTATGGATAGAAATATGCGATGGAAAGTTGCAAAAGTTATGGAGTGAGGCTAAAGAACCTCAAAGCTTTGCTAACTCAACCATGCACCATCAGATTAGAGCTAAACAAGAGAAACTAACATAAAAGTATTATAACTTTGACAAAAACATAAAAAACTAACATGTTAAAGCTTATTAAAATTGAACCTAGTTTAGATCCTAAGCAATCAAATTATGTGTTGTTTACTCCCAAACATAGTGAAAAATCTCTCAAGTTGGCTACATGGCCAAGATTTAGATCTTCCTTACTAACTATATTTGGAATGGATGGATGCAAGATGGAGGAGCTCTTAACAATGGATTATGGCCACGATCCAAATGTTCTATAGCTTAAAGCTATCACAAATGGTTTCTAATGCCTTTCCAAAGTGTTTGAGAGTAAAGTTGTGTGTGAATTTGAATGAAAGTGAGGGTGACCCTTCTATTTATAGTTTTCCACTTGGGAGAGTTTGGAATTTGGGTGCATGTGGGACTAAAGCTCTTTTAGATTAGATTAGGATAAACATGCTTTAGGCTTAGTTAAGATTGGTTTAGGCTAGTTAACTAGGGTTTAGGCTAGTTAAAATTGATTAGCAAGTGATTAGAGACTCATTGAGAGTTGGGAGGGGTCTGGATAACCAATTGTGACTGATAGATAGCCTAGGAAGCCAATAGAAGTGGTCTAGAGAGAACTAGGGAGATTCTGAATGGTTGAAAGGAGGAATGTTTAGCTAATAAGAGAGATATTAACCAAATTAGATGATTTATAGGAGGAATATGACCAAGAAGGTGTCGTAAATGGGCATCGAGAATGGAGCGAAGAATGGGGAATTAACGTAGTATCGTTAATCGGTTGAATTGGATGAAATGCTAAGTGTAAGCATATTTTAGGTGTCTACATTTTCCCCTCTTTGGGGTGGCGTAAGTGACGTCACTTCAAAGAAAGTAGACAAACATAAACAAGTAGAAAATTTTGAAGGGATAGAAGAAAAAATGAGTAGAATGAAGGATGCCCCCTCGATTGTCGATGGGGTGATAGAAGAACTTCGATTGACGATCGAAAAGATGACAGAAAGAGAACAGAAGAAAGAATAGTGTGATGAAGAAGAAAAGAAAGGGGATATAGAAGAAAAGGAGTATGAGGAAGGGGGAATGAGCTAACATCCATCCAATGCCTTTTAAACAACTTTATTTTCATCATATTGCTAGAGATCTTCATCATCGGTCCTTATTAAAAAGAATGAACAAAAGTGTAGTATGACATGAAAAGCCATATACGAACAAATGTCCATTGCTAAAAAAACACTAACTCCATGCAACATACAAAATGCAATGCAATACGAGAAAGTAAAAGATGCCTAACTCCATGCAACATACAAAATGCAATGCAATACGAGAAAGTAAACAAGCTAACCTAACAGAGAAACATAATGCAATGTTTTTGTTATCAAGCTTCAGTTCAACCTATTGAATTAATGACAAGGGTTAATGACGGTGCCCCAAGCAAAGATACATGTGAGGGGAATAATGGAGGACACTTCGGTCCAATGGAAAAGCAATGTGCACTACGAAATAGTACCAGGCAACTCGTTGTGCCCCAGAGTAGACAAAGTAAGCAGCCTAGCTTTTCTTGATGGAGGTAGATCAAGATGATCCATGAGTCAGCGCACATGAACAGGTGAGAACCAAAGAGTGACATTTTGTAAGCTGATTTATATTGTTTTTGATGTTTCTTGGAACATATTTGAATGTTTTGATTTTTCTAACATATTTGAATGTTTTTTTTTTTTTTTTTAAAGTTTTCTGAAACTATGTATAGGAAGACAAAGAAGCGTGGATGCCCTAGCGATAGATGGGATGTACAAGGGCAAAAGGCCACGCGCATGTGAGAAAGGTGAAGATGTGAAAATGCCCCAACGATTAGGTGGGAGTATTCAAAGGCAAACTCTTCACGGATAGAAGTGGGACCCAAGGCCATTATGGATAGGTTCAACATGATGATGAACGTAAACCAATGAAGTGCTAAGAGGAAGCAAGGATGCCCCCAGCGTAAGTTGGCCTAAAAGCACATGATAGAAAGGAAGGAGACGATTGTCTTTGTGAAAGGGGAAAAAGGTGTCCATGCAAACATGTCAAAAAAGGTTATCTTATACACATGGATGTTCTGAACGAAGTAGAAGAATGATGTGAAAGACATGAATGTAGCTGAGAAGCCTCGTGATGAAACAAGTGATTAGCCAAAGGCACAAATCGTGAGATGAGATACAGACTAGAGTAAGAGTCTGAACAAGGTCCAAAAAAAGACACTTGGTAACATACTAATCCTGCATACTCATAGAGATCCAGTGTGTGAACATGGAATTAAATTACCTCTTGAAGGGAAGATTTAATAGATAACAAGTGAAGACACCCTAGCCAATGTGTAGGAATGTTTGATTTTGAAAGGTGATTTGTGAATGGAGGGTGGAAGGATAGCCGTACATTGCTCGCATTGCCAGCCAAGCGTCCATAGCCCGATGGAGATGCATTTGATTCTAATCGCAACATTGCTCTACTCATTCCAATCAGCGTCCATAGCCCCGATAGAGATTATTGGAAATACCCCAAGAGAGAGTTATATATCAATTTTCTTTTTCTTTGTAGCTTTTAGATTTTGAATTTTGATTGATTTTGATTCTTTTGCTTTCTGAAAACTTATTTCAGCTCTCTTGTTTGACAAGGGGTTAAGAACCACAAATGGCTTGATGGAAGGAGGTGGAAGTGATTGTGATGACGACATTGGCTAGTGTCAACAAATATGTCCAAAATTTCTTCGCAACAAGTTTATTAGATGTTGAATGTGATAGGATCTCCATGAGGTCAGTCGTTCTTTAATTTACCAAGGTGATAAAAGACCAGGGTCAAACGGATACCATAGAGATAAATGTCACAAAATGCATGTGAATAGGCTAACCAAAAGATCACCGAAGGGATAAAAATGGTAGGAAGACTTGCAGAAGAAGAGAAAGGAAGGGAAGAAATAAACATCCATGTGTATGCAATACCTGATTGCAATGTTTGATCTTTGTACCTTTGATTTTTCTTTGAAATGTTTTCTCATGTTTTTGTATTTTTGAATTGTTTTGATTTTTAGATTTTTGATAGTTTTTGGAAAGGTGGGACCAACAAAGTCACTCTGCGTGGTAAGATCCAACAACGATGTTTGTAACTTCCTTAATAAGGGAGACTAAGTGTGATTGTTTATCAAGAGTCATGTTATCTCCGATGTCGATGATTGTGGTGAGCTCATACTCAACTAAAGACTGCGATTTATCCTGAAACATGGATTTCGTATGCGGGAGTTGGAGTTCCCTATCTAGAGGTTTATGCACTTTGTGCCATACTTGATGGTTACGTTGATGTGCGTTCTTGAATCGTGTTTGATTTTTAACCTTAAGATCGTTTACTTTGTTGGGAGCTTTAGAGCTCTTGGAAGTTTTGACCTGAGCTTGATAATGAACTTGTTTGGGTTTTTTATAAGCTGACGCATGATTTGTCTGATCCCGAGAAGGAGAAGAAAGTGAACGTTTATGATTGATGAAAGGAACGATAGAAATGGTAGTGGGCTTGCCACAAACATTGATAGAAGAAAGATGTGATAGATGAAAAGGATACGGTCCAAGAATTGAAGAGGATGGGCTACCAGGAGGTGAGCCACCGATAGAAGATGATGAAGGGCTGCTAGGATATGGCCCTAAGATGGAAGAAGTTGGGCTACGAGGACATGGTCCAAGAATAGAAGATGAGGGTGAGGGACTACTAGGGTGTGGCCCAAGTATCGATGAGTAGGGGCTACTCGGAGGTGTCCCATAGATAGAATAGATGAAGGGCTACTAGGACGTGGCCCAAGAATAGAAGGTAATGGGCTACCAGGAGGTGACCCACAAGTAGAAAATGGAGGGCTACTAGGATGTGGCCCCAAGATAGAAGAAGACGATGGGCGACCAGGAGGTGAGCCAAGGCAAGATTTTGATTGAGGAATGATGATAGATAAGGAATGATTGGGTAATGAGAAGATAGGCCATGGATCAATGCTAGACCCCAACATCTCATCATGTTCAGAGGAAGGTGAAGATGGAATAACAGAAGAAGAATCAAGTTCCATGACCTTAGGCTCTTCCTCTATGTTATGATAAAAGGAATCAAACTCTTCCTCCCCATACGTGAGCGTATCGAGTTCAAGAAAGAAACCTTGTTTGTAATCCTCTAAAGGGATATCTTCATGTAGTCTGATTGGTCCTTTATCCTGAGATAAATCAATCAATAGAGGTTGTTGTTCTTTGACCATGGGGGTTGACTAGAAGAAATGGATCCGCTAAGCGGGGAAGATTGATTGACAGAAGAAGATGACTCAAGAGAGGAAGTAGGCTTGGAGGAGGCAATTTCATGAATGGATGATTTGGATTTGGACCTAGGTCATTTTTCTAGAAGATGACGTAATGTAGGTTGGAAAGTAGGATCACATAGCCATCCATTAAGTTGTGACGTAGGAGTCGAATTGGATGAGTGACTAGAGGTAACCCGAGTCGTGGAACTCTTCGATGGAGGAAGAGGTCATTGAGATGACTGATGAAGGAGGCCCTGCGAAGAAAGGGAGGACCGTGACTCAAGAACCGAATTAGATGTTTGATCGATGGAACTTGGAGTCACACGAGTCTTCAAAGGAGGAAGACATCATTGAGGTGAGTTGGAATAAAGGTCCTACGAAGGAAGGGAGGACCGTGATTCAAGATTTGATCTAGGGGTATCCGAACAATAGTTGGGATCGAATCTTCAGAAGAAGAGTGGGAATCGAATGGTAGTTTGGATCTGAATGGAGAAGAAGAGTGGGGGAACTGAATAATAATTTGGATAGAAGCATCCAAACCATACCACCGACTATGAGCTGAAGGTGGGGAACAGGGTACCCAAGGTGGGAATTCTAGCATGAAGAACCAAACGAGGTTTAGTCGTAAAGGGTATCTTTTGATGTGAATGCCTAAACCTAGGTTCCGCACATTGTCGTAAGCGTGAGGAGCGCGATGATAGTCAGTCATTGTTGGTGTCGTTTAAGCACAAATGTCTAGACCTAGATAGTGCGATCAAACTTCTTCAAAGTGAAGAAGGCCCCATGCCGATTTGGGCAGCACAATGGCAGCCAACTAGACATTTCATATATGTACGGAGATGCATGTGTGATTTTCGAAGAAGGTCTAAGGAAAATAGACATCATGATGATGAAATCTTGATGAGATCAAAAAGGATTGTCCTAGAAAACAAGTTTTTGAATGAATAATCACAAGGAACAATCACGCAAGTGTGAAACACAAATCCAATCAATAAGGAAATACTCCCTATGTAAAATGTGTGTGCAAAATGACAGCCCAATGCAAAGATGATCCACACAATGTCAATACTTACGTCAAGTTCAAAATGAACAAGGTGTAAGTAACAACAAGGAGCAAATCGTGACCTCCACACAAGGTATACCTAGTACTAACTCGAGTGTCGATGAAAGCTAAGTGTTTTGAAAAGTGGACGTCACAACTAGACATATCGTAACAACGCTATCCAGATATCTCAACCAAGCAAGCAAGGTGTCGATATCAAGACAACATTATGGCGGATATATATAATGCGGTATCAACACTCGTCAAGAAACCCAGATGACGTCTAAACTAAAATCAAGTAGAAGGTATAACAAGAAGTCTGTGATAATGCAAGTAGCGTAACCACGCAATAGAGGGATTTATACTACGTGCCCAAAGAATGGGAGACACAATGTAAATACCAATACTGAATGACTAGAATGCAAGAAAAAGTTGACAAACTAGGGGAGAGACAAAATGACAAAACCGACCCATAACAATGATGAGGATCCTGAAGTCAAGATCGTAGGACTGCCAAAGACGTGAAAATGTACCTGCTCGCTTTAGTCGTTTAACACCCCAGCCGCAAACATGGATGAGTGTAAACATACAAAAAAGTAGCTAGCACAATCTTTGACATGACACGTAAAGTATGCCTCTATTCGAATTCCAACATGGAAAGTATGAACGCATGGGTGTAGATCAAGAACATGTGAAAATAGACTTAGTTTCACTTTGGGTGAGCTTCGCCTCATTTGAAAAATGAGAAGGAAGCTAAGCTAAGTAATACGTTTGTCTAAATTCATGATGAAAAACACTTAGATCCAACTTAGAATGGGTTCGTTACCGTGTTCGAAAAACAAGGTGTTGAATCCAAACAAGTTATCACTTCGTGATGGAAAACGACGCGAATGGACTAGTAAAGTTGGCCTCCAGACAAAATGGTCTCCTTAATAAGTTCTCTCAACTAGGTGTTACAAGGTTGTCTAAGAGCGAGGCGCGATTTACCCAAAAAGTCACAATGACTAGTTTGGGAGTATCTCGGCTTTGTCCCCCTTCAAGTACAGTGGGCAATGAATGCATCCATCATGTACTTTTACTAAGGTCGCGATACGGACAACTTGTAACTCTAACTCACAAGGCGTACTAGTCAAGTGGGTAAGCGAGGCGCTTCCTGTTTTGTCCACGAGGTTACTCAGTGGTGGACTACTTTGGGGTTCCTGGAACCACCCCCATTGTTATAGCTTAAGGCGTTATGCCAAAGGGGTTACGTTCCAGTTAAGCGGAGAGGGACTTACCCTTTTCAAAACCTGTAATACAGTGTGTTGAGTATGGTGTGTTTTTATCTTTTTTAATCTTAATGTGGTTTCAAAAGTGGCACACCATTTGGCAATCTGCAAACACACGTGTATTAGAAGTTTTTCACTTCATTCTTAACACCTTTCTTTGACCAACATTAGGTCCTGTAGACAACAAGTTGGTTAGTAGTTTTCTCGTTTGCCGATTGAGGTAAAAGAGAACTCACACTTGCTTTTGATTCCTAAGATCACCCGAAGGCACGAAGGAAGAGCATACACAAAGTGGAAATCCTACTAAAAGCACATAAAAATGTTACTTTATCCTTTAAAAAGCAAGTGTTTTTAACATAAAAAATAGAATTTGTGCAAGTGTTTTTGATCTCCAAGATCGCTTTGGAAAGCGCGAGGAGAGAGCATACACACTTTTTACAAATCCTAATTCAAGCTAAGGAATGAAAAACACTTAACTAATTTAGTCAAAAAATGACCAAAATAACCCTACAAACAAATGATTAGTGTCACAAAACCTTTCAAATTTGTTAAAGTGCAAAAAATTTTTTTTTTTTAGACTTTAAGACATGCTAGAAAATGAATATTTACCTAATAATGTAAACCATAAATTTTTTGTAAGTCCAAATCCTAATTTTATGATTTCATTATGTAGTTCTCTTCAATACCTTTCCAATGCAACAAAAATGGAGTCGTTTTGAGCTCGGGAGAGCAAAAGTTATGGCCTTCGGAAGATTGGTGGTGAATGCAGTCTAACACAGACACGCCCAGTATGATGACAGTGCATGTGCACTTTGTTTCAACGGTAGTGCACGCATGCGCATAGGTGTTTTTGCACCCAGAAACATAGAAAAACAGAATAAATGATGCAGACGCACCCAAATGATGATGATGGAGTACTGCTGTTTTCAATGGGTACGCATGCACGTAGGTGTTTTGCACCCTAGAAACACGAAAAACAGAAACTGTGACGCAAACGCCCTAGGAGAATGATGCAGTACACACTTTGTTTCAATAGGTATGCATGCGCGTAGGTGTTTTTGCAAAAAAAACATAGAAAACATAAAAGGATGATGTACAGATGCCTGAGATGATGGGTATGCGCTGTTTCAATGGATACGCGCCCCTTCACAACACCTATGCGTGCCCTATGAAAAACCTGCAAAAAACATGGATTTTCAAATTTTCAAGAGCAAACAGGTTAGTAGTTAGTCAAAGCTTCCTATTTCTATGTTAAACCCACAAATGCATGTAAATAGAGTTCATTAATCCAAGGTTTAAAACAGAAAAGAGGAAATAACAAGTGATTTAAACTAAAAAACTTGAAAAATGACTTTGAAGAACTCAAAGGACCTCCATTAATGGAGGATGGACATAAGTGTCCCACCGGGCGTGCCAAATGTATGCAATGGAAAGTTGCAAAAGCTATGGAGTGAGGCTAAAGAACCTCAAAGCTTTGCTAACTCAACCATGCACCATCAGATTAGAGCTAAACAAGAGAAACTAACATAAAAGTATTATAACTTTGACAAAAACATCAAAAACTAACATGTATACTACTCTCTACTCTATGAAAGCTTATTAAAATTGAACCTAGTTTAGATCCTAAGCAATCAAATTATGTGTTGTTTACTCCCAAACATAGTGAAGAGATCTCTCCAAGTTGGCTACATGGCCAAGATTTAGATCTTCCCTTACTAACTATATTTGGAATGGATGGATGCAAGATGGAGGAGCTCTTAACAATGGATTATGGCCAAGATCCAAATGTTCTATAGCTTAAAGCTATCACAAATGGTTTCTAATGCCTTTCCAAAGTGTTTGAGAGTAAAGTTGTAAGTTTGAATGGGAGGGGTGACCCTTCTATTTATAGTTTTCCACTTGGGAGAGTTTGGAATTTGGGTGCATGTGGGACTAAAGCTCTTTTAGATTAGATTAGGATAAACATGCTTTAGGCTTAGTTAAGATTGGTTTAGGCTAGTTAACTAGGGTTTAGGCTAGTTAAAATTGATTAGCAAGTGATTAGAGACTCATTGAGAGTTGGGAGGGGTCTGGATAACCAATTGTGACTGATAGATAGCCTAGGAAGCCAATAGAAGTGGTCTAGAGAGAACTAGGGAGATTCTGAATGGTCGAAAGGAGGAATGTTTAGCTAATAAGAGAGATATTAACCAAATTAGATGATTTATAGGAGGAATACGACCAAGAAGGTGTCGTAAATGGGCATACATTGACAATTCAAACTTAATATCCAATTTCAATGAAGGAAGAAAATCATAATTTCATTTACCATCCTTTGAGGAGGAGATCGGATTCGAGATAATAAGATTATTATTCTTTTTCAAGTATTTTACCTTTATTGGCTTCTTTTTCCATCACAAACTCGATCTCAAAGACAATTCCTCCACCATTTATTTCATTTGCATGAAGGATCGATGAAATTCATCTTCTTGTTCTTCATCCATATCTACACTTCATGACCGCCTCAATCCAATTTTCGGATCCAAACATGCTAATGTTCCTTCACCTCATCTAGAACGAGACCTTGTCAACATACACCAAACACTTGCAATCCAAAATAATGGTTAAACTGATTGTAGACCAACTCTGATACCAAATGATCCGTAATTGAAAACAATATGCACACACTTCAAAAAAATTGCATTAAAACTCAATTTTTAGGTTTTAATTCAACGTTAGAATGAAAACTATGAGATAAGACTACAAAATAGAGTACCAAGTAGAAACAGAAATAAATATGACTCTAACAAGTGATAACAGAGTTTGACACAAAGCCTACATCTCTCGGGTGCATAGATATGCAATCGATCTTATTAAAAATATACCTCAAAAGACTTACAATTCGGATACAAGGAAAATAAGAATATTCCCCAATTGCCACAATGTTCTCCCTCAAAACTATCCTTGGTATCTCTACAAATTGTCCCACAACAATTCATATATCTCTCACAATACCCCTACAGTTTTACACACAGTAATTCATTAATTACCCTTCAATAACATCCAACTCACATATATATACATTTGATTCCACCACTTGGTCTACTTGATTGGAACTTATTTTGGCACATGACATGTTAGGGGGTCAATGCCCCCTGAACCTCCACTCGATCATTTTTTTCCCTCTTGGGATATTCTCGATATAAATGTAGCAAGAGAATGAATGTTTATTATTTTTATAAGATTTGTCCCTATTCATATTCCTCTCTATCTTTGGTAAAGGCCTATAGATTTGATAAACAATGACATGAATAATCTCGACTTCCATAGTGTACTTGTAAATTATATAGAACTAGGATCATTCTAAACTAAATATATTTCTAGTATGCTTTCAACTTAACACACCAATGAAAAACCATTACATTCTCGAAGTGCATCAACCTTTTCCTTAATACATCAAAACAACATTTGCTTTGTACATGGCTAGAGGTTTTCTTACTTCAACAATATGTCAATCTTATATCTTCATTAAGCAAGAACTAAACATTGTTCAAAATGATTCTCTTCACTAATTTATACAAATGAACACTTGTACAAATATTACTCAAGACATCCTTTATGGGTAAACTATAAGATTCTAATTCTTTTTATACACATATTGAATTTAAAAAAACCTTCTTACACCTTTATACAAAATTTACATATAGATTTCCAATAATGCAAGCAAACTCTTTGCTTCACATGGGAATGCAATTGTAATAGCACTAATATTTCTACTCCAACATCACACAAAGGTTACATTTTTGTTATTTACAGGTCAAGAATTAAATCACATTGGAATCCAACATGTCAAATTTGAGAGTGAGACCTCCATATTTCTAGACAAGTAGAAAATCCAAGAAAGCTCCAAATAATGTCTCAAAGTTTATACTTTTCTCCAAAACACCACCAAGAAGAAGGCTTGAAAACCTCCCAACCATAGGCATCATTACATGCCTTTTCTCCAAAGAGAGGGCATGTTAGCCTCCCCCAAGCCCATGGGAAAGAGGGATAACATGCCACCAAGATACCAAGAAAAACAAAGATCCAACAAAACCAACAAGGATAACCAAGATGAGGGGACCAAATTTCCACCAAAACCATAAAAGACAAACTACCAAGGTATCCAAAATCAGGAAATGGGAAGAGGGGAAGAATGGATCCCAAAAACCAAAAGTGAATGCATATAACAAGATCATCCTCCAAATATCATATCTCCATAACTCCATATCACCCACCAAACCCCTTATAACTCCATATTATCCTCCTTGCCAAGGCTTTTCAAGCCTTGCATGCTTCCTTGGCAAGGATAGGAGGGGATTTCCAAACCAAATGGAAATTCCTCCTACTTCCCCAAGGAAGGGAGTAGAATACCAAATGCCCTCATGAATTCCCCAAGAAGCCATAGGAATAAAAGAAATGATCCATTCCCTTTCCCATAACTTCCCCAACACCACTCCCTATTAGAGGTAGATGGACAAAACAAAATCAAACACAACACTACTACAAGGGGGTGTTTTGAGACAATAATAGAGACAATACTTGACCAAATTGTCTCAAATAGAGACAATAAAAAAGTTGTATATTGTCTCTATTATTGTCTCAAAGCGGGTGTCTCTAATATTGTCTCTAATTATTGTCTCTCCAGAGACAATATAGGTTGATACATATTTTGTCTCTTGAGAGACAATATAGTTTTGTCTCTTTAGAGACAATATCATTATTGTCTCGCTAGAGACAATACAAAATACTAATTTTGTCTCTCTAGAGACAATACTAATTTCAATTTTATTGTCTCTCTAGAGACGATACGAATTTAAAGAATGAAAAATCTGAATTTCAAGAATAAATAATAACCAAATATCATATAGTGCAATCGACGGCTACATATCGTATATGATGTCAGAGTAGACTGGTAAGGAATATTATAAATTAAAAACAATTTGATTTGAATCTTGTGCCCAACAAATGGGTCCACAAACATTTTATTAATATCAAATAAGATAAAATACAAAATGGTGTTTAAATATTGTTAACCCTTTAAATACAATGATAAAATACAAAAGGGTGCCTATATGCCGTTAACCCTTTGCATACAATATGAACACCTTCTCTCCACCCCCAGCTTCAAGCGATCTGTCTGCTTCCCAGATTCAGACTTTGGTTGCCATTCTTTAGATTTCGCTCTTGTTAGAGCTTCCTTCATGTTTTCAACTGCCTTTGACATCTATTTGCTTTTAAGTAACCCTCTGTAAGAATTTCCCAAGTTCTGCTATTTAGAACACTCTGTTTCTGTAAGATGTCATCATGAAACTTTTCAGCCTTTTCCAGCATACCTTTCTTCACGTAAGCATCAAGAAGTATATTGGATAATTTGCAACTAACTATTGAATTTGTAGATTTCCATTCATTGAAAATTTTCTCAGCTCCTTCAATGTCCCCAATCTTTACCAGTGAATTAAGCACAGAAAGATAATTTGAAAAGGGTATTCTACGGAAGTCTTTGAAGTCTGTTTTCATGGATTTCCATAACCTATATAGTTCCTCTTTTTACCAAGGGCACCATAATGGGTCATAAGGTAATGATATGCCTCGCTGCTTTTCTGAGGAGCCTTTTTCTCTGCTTCTTTCAATGCAGATTCCGCTTCTGTCTAGAAGACCAGCCTTAACATATATGTTTGTTAAGGCGCTGTATGTTGTCCAATCTATATTACTTTCATCACCAGCTTTCACTTCATCTACAACCTTCTCTAACCCATCGATGTTAGACATAGCACCACATGCATTCATCCGTAGGATATAAGTTAGTCTATCTGGCAGGACATTCTTTTCCTTCATATTCTCAAATGTCAAAAGAGCCTTTTCTAGCTTTCCAATTGCCAAATATAGGGTTGTCATCTCATTATAGGTATGCGCAGTCTGAAAGCCTGACTCTTCTATCTTTTTGAATTGTTTCTCTGCTTTTTCAATCAATTTCTCTTGCACATAACAATGGAGAAGAACACCATGGGTCCGTCCATTCTTTGCTTTCTCAGGGAGATCTGCAAAATGCTTTTCAGCACTGGCTATGCCTTGCTCTTTAGCTAATAAGTCTATGTGGATAGCATGATCACCCGTTTCAAGCTCAAACTCTTTGTGCTTTTGCATCCATTCAAAAACTTGAAATCAAATCCAGAAATTGAATATTATAAAATGTAATGGAGTCGAGAGAAATTAATATTTACTTATCCCATGCAATCTAAACATCTGCAACTGAATGACACATAAACTTGAACCTTTCCTGCTGAAAAATCAAAGAACAAGTTATGAAACTCTAAAATGAAATTTCATACACCTTCAAATTATTGAACAGTTAGAAAGCCACTTCAAATTCAAAGACCAAGGAGAACGACGAGATTCTTATAGCCTAAAAACAAAACACCCCGTTAATGAATGCCCATGCAATTATTAGAACAACTATATAAGTCATAATGAAGCCTTTAAGATCATTAAGGAAGGTTTAGACTCCTACGAAGAGTGTACTTGACCACAAGCAATGCCCTCTTTATCAAAAATAGGGCCATATATCAAATTGTGCCTGCAGCTTGACACCCCTTCATTGAGTTCTGCTCAAGGCAAAGTCAGCAAGCCAAACACTCCTGACGCCAAGCATGAGTGGCTAGTTAGTAGCAGTGTCCTTTGTATGATAGATGAATAAAATTCATAAATATTCTTCCTCTTACATTATTTTTCCATTTTCTAAGACCTATGTAAATAGTTTTTGACTATTCATGATGCATTCCAAACAATTTTGCTTGTAAGATCCCCGGGTTTTTCTTCAATAGCTCTCTGTAATTCATTCTATAATATTTTAACCAAAAGAACTTCTAGTCCTCCCTAAGTGAACTTGCGAGCTGTGACATGCATTAAGAATAATTTTGGGCTTTGGCCCGGATCTCATTTCCAAATTGGGATTTAGGTGTTTTTTGGGATTTTGTACTTTGGAATTTTAAGTTTAAAGCAATAGTGATTTCAACTTGGCAGCATTCTAGCATACAACCTTTCACCTTGGACGAATTAAAATTTCATTGGTCGAGTCTAAAAATCCAAATTTTGAGCCAAATTAGGTAACAAGGATCAAACAGCTTCTATGAGAGTCCTGATTTCATCCAATCTTTCCAGTTCAATTTAGGAAGCATTATTATTACCAAGAACTTAAAACTAAACCCGCTAGTTAACTAATATTGTTATAGTTCTCTAGGTTGTTAACCTTCTTTACTTATTACTTTATTTATGATCACGGAGCATTTAACTATTTATATAGTAACTGAGCTTATAGCATGCATCAGCTCATTGATTTCCTACTATGGAAATTAAAGTTTGATGCAAAAGTGATTTCAACTTAGTGGATTCTAGCATACTTCTTTTCACCTCTGGTGAATTATGATTTCATTGGTTGACACTCAACATCCACATTTTGTGCCAAATTAAGGAACTAACAAAGAATAAAACAGCCCCTGTGAGCGGCTTGATTGTGTCCAATCTTTGCAGTTCAATTTAAGCAGTATTATTATTAACCAAAAGAAAAGCCTACATATTAACTACTATTGTAATAGTTTTCTAACTTGTTGAACTTCTTTATTTATTACTTTATGAGTTTAATTATGATCATGGAACATTTCACTATTTATGTAGTAACTTTGATTATTGCATGCATCAGCTCATTTTAAGCCATAAGGAGAACTTAGAAGTACTCTTAGTGATGTATTGGGTTGGAATGCATTGCAAAGACGAGAATATTTAGAGCCTAAGCCAAACACATACTATCAGGTTGGTGGAAACAATACTTAGTTACTAACTATTGATATGTGTTTTGCTTGATGACTGGCTAGGCTTCCCAAGATATAATTTTCTAAACCATATTGCTACATGATTTGATCAGGTACCTGTGTTTGAAGTTCAACTAGGACGATTGATGCATCCTGCGAGTGACACCCTATTTGATTTTCTTATTTTATGTGGTAAAAAAGCACTCATGTTTAAGTGTTACGCCCATAGCTATATGGTAACATGGTGGAGGGAGTCACAATCTTGAGACTTATTGACCTACAGCAAAGTAAATGTAATGAACACTCCTCATTAGCTACCATCTTTCTTTCCTTGTAAGTAAAATATAATTCATTAACTGAATAAACTTAGTTCTTGAAAATGAAAATTTGGAGCTAGAAACTTTGTTTGAATGATAATATACAGATGGTCGAGATTGTCAATGAAACATCAAAATCAAAACAGGACTACATAAAACACCACATTGTTCAAAAGATATTCAGACTGGGTTTCAGTGAATTTACTGCTAGTAGCTATATATAGTATACTGGAATGACTAACTTGAATGTCAAACCATGTTTATTCTTCAACATTCAGGTATCATCTGCAAAATACTTTGTTGCTAGATTTAGTTGTTTTGGAGGAAAGAAACAGGTGAAGACAGCCACGCAGAACCTCTTCCTATACCAGTACATGCTGAAAATCTTTAGGCTGAAAAAATGAAATAAAAGCAGCGAATAGAGCATTGAGTCTGTAGTGCCCACATTCGACAGACATACAATGCATTCATCACAATATACAATGTATTCATCACAATAGTGCATACTATCACAACATAGTAAACATGCTATTGCTTTCTCCCTGTCCTGTGATACCTCGCAACCACAACATGGTCAACACAAAAGCTGGCATGGCATCTTCCTACAATCTAGCACAATTCACGATTTCATAGTTTTCCAATCATAATGAAAATAATGTTTAACACACTTCTAGGGAGAGTAAGACATACAAGTGTCATTTCATTTCGTTTTCGAAGCTAAAAAGAGATAGAGAGAGGAGAGCGAAAACACAGGATATGCTAAAGAGAAATGTTCTTTGGCAAAACCTCTTTTTTCGCACACATTAAAATGACTTCCATCACCATGATGGCACAATGTTTAGAAGTTGCATACTTGTGAATGACTATTTTTTTATTACTATTTATTATCTGCGAAACGCATCTACAGCAAAGGAACATTTGAGATCTAAATTTTAATTTTTTAATATGAAATTTAGATGTGAATAGTTCAGTAAAACAAATTTTCTCCTTGCATAGCTACACTAAGGGAACCATCACCTGCTAAGTATAAAAGCACGGTATTTTGTCACAAATACAAGCAAGCTTACAAAAAAGGAAAGTATGACTTGTGGTCTTCTTTCTTCGTCTTTCCAGAACATGAGCAAATAACAAATGCTGGGAATGTTACTAAGACGATTATATGAAGTATCCACAATCCTAATGCCAAAAAAACTTTGAAAAGAAAATAATTATTTACCATCAAAGGAAAAAAAGTAGTTTTCCATGCCTTAAGCTAGGTGGAATCGAGAAATAGGGAGGTCTTGCATGGGTGACGGGGGCAGAGACGACCAGATTTGCTGGAATTTCAAAGGAATGTTCCTGCGCATTTTGTCAAACACTTGGAAAACTATCCATCGTCTCTTCCTCCTATGAAAATAGCCTATATTCGGATATGGGCAGGTCTAATATCTTCGGCCTTTCTCTTTCCTGTCTGTTTGTCTGATTAATGATCACCTAGGCTACTCATGTGGACAACGAGCTGTTTTTAGGAACAATGAACTGCCAAGTAAATCTACCTTTCCCTCCTATCACTCTGTGATTTCTCCTCTGGTAAGTGATTTTTTTGTCAACGAAATCCCAAATAATGAGCCCACCCGCAGTAATATATTCTCTGGCCATACAAACAATGCACAACCACTTTTCTATGTGGGTTTCATTAAATGGGTTTTGAAACCCCTCTTTCATGAAATTCCAATTAAGGATATTTTTTTGCGGGCATCAACCACATCAAAACCAGATTCTTTACTGCGATTGAGGTGGTTTTTGATGGAGGTTTCCGCTGAGTAGGGTTTATAGGATATTGCGAGCAGGGTGTCCAGCGGATAATGAAGTTCCTGTTTTGACCATAAATAGCCCTCTAATCTTATGGATACAATTTATTGCAGTAAAATTTTACAATTGAATGGATGAGATCAAGTGGTAAATCATCGATACTTTCATAGTGGAAACCCATGTTTAAATCCATAGGAGACATGTTACTTGTTAATATGTACAAATATTGAACACTGAATGGGGTAAACTACCACATCCAATTCTGATACACCTCTAACGGATGAGGGCAGGTGCAAGTCTTGGGTGAATTTTATGGAAGAAATACTCTCACTCATGGCGTCTAAGCCTGACACCCCCCAAGAAGAATTTACCAATGTAAAAAATAAGGTACAAGCATTGGAAGAAAATAATTAATCACCATAGCTCTAATGCCAGCCTGATTCCGCTTAGGTAGTCCATGCACTTGCAGCCTTGTCTTGATGACATCCAGTGGACAGACAAATGTGGCAGCAATAGCTCCTGCATTATTTACCATTTCAAGAAATAAGTAATAACTCACCTAAAACAGTTCTCTGTATTATTCTAGTTACATTGAAGCCATATACACCAAATATTTCAGAAGAAAATAAGGTGCAAGGCAAAATAGGGCTGAAGTTAAGCATAGTGACAAAGCAGATAAATGAATATTTATAAAAATCATAGTTCCAACAATAATTGTAAAGATGATCAATAGTTGGCAAACTAAATTCGAAACAGAGGTGGTTTATGTATAGGACACTTCTAGATGTAGTGTTGGTTTCAAATTCAAAAGAATAAAGCATCCCCTATTTCATTTCTATAATACCCCTAGTAGCATGAGCGTGAAGAAAGGTCAGCCAATACCAGTAGAAGCAAATGGCCTACCGTACAACATAACTTTAAAGACAACACAAGCTGCGCACAATTTGTGAAGAAACTTATCCTTTATAAACTAAATTTCTCTAATGAACTTCAAGGACTATAACAGGTCTTTTTCTCACCTAAGAAAAACATTTATTGGCTATTTTGTTGCTGATTGGCTATTTTTATATAATTTCAGAAATCAGATTAACCAACTGGCAAATATTGCAAACATTCAATAACATTAGCCAAGTATATAATGATCTGTTTTTTTTCTGATTTACTTCTGTATAAACTTTCAAAAATTAAATTAGTCAATTAGCAATGGAAAGTGTTTAATGTGTTTTTAAGTTATCTCAAGCTGACCTCCATGAGCAGTCATTATCCTAATGAAATTTTTCTTCGCGTATTTTTGCCATTTGGTGATACTCATTAGGCAAGGGACCCACTTAGCACAGAAGCAACTTACAACATTTGTTAGTAGTGGGGAGGAACAATGAAATTAATCCACTGCTTTGGTCTTCTCACCCTCTAGCTTCTCTCCCCAATGGAAAATTTTTTGGAGTATAAAATGCCTTATCTCATAATGCTTACCAATATGGGATTAATCCAATCATGTGTTTGTGTTGAATAATTGAAAGCCCTCCACAAGCAATCTAATTTAGATTATTGATTTTTGTGGGATTTTACCTATGTGTTTAAGTCATCTCAATATGACCTCCATGAATAGTCATTACCCTAATGAGATTTGCCTCATGAATTGTTGGTAATAATCACGAGGCAAGGGGGCCACTTAGCAGACAAGCACCTCAAAGCATTTTTAGTGGAGAAAAGGAATGGTGAATATAATCCACTGCTTCAGGCTTCTCATCCTCTAGCCACTACTCCATTGGCAAAGTGTTTGGAGCATGTAATGCCTTATAAATCCCCCTTATCTCGCAATTCTTACCAGGGTGAGACTAAACCAATTACAAGTGAATCATGTATTTGTGTTAAGTAATTGAAGGCATCCATATACAATTTAATTTATATAGCTAATGCTTTCATAGCCCATATGTTAAGAGAGTATTTTTGAAGACTACCTCTGGAACAACTATGTAGTGATTTTTAGATCTAGAAAACACTACACAGTTTTCCAGATCTAAAAAACACTAAACAGATTTTTCCTGAAACACACTCTTAATTTTAATTTAGATTATTAGATTTTCTGGGATTTTATGTGCATATATTTAAAGTCGTCTCAAGATGATTTTCGTGAGTAGTCATTACCCTAGTGACATTTTTCTTCATGTAGAATTTGTTCCAAAAACATTGGCCCAGTTTTCATTGTTCAATGGACTATTTTTCTTTGATCTACTAATTTTTTATAAGATGCGAGAAGTTAAATTAGCAAATGATCCAAAACACATTACTCCTAGTTTTTATGGACAATGTGGTATGTACATTAGGTTAGATTTTTCCCAATTTTACAAGTATTAAAAGTAAATCCTATGTTAATTGCATATTAATAAGTCATATATGGCAGGAGGTGATATGTATTTTGGACGCATTTGTTAATGGTTTTATGGTTATATGAAACTTCCACTTGCTGTTTGATCTTGTACTTTATTAGATCAGCAAAGTGCTTTTTGTCATGTGGGGGACCTATTTTTCAACCATCATTTAATCAATAAAACAAGGCATATGACAGGATAATCTGGCAGTTCTTTGACAAAATGTTAGAGAAATATGGATTTGGGAAGCCTGAAGGACTTGGGAAAAGGATTGCTATAACCCAAAATTTCTATGTTTGAGTCAATCGGTCTCCTGCTGATTTCTTAAAAGCAACAAGAGGATTAGAACTTAAGGTAGAGAGATTCTCTCTCCCCTTTTTAATCATCCTAGCTGAACCCCTGGGTGATTCAAGGAGATACGGAAAAATTGCTCACCTGCTAGACCCTGGAGAATATCCACAAAGCCTATCTGGTCTTCTTGAGGATGTTAAGCTGCAGAAACCAATTGAAGAAAAATTATGTATTGACGAGGGTATTGACAAGGGCCCCCAATCACAAAGCAGATGTATCCCTTAATGCTAGGAAAAATGCTTTGCAAGAAAGCATTAAAGATCCAGGTCTGCTTAAGTGCGTGAACACCAATAAGTTTGGAGTCCAGATGTCACTCAGGTTAGGACCTGTCTGCTCTTTTGGGAAAATTCTTCAGGCCATGGCAATCACAATCCAACCTAAAAGTCCATGAGGAAAATCATGTTATTAGGGTGCAAACTGTAATAATCAATTCCAGCAACATGCTGGTCATTCACAAGGATGTGGAGCAAATTTAAGGAAAAACGAAATGAAAGGAAAGCCCTTTTGAAGGTCCACTATGCATGGCACGCCGACTATAAACTGCAAGGTAGCTTATGCCATATGAGACCACCCCGTACTCCCAGTAGGAACGCAACATATGTGCTACCATCATACGGGGTGTAAATAACCTACTCCGCTCAAGATTTGAACATGAGACACCTCTCCCAGGAGCACAAGTTCATCACTGCAGGCTCACTCAGGTGTACTGAAATACTCATTCAAGATAAAAATTTGATGTTATATGTGCCAAAGAAAAATTTGAAGTGCAGGAGAAAGAGGAGTTTTCAGGCCTGCATGGATTCTAAAGGAACTAATGATGGAGGAAGTCAAGGTGGTTCCAAATCCCCAAATATGGATACGTACAATGGAGACGTGGGGGTACGCAAGGTGGACAGGGTGTAGGTATATGTAGGGTGCGTACCCCCAAAACTTGCGCACACTGTAATATTGGGTATGCTGTAACATTTAAATCGAAACATCAAACTTGAAACAGATCATCATAAAACTGAAATCAAGTATATCTTCTTTCACTTTTTTCATTTCTCCTTGCAGGTTTTGGTTTTTTTATATATTAAACATGTTTTCTATCGTAGTGCACAGTTTTAGGGGTGGATGCACCGGGTGCATGAGGGTGTATTAGAATGCAACAGGTACACCACATGTGCTGATTTGGGTGCATTTCACACCCACGATACATAGATGTGGGTCCATAGCAGGTGCACCCCAACAACCATGCATAAAATCCCTGGAAATACTGATATAGCCCCGTTCATTTTTTTGGCAGCATTATATATGTTAGTATTGTAAAATACCATTCACGGCCTAATGACAGAATTTCCAGTTCCAGTTTTTGAAGAAGGTGGGGCCAAGATAAAGAACCAAGCGCAAAACAGGGAAAGCAATGTCATGAAAAAGCGTGGATGCATATTCAACTTACTAGAAGTCATAAGAGAAACCATTTTGTACATATGCCACAATCATAGGAGACATCGCTATGAGTCATTTCTCTACAGAGTTTCAGTGCCTTATCAATAAGCCCATTCTGCGCATACCCTGCAAGCATAGCATTCAGTGAGACCAGGTCTGGTTGATGAAATTTCTCAAAACAAGTTTATTCCTTTTCATCTTTCCCACATTTTGCATACATATCTACAAGGGAACTCATGATAAATGCGTAGAATACAATCCTCTGACTACTTTTTCGTATCTCCTCCCCATGCTCCAGATATATCCTCAAATGTGAAATCATGCAAATGAAAATTAAAGGTGGAGCAGCAGATATATCTGAGGATATATGATAATGATGTGCTCAGTATCACAATACTTACAAGAAAATAGAAAATATAGAAGTCCTCGAAAGATATACGGAAAACATCCTCGCACCAACAGTGTTCCATTAACAAATATAGTGTTGTCCCGTGTAATATTTGCTTGAAGAAAATCCGCACGATCAATACCAAGTACCACTCAATGTCGTTGGAGGTCCATCCATACTCAGTGCCGTGCTTGGCAAAGCACAAGCTCCGCTGATGCATACAGACTAGTTTCATCACGGGTTGTGATTTCTTCGAGCACCACTCCATAGGTAGCACAAGCAGAAGTGTGAAATCATTTGGGTTCTATTCCTGTCCATTGCACCAGGAAAAAAACACAGAAAGCCTCACCAAGTAAGCCCTTCTCTCACCTTGGCCTCTACCAGATCTGCCATTTATCGAGACAGGCACATGTTCACTTGGACTTTGCCACAGGAGGAAGGGGAGCAGTGGCGGCTGCAGTGGCGGGGGAGGAGGCAGAGTCTCAAGCGGCCATGGTGCAAAGGCGTTTGTAAGGGTTTGAATAGATATGTGGCCGCCTGTACTCATGATCAAAAGTTCGAAGCCCTAAACGGAATGAAGTTACGGCCTTTGCCTAAATGCCCCAAATGTTTTCAATAGGGTAAAAGTAAATTTATTATTAAATTAAATGAAAAAAAGATTAGAGACAAAACTAAAAAGTTAGAGACAATTAAAATTTTGTCTCTAATTATCGTCTCAAAATAGCCCCCATGTAGTAGTGCAAGAATGAGGAAAACCAACAAATTTCACTCCCATGCCCAACACAAAACATCATCAAATCTAACAAAGTTTACATGCATTGTAATACAATTAAAACAAATAATAGGTGAGGCATACCTCATAATCAATCTAAACTCCTCAAGCTTTGAATTCTCCTATGGACTCCACACAAGCTCCTTCCAAGAAAGCCAAAATTTCTCCTTCCAAAATATCTCCCAAAAATTCCTCCAAAATCCAAAGTGGGGATAGAAATAGAGCAAGCTCTACACATCCCCAAACCCATGGGAGGGTGACATGTGTCACCCTTCCAACTAGGCATGTCCCAATCACCCAAGTCTCCATCCAAGAGCCCCCAACTCAATAAATGACAAAAGACAAAAACTCTAAAAAGAAATCCCCAAATGTGTGCTACCCCCATCCCAAGATCACTCACATGAGACAAGTCAAGAGAAAGATGGTGACTTGAGAGGGAACTTTGTGAGAGGATTTTTTTTTTTTGATTTCATAAAAGTCTTTCCTCCCACCCTCCCCCATCCATAGGTTAGGTCTAGAGGGTCTTTTTAAGGTAATAGGGACCCCATATTTTCCATCCAAGCTTCCAAATTGCCACTTTTACTCAAATCCGAGATTTGAGAAAAAGTGAAGTATCCAAGGTGTTTGGTGGTCCCACAAAACAAATTTAGGTGATCCCAAGACTCCCATAACCATGCTTAACACAAACATAACACCCACTAACCAAAAACATGACCAAAATATTATCAAGCAAATAACCAATCCCAAATAGGAGGATTAGTAACAAAATCAATTTACAAAGTGACCAAGGGTGAAGGGTTACAAATGGGACCAACCCAAACAAATAAAGTGATCAAACCATATACAACACCCACACATAAATGACAAGGTAACAACAAGGTGATGATGGTTCAGACTAGGTGGCTTGAGCATCTTGGTAGTGCTACCATTGAGTCCCATGTTCTCCTCAAGGCAAACCCTGTAGTCCTACACACTCAAAGCAAAACCTCATACTTACTCGATCTAAAATCAAATAAACTAACAATGTAAATAATCACGATCATCAAACAACTCTGTATCAACTTAATATAATCACACCGCATCTATCTATCCATCAATATAGAAATAACGATCAAAATCAATGATATATCTAATATAAACATCACATTCATTTCATCGCATAATCATCCACATCACCATTTCTAAATCACATAGAATGTCAATAACATATACCACCACAAAGTTTTGCATATAGTACCACGCCAAGTTTTAGAGTATCTCAAGTCAACATGGTGATAGAAACATGCAAGTATCTAAGCAAAGATCTAACATAATCATGTTTCCATTGTGTCCACATTCAATAATAAACTCGATCAAACTGGGTCAATAGAACATAAGAAAGGTGTAAAAGTGGTTGAGCACTACAATTTTCCTCTAGCCTTAGCAAGGTAGGAGGATGTCAACACCCTCAATAGTTGTTGGAGTAGCCACCTTACAAGCTCTTTGATTCACTTATTCCCTTTTCGACAACGTTTTTACAAAAGGGGTGTGATATTCACTTTGGGAGAAGGTAGATGTGGAGATGACATTATTTTTTTAGATAGGTTAAAAACTTTACGGTTTTGAGGAGACCAAAACCCCGCTTACAAAGGGAGAAAAGATATAAAGATCAAGCTCACATGAAGATGCCTCTACCAACAGCCAAACCAAAACAACAAAAACACCTTTACCCATTAGACCCCCAACGTAAGATCTTAAATTCATTTTGAGTGGGCGATTACAATATTTCTTTTCTTTTTACCTTTACAACCTTCCAATCCCCTTCCTCGTTAGGATCCTCATTTTCATCGTTATCATTGTGAATTGGTAAAACTATTTCAATAGTCTCTTTGTTGCTAGATGTCGTCCCAAAAGAATGTGGTAGGTCACTGTAAAGAGATCCTGTGTCCACACCCCCAACACAGAGAAAAACTCGAAGGATGCATGATCGGTGCAAACTCGCAGTCATCTACTGATCATTTTCGGTTCCACTGCAAGTTTTTTCCATTAATTTGTTTATTCTTTCAGTTAATAAACTGCAACATCTTTTAGTCTTAGCATGATCGATGCCTGATTTTTAGGTTCTAGTTTGAGTTTATCTTGTGTTATCTCGCTTCTTGCTCACAAATAAACTATAGAATATTGTTTTAAATGCAATCTTTCTCCTTCGTACTTCAACATGTTAGCAGAAGGAGAAAAAATAGTTGTGAATAAAACAAATATTTTGTTCTCTTAGCTTTGTTGTTCGCTCACTTTGTGAGTAGATTTATTATTATTTTTATTTGCACAAAGATAGTGTAAGTGATTTTTTATTTAAAATCTTCAATTGGTATCGAGCTGGTTGTAGGACTGTTCCTTTTACAAAATTTGTAGGTTAACGGTTCTTCCAAGAATTATCAATGTCAAATGGTGGCAATTTCTCATTCCAGCCTTCCACTCAAGCACTCGGAGACAACTACGACATTGGAGTATAAAGATGAAAACCCTACTATTATCCCAAGATATCCGGGATTTAGTAGGAGGATACACGGAACTCGCAGATCGAGAATGCTTTAAATGCTTTAACAACAAATCAACGAATTCAATGAAAGAAGAAAAAAGGACAATCGAGTTTTTCGCTATCCAATCTCAGCATTGGATATATCAAAATTTCCCCGTATAGCTGGTATGACAAAGTCAAAGGACACCGGGAAGCTCTACAAACCGCATACCAAGGATTTAACAAAATAAGGTTGGTAAGACTTCAAACCCTTCAAGAGATTTAGAAAGTTTAAGTATGAAGGAAGCCAAGTCTATTCAAGAGTTTATCGCTAGGGCTCAAAGTATTGTGAACCATCTTAAAATTCAAGGGGAAAGTGTCATAGAGCAAAAATTGTAGAAAAGATTTTGAGATCTCTTCCTCTAAATTTTGATCTAGTGGTTATAGCCATCAAGAAAGTAAAGATCTAACCACATTCAAAGTCAGAGAGTTGATAGGTTCTTTGCAATCTCATGAGGAGCGTATGCAACGCTCTACATGAACCTAGTTCAAGCCTTCCACCATCTGCAAGAATTGAAGAAAATCTACAACCCCTTCTCAATCAAGCAAATCAAGGGGAGTCTTTACATCTAGAGGACGTGGCAAGAGGAAGAGGACGAGGAAACAAAAGAGGAAGAGAAAGAAGTTCAAAGGATCGGAGAAGCATCCAATGCCAAAAGTATTGTGAAAGGTATGGACACTATGAATCAATGTAGAAAGAAAAATCTGATTTGAATAAGTCAAGAGCCAACTATATCAAGAGTCTCAAGAAGAAAAACACTCTACATTCTTCGCTTGCATTTGGCAAAAGAACCTCAAAAGGATGTTTGGTTCTTGGATAGCGGTTGTTTAAAACATATGACAGGTAAATCTGATCTCTTTCACAAATTAGATGAATCAGTAAGGAGTAAAGTAAAATTTGGTGATGATAAAGAGGTTGATGTAATGGGAAAATGTACCATCGCGGTGAAAACTAAGCAAGGAGAAACTACATTTATTCATGAAATTTTGCATGTGGCCAAATTACAACATAATATTTTAAGTATTGGGTAGCTTGTAGCAAAAAAATACAAGGTTGTGTTTGAAGATACCTGTTGCAAAATATTTGATAAATCAGCTAATCATTATCTTGTAAAGCAAAGGCTTCAGATGAGAGAATCGATTATTTCCTCTCACTTTGGAGTCCACTAAGATGCATGCCCTCAAGGCAACCACAAATGATTCATGGTTATGGCACCAATGGTATGGTCATTTACATTTTCAAGGATTAAGTTTGCTTCATAACAAAAGCATGGTGAGAGGACTTCCTGCAATTCAGGCAAAAGAAGAAGTTTGTTCAGGGTGTGCACTTGGCAAGCAACATCGAGACAATTTTCCGGTGAACAAATCATGGAGGAAAAATATCCTCTAGAGCTTGTGCATAGTGACATTTGTGGTGACATGCAAGAGGAATATTTGGGTAAGAATATTTATTTTCGACATTTATTGAAGATTTCACGCCACACATTGGTTTATTTTCTTAAGCGTAAATCTGAGGCATTTGAATGCTTCAAGCATTTTAAGGCTATGGCAGAAAATCAAAGCAGGTATTCTCTCAATTTACTCGTAATGTGATAAAGGGGGAGAATTCACTTCCAATGAGTTTGCTGATTTTGTAATACTCATGGAATTAAGAGACAACTTACTGACACCTTATACCCCACAAAAGAATGGCATTGCAAAAAGAAAGAACCGTATCATTATGGAGATGGCACGAAGTATGTTAGCTCAAAACTTTCCTAATTTCTATTGGGAGTTGCAATAGCAACCACAACCTACATTTTGAATCAAAGCCCAACAAAATTGCTTCAAAATATCACTCCTAAGGAAGCCCTGGAGTGGACACAAGCCCTCGCAGCTCACTCGTGTATTTGGTTGCCTTGCATATGTTTATGTTCGAGTAAAAGAAGCGGAAGAAGTTGGATGCAAAATCCCAACTTTGTATCTTTGTGGGCTATTCAAATTTTACGAAAGGATACAAGTTCTATAATCGACATTAATACGTAAATGAATTATTAGTCGAGATGTGTTTTTGATGAAGGGGAGTATGGCAATGACAAAAAGAGTTCAACAAACTACACCACTCATCATGGGTATAAAATGTTAGGAATTAATAATATCTAATGCGGAATAATTACTCAGAATTGCAATAATAAGAAGTATGAATAGAATTACAGAAATGAAATATGCACAACACGAAGACAATATTTAACGTGGTTCACCCAATGTGGGTCATCCACCAAGAACATTTGCTTAGATTTATTACAAGCCAACAGTCTTCACAGTTACAATAATCAGATCTTGTTTGGAGCTGCGCTCAACAAACCCTCCCGAATTCGCACTTGAATTCGCACACACTATTCACCTTCACAAAACACACTCATCTAAATCCTATTGTATGTCCATCTATTTATAAGTACATCAATAGGTAGCCGAAGAGGTGGTTTTACAAAACAATGGGTACCGAAAAACCATGGGCCCAAAAACAGCCCATAACGGTTACCCATTACCCATGGGTTAATAAACCACCCATGAAAATTTTCTTCGAAGGCTTCGCCCCCGAGCCCCCTTGACCTGCTCACCAATGAGCGGGACCGCTGTAAAAATATTCGAGTGTAACACATGGAAGGAGTACCAAACTCTAACATGAAAACAGGCTCCACAAACATAACATAGAAGATGTTCAACAAGTTTCCTCCTCTCCCCACAAGATCAAGTGGAAGTTCAAGCCCCAATTCATTAAGTTCACCAAGTTCCTCTTCGGTGATAGTTCTAGTCCACAATCAAGTCCAAGTTCTTCATGAAAGGTAACGAAGTTTAAATGAAATTTATCAAAGGAGTTCTAATTTGAATCCAGTTGCCAATTTTGCGTTGGTTAGTACCCATTCAAGTTGAACCTTCGGTGTATGAAGAAGCCATGAAAGAACACGCATGGATTGATGCTATGAATGAAGAGATGCTAATAAGCTATGCAATTGATAAAAACAATACATGGGAATTAGTGCAACTTCCTATAGATAATCAAGTGATTGGTGTCAAATGGATTTATAAGCTGAAATATCATGTTGATGGTTGTATGAATAAACACAAGGCAAGATTAGTTGCTAAGGGATTTGACAAACGCCTGAGTAGATTATTCATAGACTTTCGCTCCGGTTGCAAGATTTGATACAGGGTATCAAGATTATATTGGCTATTGTTGAACAACACAAGTGACCAATCTATCAGATGGATGTAAAATCAGCCTTCCTAAATGGTTTTATTGATGAGGAAGTCTATGTGGAACAACCTATTGGTTATGAAATTCCAGGAAAAGAACATTTGGTTTACAAGCTAAAAAGGGCTCTTTATGGGTTGAAGCAAGCACCTCGTGCTTGGTATGCAAGGATTGATAGTTATTTCTTGAAGAAAGGATTCATTCGAAGTTCCTCAGAGCCAACCCTCTATATCCAACATCTTGGTAATGATATTCTAATTGTTTGCCTTTATGTTGATGATCTCATTTATACAGGTAACAACCCATCTCTCATGGAGAAATTTCAAGCAGAAATGAAACAAGAATTTGAGATGTCAGATCTGGGACTCATGCATTATTTTCTTGGAGTGGAGGTGCAACAACAATCTGAAGGTATATCCATTTCTCAAACCAAGTATGTGGCTGATCTATTGAAGTGGTTTAGAATGATGTCATGCATCGCAATGATTGCACACACTGTTGCCCTTGGTGAAAAATTAACCAAGGAAGATGCAAGTTCCAAAGTAGATGCTACTTTATACAGAAGTTTGGTTGGGAGCCTCATGTACCTCACTACCACAAGACTTGATATTATGTATGTTGTGAGCCTCATCTCTCGGTTCATGCAGGATCCACATGAGTCTCATTGGCGTGTTGCAAAAAGAATTTTAAGGTATGTGAGTGGTACACACAATTTTGGCATTCATTACTCTCCCACACATAAGTTTGAGTGTGGTTACACGGATTCTCGATTGGGTGGTTCGTGGATGATAGAAAATCCACATCTCGGTTATATTTTCTCACTTGGTTCAGAGTTGTCTCATGGAGTAGTAAAAAGGCAACCATTGCTCTCTTCCGCAGAAGCGAGTATATGCAGCAGAACAATAACTAGTTGTCAAGCCATATGGATTAGACGGATTGTGGAAGATTTGCAATTGGTTCAGAACATCCAACCACTATTTACTTGTGATAACAAAGAGAGTACCATTGCAATGACAAAAATCTTATGTTTCATGCTAGATCGAAGCACATTGAGATTCAACATCACTTCATCGAGACTTAGTTCAAGCGGACAATGCGGTGGAATTACGCTTTTTCCCTACAACGGAGCAAGTTGTTGAAATTTTTACTAAAACTCTACCTATGGCCCGGTTTTGTTGCTTTGAGGAATCATTTGGGGCTCATCCCGTTGCTCATGCAGGGGGAGATCAAGGATGCATGATCGGTGCAAACTCTATAGTCATCTGCAGATCATTTTCGCCCATCGTAAGTTTTTTCCATTAATTTGTTTATTCTTTCGGTTAATAAACCGCAACATCTTTCACTTAGCATGATCGATACCCGATTTTAGGTTCTAGTTTGAATCTAGGTAGCCGTAATGAAGACGGTACGGGGATTTGTACGCTGGTACGACAAATTTTTTGGGGTGGGTATGACACTTGGGTACGGCAAAGACAATATACATATAAAATATTAAAAATATAGCCAAATAAGCAAAAATCAGCCTTATACATGAAATAGAGTAAACAAATTAATAATTAAGTGAAATAGCCAAATAATGTATTAATAATTCAATGCATTTTGTCATGATATTCATTGATTGAACTTCGAACAAGTACATTGTTCAAACTCCAAATGTTACAATGTCCAATTATTAATATAAATAATAACAAATCACATAACTGGACTGGAATTTTGGCTATTACCAGCTCCCTTCAAATCTGGCATTTGATTCCTTTGGGGTTTCTCTTATTATTCCTACATTAGTCTTACTTGCTAGTGGAGATACCGCCACTTGTGTTTTTGATTCTACATTACTCAAACGCATCTCAACTGTTGCAGTTCCGCCATTGTTTTAGGGACTTGTGAAGTTTTACCACAGTTGACTCATTTACGTAATCGCATCTATTGACCTTTATTGACCCCCAAAAAAATAGTTTTTTTTTTTTTTTTTTTTTACAAAAAAATTAAAAATTAAAAATTAAAAAAATAAAATAAAAATTAAAAAATTGTTGTTTTACTTGGTGGGTACGCCTTGGGTACGGTAGTACAACCAGCAGTACCTGGATATGTTTGGGTACTTTTAGAAGTACCCAAACGCACCCAAGTACTGCTGGACGTATCTTAGCCATACTAAGAGTGTACCGTACATGTACACATACAATGTACGTGCACTGCACCCATGCCGTGCAGGGTACATACTGGCTACCTAGGTTTGAATTTATCTTGTGTTATCTGCTCTTGCTCTGTCAAATAAACTATAGCAGATTGTTTTAAATGCAATCTTTCTCCTTCAGACTTCAAAGTACAGCAGAAGGAGAAAAAGACAGTTTTGAATAAAACAAATATTTTGTTCTCTCTTAACTTTGCTGTTCGCTCACTTTGTGAGCAGATGTATTATTATTATTTATTTGCACAGTATAGTGTAAGTGCTGTTTTTATTTAAAATCTTCAAAAACAAGAGCTACATCCGAATCACCCCATCCGATCCTAAATCCTCCACAGAAATATCAGGAACCTCTCCCACCACCAATTTACTGGGTTGAGATGACATTATTGTCCAATCCTCTTATTTGTTTTAATTTTGTTTGTTTTATCAGGTTTTGATTTAAGTATAAATATCGCTGCAGAAGTTCGTGTGTTTTGGCAAAGGCCATGGGAGAGACCAAAATGAAGTTCAAGTTCAAGAAGTTACTGCATTCTGAAGGAGTATTGACTCCCAACGGGTACTGTTTGGCAACAGTTGCAGAAATCAGAAACAATTTAGACAACTTAAAGAAATGGGGGCTGCCCATCAAAACGATAACATGTTCTTATGACTTCGTCAATGGTTTCCGCAATAGAAACATACGTCTTTTGGATGGTTGGACGACCTCTCGTTTTAAGGATGCTGAGTTTCAACTGCACGAAGCCCTTAATGACGATTGTTATTGGAACGCAGTGGTTAAAGAAAATTTTTGGGATAGCAATGCGCGTAAATGTAAAAACAAGGAGTCAGGTATGAAACGGATCGTAATTTTGTGTTTGAATTGCCGTTTCGAATGCATTAAATGTAATTATTTTAATGGTCACAATGGGCTACATTTTTCCAATATTTATATTGAATCTCATGTCATGCAATGTGATATTACAGCTCTCTATTCATTTGATGATGGTAATTGTTTGAGAAAGCAACTATATGATGGGATAACCCTCTCCAAATCAGAAGGGGTAGAAGCTGCATGGATGCAGGCATGCTTGTATAATGATGCGGAGGTGCTCTACTGGTTGTGGAAAAATACATATCGACATTTGGCGTCCGAGAGCTTGCGTGAGTTTGAACGTCTCTATTCCTATAGTCCATTTGTATTTTTTTTGCAGATGATGGCAGAGTTGAATCCTAATGCGCGCCCAAGTCAGGAGCTAGTTGAAGAAGCGACGCAAGAAGCACTCAAAATTGTTAGGTATGCAATGGAAGTATTGCGTGGTGGAGCATTATACGTAGCAGCTACGACTGAGTTGTTCATAGAAATAATTGGGCATGACTTCGTGGAAACAGCCACAAACACAAACGTAGAAAATATTCCCATATTCACAAAGCTCTTATCTGTAATGTCTCTACATCAACTAGAAAATCAGATCCGCAATGTTAAACCTCGGATTGCAAAGGTTTTGGTTGAAGCAGTTGAAAGAGGGTACCGTCCCCTTGTGAATAAGCTGTTTGAGTTTAAAGATGATATTTCCCAGATCACCCAAGAGGACCGTGTGCGGGCTTTAAGAGAGGCAGTTCGCAAAGGAGACCTGGAATCAGTGAAGGGCTTATTAGACTTGTTCACTAGGGATGTGTTTGGACTCCCTGATAAAGTGGACGAAACAGAAAAGACGCTTTTCCATTATGCCTTACCCCATTTACAAGTCTTTGAGCTACTTCAAGAAACATACAAGGATGGCAGTATTATCATCGTGAAACAGGATAAATTTGGAAGAAACGTTCTTCATTGGGCAGCAAAAGGAAACTACGACGAAAAAGTCGTGGATTTTTTGTTACAGTCATCTCCAGAGGAAATAATCCTGAACCTAATGAATTCAAGGGACGACCAAGGAAGGACACCATTACACATAGCCGCATCCAAAGGTGACATGCAAATGATCGAAAAACTACTATCTTTTCTATCCAAAGTAGGTGGTACCTCTGAAGTAGAAGACTACATTAAAGGACTTGATTTCTCCTGTCGAACAGCACTACAAATGGCAGCAGGGGAAGGTCATGTAGATTCTGTCAAGGAGCTTATACGTAATGGGTCCAACCCCTTAAAGGAACGTGATGCCTATAGAAAAACAGCATTGCACTATGCGGCTCAAGCCAAGGATCCAGAGGCAGCATTAGCCACGTGCAAAGCACTGTTAGAGCAATGCAAATGTCGCTCACTTTTGTTGTGGGCCTCTGCAGCTGGCATTGGCACTGCAGACGAGATGCAAGACGTGCCTTTTTCTGTTAAAGACTATATTAAAGGGGAAAAGCGGAAAAATGAAGAACATTTGCTAAAAGCAGCAGCAATCAATAACAATGCTGAAATGGCTTGGGAGCTTCTGAATAGAGGCGCTGACATGGAAGACATTCTTGACCCCAACTGGAAAGACCGGCGGAACAAGTCTGTAGAACAAGGTATTGTATGATTTAACGATGCTTGTCTGTTTTTATTTTTTTGAAATACCATGTTTTTGTAATACATTTTACTCAAATTAGTACATGCTGTGGCAGTAATTGCTGACATAAACAGAGTGAAAAAGCAAGGACAAGATCAACCAACTCTGGAGGACAAACTTGGTAATTTACCTCTCCTTAAATGCATCTGGCTCAGCAACTTATATACTCCTGAATGTCCCTCACACATGAAGTATGCCTAATTGTTACAGGGAGGAATGATTATGCGGAAGGTTTAGCTGCTCTATTCATGAATCGATTCACGGAACCTCCAATTACGGTAGGCATTGTTGGAGAATGGGGTATGGGAAAATCCAGTCTCATGATTCAGGTACATAAATTATTTTTGAATATGAAATGAAATGAAATAGTTTAAATTATTTTTATAACATCCAATAGTTTATTGTACCTTTGATTATACAAAAAAATCTCCCATATTTTTCTAAGGTTTTTCCTTCTTCTTTTAACTTAGTAATGTGTTAAATTATTTTATTCTTCTCTTTAAACCATGGAGCCCACTCTTAACATTTCCACATGCTTGACTTTTATATCTTTATATTGAGGACATTCTAAAATCAAGTGCTCCATTTCAACCACCCATTTGGTGCAAAAACACACACTCTCTCTTTCTATAATTCCTTAGGAATTGTCCATCTCCCCGTTGCATATCTTAACTTGTGGGAGCTAGTTTTCAATTGAGCAATAGAGTTCTCTTTCCATTTAATTTCAGTTTTTCACTGCACTTTTTCACTATATACTGATATATAATATTAACTTTTTCTTATTTTTTTCCCTCCACATTATTATTCTAAAATTTACTTTTATTTATTTATTTTTTATATATTTATTATAATTTAAAATTTTAGTTAACGTTTAGAATTTTATGAAATAAAATTTTAAGATCAATAATTTCAATACACAATCTAATTCTTACAAATGTTACTGAATGACAAATTTGGATATGAAAATGCTAATATCCAACAAATGTATGTATTTGTGTAGACGGAAAAGATGCTACTCATTACAGCAGCTCAGCTGGCATTTCCGAATCTTCTTCCATTTGACCAATTTGTTGGAGCTAAGAAGATCTCTCTTAATAGAAGAGGTAGAAAAATATATAAACAGATTGAAAGAGGGGTGGAAAATTTAGTTCTGGCTAACTATAAATCAAAAATCAGGTAACGGTGCATCTTTTGTCTTGTTTTAAGAGAATTTTTAATATGTATTTGTTTAATAAATGACAAGTTAAACATAATTGGTAATATTTGGAAAACTCGCTTGTCAATATGCTAAAGGAAATTTTAGAAGTTGGCCTCATAATTTGATAATTTTAAGGAAAGATAAATCCAAAACAGAGGTATATGAGATTTGAATTGTCCTAATCAGCCCTAAACAATATGCTAAACAGCAATTTCTTATATGAAACAGAACTCGCGGTCTATGAATATGCTCAAGGAAATGAATAGATGGGTGGGCAATTTATTAGGTTTAACTACAAATGATTCTAAAAGACAGGTATGTAAGAAATATATGCATCTTTTCACTTGGAAAGGCACTGAACAGTAAGTACTTTTTATATGAGTTTTATATTATATCAAACAATAATTAATTATATTGAACAGAACCTGCTTGTAAATATGCTCAAGGAATATCAACCTCAATATCACAATGTCTACAAGTCACTAGCGTGCATCAATAATGACCAGATGGTGGTAAGTGTGGAATCGTGACCTGTGAAATGTATGCTTAAAATTGATCAAATAGCTTCCCAGTAAGCTTTGAACTGTTTCCTGTTGTTTCTATGTGCTCTTGTTCAGTTAGACTCAAACAGTACTGAAAACTCAGCATCACAAAAGCATGCGTTGAGAGGAGTTCCTCGAATTTTAACGGTTCGATACAACGCATGGCATTATAATGACCAGTATGAAGCATGGGCAGGACTAGGATTTTCAATTACAAAAGAAATTGAAAACTCGATGACAAGATCTCAATGGTTGAGTACATGCTGGCGGTATACTTGGGGCAAACAGCGTGTGAGTATCTGGATACAAGTATTTTTACCTTGTCTCATCAGCATATTCCTTGCCCCCTGGGTTGCTTGGATGGTCTGGATGTTGTTAAAGCAGGATAAATTCCGTGGTTTAAAATACGGATCCATACCTCTGACTATACTAGCCATTGTATGGTTTGCATTAAAATCAGTTATTTCTGTGGTCAAACCTGTGAGCACGCAAATGAAGGGGTATATCACCTCGCCGGACCATAAAAATCGCCTTGGTTATCAAGAAGAAGTTATTGATGACATCAAGTTCTTGAAAAAAGAACTGGGAAAACCGCCAAATTGGTTTTCTCTCTCATTTTAGGAGAATGGTGTTGCAATTGGTTTGGTTTATTTTCTGACAAAATTATAGATACAAGTATTCCCAAATTCATGCCAGCTTCGGAAGATCAAATTCGAATAATAGCCTTTGTGGACGACCTAGATAGGTGCCAAGAAAAGGTCATATTACAGGTACATGAAATTCATAACATGAACGATTTTATGGTTTTCTTAATATCTTGCAAGGGGCGAATTAAGTGTTTTCTTTGTACTTACAGGTGTTATCTGCCGTCAATCTAGTCTTAGCCGAATGTAAAATCAATGTGATAGTGGGGATGGATAAAAATTGATTGAAAGAGCAACTAGAAGAAATTTCGAAGATACAAATGATGAAGATCTAGCGGAAAAATTCATTTGCAAAATAATTCAAATCCCTTTGAGCTTGCCTGAGCCCACACTGCAAGAGATGCATGGTTTTCTGGAACACCGCTTAGGGCATAAAGTCCCTACTGAATCTGCAGAAGATCATGAAGCCGCGTATATTGGTAGCACATATAATGGTAAAGCAGGAACACCCTCACTAAATTGGTAGCACATATAAAGAATGTTTTTATATCAAAGTAATATGACGTGTGATGTCGATTGCAACTTTGCACAGATGATGAAGAGGAAATAGTACTTCCTCAAAGCCAACTCTCTACAGTGCCAAATAGAGAATTTACCAATGAAATGCAACCAGGGTGCGAAGGTAGGCAAAGACAGCTTTAATTGAAACAATGAACTCTGATTTTTACGTGGGTGATTTATTTTAATTAATAACGTCAATTAGCGAATGGTGGTTGTTGAGCAGGGATTTTTGAAAGGGCAATTGGCTGGTTTGGTTTGAGTGAGCATAGACAACCGCACAATGGTAAGTTATCTCCATTTCTAATTTGATTAGATTTGAAAATGTTTTGTACTACGCTTATACAAAACATATGATCATATGTATGTGATGGCTGCACCCATTAATTTGTACAGATGTAGAAAATGAGATTGTTATTGAGAGCCAACACCCCACAGTGCCAAATAGAGAAACTTCCAATGAAGTGCAAGCAGCAGCGTCCAAAGGTAGCAAACGACAAATTTAATTGAAACACAATGCAAGTGTGATGTTAATTTGCACGGTGATCTATTTTAAACTTATTAATCCCAATTAACGAACAGGTATTATGAAAAAGGCAATCGGCTGGTTTTTTCATGATGCAACTGATGAAAACTTGAATTTGTTGAAGTCTTCGGAAGCTGTGCGGTTAACCAGAGAAATATTGTTGCCAAACTATAGCAGAGAAGAAGCTTGCCTCTTGTATAAGTTGACAAGTTTTGCTTCTGGCTACCAAAAACTTCCGCGCGAGTGGACACGCTTATTGAACTACCACAAACTTGCATGGTATGTACTATCTCAAAGAGGGAAAGTATACAGCTTGCCAACTTGGAAGGAGGAATTGGTTGCTTGGGTATTTATTTGTTGGCAATGGAAACATGAAATGAACCTTCTAATAAAGGTGAGAAGAATATTAGTACCTAGTTCTTTTGTAAATTGATTCATTCATATTTAAAAGCTCAAAATCTAACCCAAAAATAAATAAAATTTCTCTGTTAGGACTGGAAAATATTCGTAGATGAAAGGAAAACTGTCCAAAATAAACACGGAAGACCAAAACTTTTGCCCGCGGGGCCTTCCCTTCGTAAAATTGTTGCAAATTGTGTCTCTCAATTGGAAAAATCACAGCAAAGTCGGGCATCAAAGGGAGATAATACAAAAGAGGAACAAGAAGATCTGCGGAAACTAAGAGGATCTTTAAGACAGGATCCTTCTGTGAAAGCAATTTTATGCTTATATAGACACGATGACAATTATATGTGGGAACAAGGTGCATCTGAAAACAATTGGGACAAATTACTAGAGGCATTGGAGATTCAGGATGTCTCGATGAAAGGCATTCAAATGTTTCAACAATTTCGTCTCCATTGTGAAACTGACCATCTCCCATGGCTTTTACAATGATGAAAGAACAAATGAACTCTAGTGGTGTACTTTACTTTGTTATGTAATTTACTAAGTACCATATATAGATTTTAATTATGTTTGTCCAATTATTCTTATTTAACCGTGGATGTTGATGTCAAGGGAACTCTTGAGAGAATGTGGGAGACTCGGTGTTAGATTTTGCTCAACATTATTTTTCATAATTTTTGTGAGATTCATGACAAATATAATATAAAGGAAATGAAAATTTTGGAATGTAAATAAAATTTAAAATATATAATTATTTTAATATCTTATTAATGAAATATAAATATATGCATATCTCATTGATAAAATAGAAACATCTATTAATTTTGATTTTTAATTAGTTTTGTTTGATTTCTTTTTTAGATTTATTTGATTTTTTGTTTAGCTGTATTTTATTGATTTTGATTTGTAATTGTTTTTAATTTTTTTATTTGTTTGATTTCTTACAAATAAAGATTGGATAATAGACTAGATGTATTGGATTTGGGATTTTGCAAGAAAGGTGAAATTAGAAGATTGACTTTTCTACATTTCTATTATGTTCTTCAAATTTGTTTTTAAATTATAATTTGAATTCTATTTTAATATTCTACATTTTTTGGGGAGAAAAATGAATATGTGAAAACTATGAAATTAATTAGTCCAACCTATTATCCATAATTAAATAAAAGTTACATAACTATAAGAGAATATTAAAAAGAACACTAATATCTATATAAAATTTAACTCAATTTATATATTTTGTAATAGTTATTATAAAAACAAATTTAACGTGCATATTAAATTTTAAACGTCAAATGACATCCATATAATTTTCTAGACTGCCAAACAATTTTACTGTGACATGTAAGATTAGACATCAAAATCTAGCACTCAACTAAAAGTGTGTTCTCCAAAAAATAGTAATGATAGAATGTGGGAGCATGTTCTCATTAAAATTGTAAATTATGCAATGAGTAACTACCATATTTTGGCTAAGTAGGATTATTAGTAAAGACTTACTTTTAGGGGAATCAAATGCATTCGATGTGTTAAATTGTGGCTACTTTTCCATTTCTATCCATGTATTTAGAGAACTCGATGAATAGAATAGTAGTATTTTGTTGGGTTCCACATAATTTTGAAGCATTGCTAATCTCTATTTCCCAATAGATTTCTATTAAACTAGCAATCACATGTGTACAATGCAATGTGAACGCGAATGATATATGTTATTTGAAGAGATGGTTATTACTTTTGTAAGTGTAGGAATATAGATGAAGCATTACAAGCCTTTTCTTGCAAGGGTCGTCCAATCTTATGCCTCTATGCCTTTGTGGATTGAAATATATTGAAGGGGATCATTTTACATATCCACTATACTCCTCAAATTTCCAAATTCCTCTGGCAGAAACCCTTTCAATCTATTTCCGCTCAAATTCCTTGAATTTATAATTGAGATGAATCATCAAGTCAATTTAATGTTCACTAATAAAAATTGGACTTCTTGTTTATGCTCCATAAAATCCTATATGGATAAGACTTACAATTTCAGAAGATGTTCCAAAGCCCCCACAAATCGTGGAATGGGTCCACAAAGTTTATTATCAGAGAGGTCCCTAAGATTTCATGCCAGAACAAAGATCAACAAAACATTTGGAAGTCTTTCACAACTGTCATCTAGAGAGTAAATTTCTCTCCAAACACAATTCTTAATAGCCTATTGGAAGTATCACCAAAAAAAAAAAAATAACTGAACTCACAATGTATCTAAACTTATAATATATCCCAGCTCTATCAGTAATTGCTCCCTTAATATTGTTTGAGGATAGATTCATGTAAAAGCAATAACATAATATTGCTAGACTCATTAGACCACGGTTGAATTATATATGCATGCTTAATGTGCTTGACATAACCCTTCCACAATCATCATATACATGATCGATCAACAACACAAAATAAGTAAGGCTTCCAAGCTTCTAGAATTCCACAAATAAGTATAACCATACTCATTGTTTTCCACAAATCTTGTTGGAAGAGATTATAGAGATCTGTGTAGTTTGGGAAAATGGGTAAAAGAGCTCTGATTAATACAGACATTCATCTTTTTCCCAAGCTTCCATATGAATTGGGTAGAGAGTGCTACTAAGGGTATCCTGCACATCTCACTTCAAGCTCAGACAAGTCTGTAATGGCTGGAAGAAAGTGGTAAAGCTAGTCCCCAATTTTATGAAGACAGGAAACAGATTTGGAATGTGTGAGGAAGCCATCATTTTAATCGGAGGTGACGAAGATCCTATTAACTGGCTCTCGACCATGTGACCTTGTGTGACAAAAATCCCTTCCCTAGGGGAGTAATCATATATGATCTTGTAGACAACTTGTGGGAGAGGCTCCCTCCCATCCCCTCCGAACATCAATTTTGCTACAGTATTCTTTCTCACTGTGTATACTACGACTATAAACTGGTTGTGATGGGGTTCATGAATGAGAGAAACCAAGCCCTAACTGGAAGTGTTTTGATATATGATTTAATCTCTTGCAAATGGCAGCGAGGCGTCGACAATCCAAGCCATGTGTGGGGTCACCTGTGCGTGGTGTCAGCTCAAGGATTGATTTTCATGTTGGAAGGAGTTGATAATAGTGAAGAAGGGTCTGCAGGGAAGAAAACCCATGCTCTATAATGTAGGAGATGACCGGTGGGAGCTTCTTCCTGGCATTAATGGAGGAGATGCGGCGGCCACTATTTATTTTAGTGGAAAGTCTCACGAAATTGGGGAAAGATTCGATCCATGTGTAACTGCATTCAGACAGGTATGAATTTTCCATGGAGAGAGTGTATGCTTATGCAATTAATTGGACACAAAATCAGTGGGTACTCGAAAGTTATGACCTTCCTCTTCCTCTTCCTCTTCCTCGAGGAATTCATGGATGTATTTTGTCGTGTGCCACGGTTTGGCATGATAAGATATTCATCACTGGGCAGGATGACAATTGCAGTTCCACTGTGTTTTATTTGTTGGACAAAGGAGCCTTGAATCCCGATAAATGGTGTGCAATTGAGGGGCTTCGAGGATTATCTTGCTTCTTTTTATTCTTCGACCACTCTCACCATCTGAACTTAAACAACCTGTCATTCCACTGCTTTCCATACATGCCAAAGAGTTAAATATGAATGTCACAACCTATGAAAGAATCTACGTTAATCTAAATCTTAATCATATTTTTTCAGAAAGAATCACTTTTAAGGTGCATGAGATCAAATGAATTCAACCAATTGACTATGAATTTAAATGCATACCTGCAAAATTTAATTTAACGCAGGGGATTGACTGGAACTTGGAGAGCTCTGAAGAATGAAATTATAGTGTTAGTGACCAATATTTAAAGGTTAATGCATGCAAAAGCTATAAAATAAAATTTAAAAATAGTAAAGCCAAAGCAACATGCAAAATCAGAAAAACAAAATTGTTAGAAAAGCTAAAAGCAAAATTGTTAAAAATAGCAAAACCGTCATTTAAGCTGTCAAATTTGACACAATCCCATGAATGTCTACAAATCCCTTTCCCATAAGGTAACGCCTTTGGCATAATAATTTGCTTGATATAATGTTGGTTTATGATTTTCGGTTTGGTTTTGGATTAACAAAGGTGTTGTTAATTCACTAGGAATTTCTGCTATTGGCTACATTAGTTTAATTGTTTAAAAAGGGATCGTAAGGTTTGCATATAACATTTAACTTAAAAGGTGAGAGATTTGTTTGCATTAGATTTTTATTGGGTTGGTCAATTGGCGTTAGAGGATGGATGGCCCAAAGAGGATTGCATCTAAATTGGGTAGAAGAAATGTAATACATTATAGAAATTTAGAAAAAGAAATTCTTTAGAAGGTTAGAGACCACCTTGAGGGTAGATTGAATCACGAGGTTTTAAATGAAGAAAACCATAAGCTCAAAAGGATTGAGTTGGAGCTATAGATCATATGGAAAGGCTCACTAAAATTGTTTCCAAACAAGGAGCCAAGGTTAAAGTCAAATTTCCATATTTCAAACTGAAATGAAATTCAAAAATGTCCATGGATTAGATTTAGGAGTTAGAAAAATACTTTGAGGTGGAGGGATTGAGGAGATTGATTCATAAGGGGTCAAATTTGTAATATAAAAACAAAATCTCATTCTACTTTACTATGGGAAAACCTCTAGAATGTAAGAAGGAAAGGGGAGGAGAAAATTATAATGTGGCCAAAGGCGTATACACATTTCAAAAATGAATTTATGCCCTCTATTTACTTGAACAAACTATATAGAGTTTGAAAGTTTAAGGTAGAAGTAGTGATTAACAAAAGCTTATACTAAATAATTCCTAAGTTTGAAAATCATAATTGAATTGTAAGAAAATGATGGTTGTGTGACAATATGATGCATTAATGGGCCTACATTTGAACTCCAAGATGAGCTATCCCTACTCAAAATGAACATAGTTGATGAATCATATCAAAAGTATTCCTCAAGGAAAAGAAAAGTTGAATAGGAAAAGCAAGGTGGAGAGTAAAAGGGGTGAATATAGAAATTTAAATAGAGGAAGAGGAAGCTCTTCCAAAACTACAAAGGAATAAGAGAGATGAAAGGAAGGAACCAAAGATTGATTATGGTGGTAGTGGAGATATTAGAGATCAAGATAGAGGTAGAGGCCAACATAGGTTTGGATATTGGAGATCCTTAATGTGCTAAAACGTGGTGACCCTCATAAATACTTTGACTATCCTTACAACCCTAGAGCTGCCAATGTAGATGTATCTAGAGAAAATGCAAGTAGAATAAATTAAAGCCGAGATTGGAGACGATTTGATGTTGTAAGGAACCTTACTTTTAAGAAAGATAAGGAGACCCCAAAATTTTATTGGAGAAGTGATGTTTTCATGGTTAAGGGTCATAGTGAAGGAATGCCTTATACACCACAACCAAGTTATCGTGAGTAATATATTACCTAATAAATGTCAAAATCATAAATCTTAACAAGGAACAATAAGAGATTTTTAATTTTAATATAAGGAAAAATTACATACTTGAAAAAATGGCATTACACTCCAATGACAATCTTTTGACAATATGTTGTAAGAATTGTTCTAATAATTCTAATCGACAACCCATCCTAAGTTAATAGACTATGAAAATCTTCTACAAATCCACAAAAGTCAATCCAAAAATATGTACGATACATTCCCAAATTACCCCTTTCAAGGTGTATTCAATGCTCACTACTCCTTGTACTTATAGATTTCATAGTGATTTTGGTGAGAGGAAAAATAATCCTTTTAAGTATAGATATCTCACGGATATTCCTTAGAATGTCTTAGATTACCATTGATCTTTCCATGAATTTTTATATCATTGGATCAAGTTCAATTAAATCATCTAGTTGGTCTAGTCATAAAGAAAATTTCAATAACTACATGTGTCTCCATGTAACTATTTAGACGTTGACAAGAGATCTTAATCAAGCACAAATATAATGATTGTAGCAAATGGAAATGGTCCGTAAGAATACAAGTATTTACAGTGTTGATATTTTTTGGTGGCATCAAGAATGTATCATGACATCAACTAAGTATCGATAACATGTCTAGGGATACACAAATTCAATGTGCAAGAATAATGTTATGCAACAATGAAATAATACACAAAGGTTTGTGTGGCCAAGATAGAGTTATGTGTCCCCTGCAAAGCCTTTGTGGCGTAGATAAGTTTTTAAGATCTCAAAAGAAATGATTAAGGAATTGGCTTCTGCAAGGCATGTTATAGGAGTGGTGCAACGCTCCACAAGTCATTATGTGTTAACTCTAAATGTTTTTAGTTGATGAAATATTTCTTATGAGAATGGATGCTCCTACATCATACACCTAAAGTAAGAAGAAACATAAGCCCCCAATCAAACATTCCTTTGAAGATCCTCAATATATTGAATAAGTTAATAAATCTATGATTTATTAAGTGAAGACACATCCTTAACTTCTTTTCCTCCCCATTTTACTAGATATTCCTTATGCTTGTTTTTAGTGTTGTGTTCACTATATTGTCATCAAAAGAAATATTAAACTTTTGTATACCTTTGCACTAGTATTTGGTGTCTTTAATCTACTTCGTGAAGTTTATTTCTCCTCTTTTCTACCCTTTAAAATATGGGTATATATCTGCTACAATAGTGATGTATATCCTTTTGGAAATTCTATCTCATATGTTCTTCACAAACTTCTTCAAGACTTTACATGGTTAAATCTTCTTCCACATTAGTTCTTAGCATAATTCCCTAAATCATATATTTAGGACATGCATATGTTGTAGCCTAGGATAATCCATATTTATCTCTAATCGGATAATTTCTTATATATTATGCAATAGCTTGAAATCCACATAAATTGACAAGAAGAGATAAAGAATAGGAAAACATAACTAGAACTATTTAAATCTCAATCACAACACATAAAATGGATGAAACCTTAAATAATTTACTATTGGGATCCAAGATGAAACATTTTTACAATGTACTCACATAGTTTTATATAAAACATGATCATGATTATTGAGTTACCGGTCCTTTCAACTTCTTCTCATACATCAAGAGACTTATCCTATTATCCATCTACCCTTAGCAAGCAAAGATACATTCTAAAATTTGTCTTATCTGAAATATGCTTCTACAAGAGGTTTTCTCAAACATACAACTTATATTCATGTCGTCTTTATAATTCATTTTACACTCTAACACTTTCTTGGACTTACATTGTTGTATTGTCATGAGAGGAAAGTTGCTTTGATGATCCGGAAAGTGGCCTTTGTGATATATTCTAAAATAAAGAATATGGATTGTGTTGTGTTGTGTGATACTTTGTTTGTAGTCAGCATAGAGGACGTCGTATAATGGTTTTCATCCTTTTCCCACTACATAACCAACCTTTCGGGTTTTTTATCAAGTATATTTTCCAAGAGACTTCTCTTTTCATGTTTTCAATCTATGGAAACTCCCTCATAGAGAGCTCCTTGCGGGTTTTTAATTTATGTAGGAAACTCCAATTTTCTTAGAAATTTGTACACATATTCATTCCCATTAAACCTTTGGATAAGGTGAGTGTTTTATTTTCTCATCCTTTTGATATTCCTTCTTATAGATTTTGGCACTCAAGAAATGTTTTCTCTTATAGAGGACCAAATTTCATTACATCATCTTCTAATCAACTCATACAAACCATGTACTCGATTAGATCACAAGCCGCACTTGTGGTATTTGATATTGACTATGTGTCATTCCATTAAAATTATCCTCCTTGTGTGGCTTCATAATTCTCCAACCCTTCATCCTTGATATTATAGAGGTGTTCCATGTCTTCATGCTCCTCTATATTATCAACATACATGGGGAACCTTGTTTTGGGTCCATAGGAAGTATTATGAATTGATACCCATTCTCAAAGCTTACATAACATTATTTGAACCTCATATCTGTGTTTCTCGTGTAATACCATCTTATTCCAAGTATCATTAGGAAATTTTCTACTTGACAAGGTAATGACTTAATAATCCCTTGGAACCCGACTCCCATTATGTTAATAGTAGAATTACTCGATATGCCATTTCGCATGGCGTGTGTATTTTTCATATACAAAACATGAGAAAATGAATGGAGCACGAGTCACCCCATTTATTCCAAGAATATTTTGTAATAATATTTATATTTTCCCTTATATCTACCAATATGTCATGATATGTCATCTATCTATAGAAGAAACAACTAGTATCTCATGATCAAACGCTTCTACGTTTTCCAAATTATTAATAATTTTTGCGTATTCACAAATTATTTTCGAATTGCATTTTCCTAAGCTTATGGGACAACCATTTACTTAGTAAAGGGAGTATTCCTTCAATGCGTAGAAGTCTACATGCCTCTTTAAACTCGTTTTTGTGATTTTTATTTGTTAGGAAATATTATTAGTGATACACATTAGACTAGTAGTTATTATTTGTAAATGTAATATTTATTACATTTAGTGTGTGGGTGTAAATGAGTTATTATTTAAACAACTCATAGTTTATTAGTTAGTTTGTTATACCCATAAAACTAATAAAAGGATAAGTTGTTTGTACTCCCTATAAAATAGGATGTTGGTTTTCCTATTTGGATGGCTATATAATAACCCTCCATAGATTGTAAAATTAAAAACGAATTAATACAAATAATATTGATCGAGTGTGATTTTACTCTGCAAATATTCTTGTTCCACTTTATTTGGAATCAAAGTGATAATGATACATTTTTTAGAGTGTCGGTCTAGGGTAGAGCCACAAAATGTATTTTGGTTGCCCCTTTTGATGGAGAAAATATTTTGAGTGACGAGTTTGTAGAAATGTCTGAGTTTAGGTTATAGTAATTAATTATTTGATAATTTCTAGTATTTTGCTTCTTTTTCATCATGTACATCGGACCTACATTTATCACCCTTGATCTGTAATAGTCAATGTGTTTAGAACAATAATTTGGCTCATGCAAAGATTCTAAAGTCACTATGTTTGTGCACTTGAATTTTCTTGGAAACTCTCTGCTATCAATCCATTAAAGAGATCACTAAGCATTGGTTTTTTACTTGGATATCCTCAAACAAGTTACAGGTGGAAGTTTTTGGTCTCATGTTTTTAATTTAAAGAACAAGAAAGCGTCCAGATTCCATTTTGTGCATGCACCTCACATTTATTATTGAACATTTTATGAGATCCTTCTATTATGATACTCATTCCTTATCTTACAAACAGGGTTCATTTTAAGAGACCTCTTAGAAATCGAGAGGTGGAAAATACCTCGCGAATATCCTTATAACCGGTTTCATGGGAAGGAATTTTTTTGGGGATCCGACAACAAAAGTTTTTCCTGATTTTTAAGAGGTGTGACAGAAGGCTACAAACACATGATAGGAGATTTACTATCACGCGTCAACAAATCTTCTGTCGCACATCTACAGCCTCTGCCCTCTGGTCATGCGACAACAAAATCTCCGTGTCACACGTCAACAAACTCTCTGTCACGCGTCTACTTCCTCCACACTCTGTCAGACGTCAAAAACTCTCCATGTCACGTGTCAACAAAATCTCCATGTCACACGTCAACAAACTCTATGTCGCTCGTTTACATGCCTCTCGCCCTCCTATCAATCGCCTATAGCCTCCGCCTCCCCGTCGCACATTTATTGTACTTGATAATACATATGCCCCCATGTGGTATGAGTGATCTAGTAGTGTTCTACCTGGTGAATAATCTAGGATTATATAGGGGATAGTTTCAAGGGTAGGTTTGACCCTAAAAAAATTAAACTATAATTTTCAGGCAAAAGTCAGCAACCCGTGCATAGAAAATTCACCTTTTCAATTTTTTTTTAAAATGGAATATTCATCATATTACAAATATTTGCCACTAAAATTATCCCCGCTTACAAAGCTATATATAGTTGGTTTTGATTTTGTGTTATATCAAAATTTATTGGTATTATTCACCACTGACATAGTAGATTTATCAAAAACCGCATTTGGATACAACCCTCACAAGACAATACATCCTCTGGGCATGTTCTATGATCAAGAGACATTCATACTTTAGTATTGTGCAAATAGAAGTCCAATGCCTTTCATCTAGTCTACTAAGGGTGAGGATGTTTGCAGCATGGAAATACTAATTGGCGCCATTCTTCACGCCCAACTGCAGTTGCATTGAAGACTTCACAATACCAACTCCAGCATTCACGCACCAGCTCCAACATTGCATTAGCATCAAATCAAACTCTGTAGTATTTGCCACCTGCAGTGCCATCGTTCTTCCTAGCAGCATGAGTGTTCTTGGATCTTCATAGAATAGATTTTCTCTTTGTCATAATTTTTTCCCACCATTATGGTTAACACTTGTTTTTTTAAATTAGAGTTTGTAAGTCTATATTATAGGTTTAGATATAAAGTGAAAGTCATGGTCATTAACTTTATATGTTCTAAAAAGTAATTAAATATTACTTTTTATGAGATAGTTTATTTAGAGTCATTACATGTTACAGTAACTGTTTTTTTAATTTTTTCATTTTGGTGTATTTTTATACGTTCCTTCATGCACCATTATGAGTTATAGTCTTTCGTCAAGAAAATATATTTGTCATACTTATATGTTTGGTATTTTTTAAGTCTTCATCTTTTCAGTAGTAAAAGAGTCAAGTATTGTGCTCAAAAGATGTAAGTCATCAAAATATCATATTGGCAAGAGTCATAGGGTGTTATTTTATTTTAGTCTTCAAAGTGTCAATATTGTCAAAATCTAAGTTTTCATGAAAATAAGAAAGTGTTATTTTTGTTTATGTCAAGTCAATTAACAAATTGAGTCGTGTTGCAAAATAGGTGATTTTAGAATATTTTTATTGTTAATTTTTATTAGTCAAAATAGTCAAGTTGTCAAAATTTGTAAAAATAAAAAAATTGCCTTATGGACGATTTTCAAGTGTTATCCATCGTCTGGAAAAATAAAGTGTTTCACATCATGGGAGGAAGAAAACAATAAGCAAAATGTGGAAACAAATATGCTTCATGTTCGCACTGCCGAGTTAACATCACATACACTAGAGGAAAGAGGCACAGAGGTTGGATGTCGCTTAGTGACCTCCGGTTAGTCACCAATGACGGGTTGTACTAATTTGTGGTGACAATGTGTTTCGAGTTTGCTTTCGTATTTGATATCTAGTGTGCTTCTTTTCTATATTTCAAGTTTCATTGTGTGTAGTATGATTTTAGAGTTCCTGATTTGTGTGAATAAGTGGAAAGTTCACATTAAGGGGGGAACATGGTCTCAATGTTCCATTTCCTTTTCTCCTCTTTTTCAATATGTATTCATTGAGTAGTATTTCCTACATGATTCCCCGAAGAAAAACATAGTGGACAGATGAAAGCACAAGGAAAAACAACATCATGATATTTGGGTTGTTGGTTTTCCTGTAAAACCATCATTTGTTGTGGTTGTTGGTAAGCCACTTGAAAAACCATCCTTGTTGAGGTTGTTGGTTATCCTAAAAAACCATCCTTGTTGGTTGGTGGTTGTCTAGTAAAACCATCCTTGAAGGTTGTTGGATCTCTTGAAAAACCATCCATATCATGAAGACATGGGGTGACAAGCTATTAAAGAAGTGTGATTGTATTTCTCCCATGTTCACACTAAAGGGGGAATGTTAGGAAATATTATTAGTGCTCCACATTTGAATATTAATTATTATGCGTAAATGTAATATTTATTACATTTAGTGTGTAGGTGTAAATGAGTTGTTATTTAAACAACTCATATAGATTATTGGTTAGTTTGTTAGACCCGTGAAACCAATAAAAAGGTAAATTATTTGTACTCCCTATAAATTAGGAAGATGGTTTTCCTATTTGGATGGCTATATAATATACCTCCATACATTATAAAATTAACACCAACGCCGATTAATACAAATAATATTAATCGGTGTGATTTTAGTATGCAAATCTACTTGTTCCGCTTCATTTTCATTTTTAATTCCAAAGGTTTCGTTATGTATTTACGTGTATTCTCGTAGAAACTATACTTTCCCCATAGCTCGTGAAATTAAATATTTTTTTCGTGAAGTATCGCCTTCATTCCTTACTATCGTGATATCTCTTTCCTAAAATTGTTTATTTTTTTCTTATGTTTCCCAAGGAGTAGATGCTTTTGTACATGGTAGTTCCTCTCATTATGATTTGTACCTTTGGAGCGGGATTTTCCTTTGACATGGTAGGTTTGGGTTGTGCAACCTTCAACATGGTTAAATGTAATATTGATCATTCCCGCAACTTTTCAATCTTTTCTTTTATGATTGAATAAAGATCTAGATAGTATTCAACCTTATGCTCTTTATGGAAATGCATGCTCACCTGCGAAAGTTGGGCAAGTATCATTGATAACAATCTAGTGATCCATACTAAGAGAAAGTTCTTGGTAAAAATATTTCTCCTTTGCATCCACATCTACATTAGACAACAAATTCTCATACATATCATTTTGATTAAACTAAAATGGAATGTTATATTAGCCTAATCTAATGCTATAGGAGCAGAACAATAAATAAATGCAATACAAAAATTACTCGAACAACTAAGCTATGAAAATATAAAAATCTAATGTGCAAAGAGGGTTATTAAATCCTTACTTGATTCATAGATGTCATGGGACCGTGTCACAAGTGGATACTAGCTGAACAAGTAGA